>JABCMI010000064.1:1277500-1600470 GCA_026261945.1 Hirschfeldia incana
ATTATGAGGCTAGGTAAGTTGGAAGCTTTAGATTCCAGTAGAATATCTAATAATGCAACCATTTTTACTACATTGTCCTTAGCAGTTCATAGATGTTTTATGCAGAGATTTATAATTTATCTTTTTTATCCAAATAGTATAAAAGAATATTAAGTCAAAAGAATATTTAGATCATAGGTCAGATTAGTTGGGTTATAGCACAAATATATTGTTGTAAGAATTTTAATGTGTAGCTTTTATCAATACAGTTGTAAGTTTTGTAGCTGTAGAAAAATATTATAAATTTTAAACCGTTGGTTGAAAGAAAATAATAAACCATGAACACAAAAATAAGAATCTTGAGTCCATTAAATTAATTCAAAACTAATTCGAATTAAAAGTTAAGAAATTATAAGTGAATTGAAACATCTCTACAATCGGACTAATCTAACTAAAACTTAACTGATTTTCTCTTAAAAAGTTATTTTGTATTAGAAGTTATATTCTATTAAACATTGCTCATCACCTTATATATAAATTTTAATAACAGAAATATTAAAGTTCAGTTTTGTAGGATAAAAATAAATGAATAATTTAAAATAAGTTTAGAACTGTCTAGCAACTTATATTTTAATAATAACTTTTAATATTTATATGCTAAAATATACATATAAGATATATATTTAAATTTATAAATTAAACGAAAACTCGGATGTAACCCGGGCTGATCCTAGTGTGTATATATATATAATTGTTTCTCTCCTCTAAGCCTGCCACCTTATCAAATCGATATTCCTCGGTGCGACACCTGTATGCAGCATTTCATAGTCGATATGTGGTGGACTTATTTCCTCAAATATGTTTTGAGCTTATTTCCTTTATCTTTTGGTTGCTGTGGGTTGGGCTATGTAGACTAGGGCTCCGATTGGTATGTGTGCTGTGAAGACTTCAGAAAATCAAATAAATGCCAATCATGCTTTTATTTCCATTTTTTTCTGTAAGCCTTTGCAGTCTTCAACAGCCGAGTTAACTTTTAATTCAATAAAAAATTACTTTGTTCTAAAGCCTTGTATACGAGACTTATAGATAACTGTGGGAAGTTGATAAAAAAAAGAGAACTGTGGAAAAAAATTTTTTATTTCCCAAAATTTATTCTTTCTAATAAAATAAAAAATAAAAAACTATAGTAAACAAAAATTTACAATTGATTTGTGATAAATGTTTAACACAATTAAAAGAAATCTAAATAAATATTGGGTAATTATTTCAACCAGAAAATTCTATTTCTTTTTCTCACAAATTTTCTATATAAAATTGAAAAATGCTTTCTGAGACTATTCAGAAAAAAAATATTACTTTTAAAATTTAAGTATTTTTTTTCTATAACAGTCAGGAACGACTTTTTAAGGCTTTAAAATCTTCTTTTCCTCATTTTTTTAAATGGGGAAATGTTCGAGATGAAATTGTAATCTTATTCAAAGTAATAAAAATAAATTTGTTGGTTATAATAAATAAATAAAATATATTTGTTGCTAAAGTTTGACCGATAAACAAAAAGTAGATAGAAAGAAATATGTAATACATATTGGAAATAAATGTGAAATACATACTTATAACAATCACAGACTCTAAAGTTTCTAATACCAATCAAACTTTTAAACTTTTTAAGTAACATCTATAGCCTTTAAAGCCAAAATCTCTACATCCACTAGTCTAAAGTCAAAGCCTAAAGCAAAAGTCCTTACCAATTGGACCCCTGTGTTGTGTTTTACGCGAAGAACAGAGTCAAGGACTCATCTCTCCTCTTTGTCTGCGGTTACTTCTGATCTTCATTTGAATCTTTGACACTCCTAATTATTGTTTTTTTTTGTTTTTTTTTGTTTTTTTTTTTTACTCCTAATTATTGTTTCTTCGCGTTTCTTCAGAAAGTCGATATATCTAAAACTATAAAAAGGTCAGCATTACTCATGTTGGAATCATTTTCTATTTCCTCTTATTATACTGATTGAGATGGCTAACTCAAGAGGTTCATCGTAACCTGCGAAAGATTTATCAGGCATACCATCAATGGAATCAAGTTCTGAAAGTCTCTGAGAGAGAGGAGTCTCCATTAGTAATCAAGGTTCGTGTGCTTTTGTATCGACTCATCTCCTCACAATCATTACAAGCTTCATTGATTCAATGCCATTAATGAGTTCTTAACTCTTCAATGATCAATCGCTCATTCAATGTTTCTAACCCCTCTTTCACGAAGCATTTCTCTACCTATAAAAAGGTAAGATCCTCATGCCTTGAAAATCATCCTCAGAATTCCAATAGCAATAGAAATTTCTTTCTCACTATAATGGCTTACTCCTCTGATCTATTTGCTGATTTGAAGGCTGGCGACCGTTGTTCCTCTACAGTAGAGGTGTAGCAGTTTAGATTATAGGAAGCCAGAAGTGGTGGAGAGTTGATGGGTGTCAGACATGCTCTTTTTATCTTTAGGAGTTAATAATCTCATAATAATCTTAGTTTTTAACTAAACTTCGCTTTCTTCTGACTCTTTAGGGGTTAATTTTAATACCCCTTATTAATTATGTTTTCTATTTGTAGATGTTTTTCAGGCGACTCTCATTCCAGCCACCATTGAAAAGGCGGTGTAGTTCATAGAAATCACTTAAGATTCAAGAGGCAGATGGTTCATGGTACGTAAGATTCCTTAAAAATTAAAGCGTACAACTAAGACAGCGCATGATCAGGAAGTTACTGATGTGTAAGAAGTGTTCCTTTACATATGAAAACTATTTGGCTATGCGTGAAGGTGTTGACTTCTTTCTCGAGAAACTATACAGCAATGAGGAAATATGTTATGCGTTCTACCTTGGTGGTAACTGGTAGACTCTTGGAAATTGGAAGATACATTTTTGTATATAAATAAGGCACGAGGATTGATTTTTGTCGTTATGTGAAACTTTTGAAAGGAACGTAAAGAGAGTGAGTGAGTGATAGAATGTGATACATTTGGCTGCCTCTTTTTGGAAGCCTCGGTGGATTTGGAGATATAACCTTTTATTTCCTCTGTAAATTTCATTAGCAAAAACCAAGATGAACACGAGAAAGTATAGACACTAAACTGGTGGAACTAGAAATATCCCCTGAGACTAAGCCCACATATAGGAAACAAGCTAAACAAACCAATTAAACAACATAACATAGTACCTGGCTAGAGAAACATCATCTTTTAAACATAACATAAGACTAGAAGATTGAATTCCAAGGGAGTAGAAGGCTTCGACACAGAAGCATCTCACTCTGATGTCACAAAAGCATACCACCACCGAAGACAAGAGGCTCTTGCTTAATCCTCGACCCAGCTACTGGAGTAAACCGGCGAAGCCACAAGAGAGTCAACACAAACCCGACCAGAGAGATAACAAATTAAGAACTCACCCTTAGGAGATTAGGAGATAAAACATTAGCCTTTCTATTTGTATACATCTTCGTATATTACTAAAAGCCTACTATTAAATACTTATTCAGTAATTCTTCTATGCTCATGTACGGATTATAAAACCATGCTCTTCAGACTGAAGAAAACTGACTATATATCAAAGACTGGTAAACATGATGTTAGCTGAGTAGATCGGTCAGACCTTAGAGGTATATAGACGATGTGAAATCCTTGGAAGCTAAAGATCATATATCACATCGATAGTATGCATTCTCCACCCTCAGGAAATACATCATGAAGCTCAATCATGCAAAGTGTTCTTTTGAGGTTAGTTTCGTGAAATTACTGGGATATATAGTCTCATGGGGGTATCCGAAGCAAATAAGGGTTATCCATGCGATTCTCTTACCAATGAATGAAATGAATAAAAGAAGTAAAGAGCTTATCGGAAAATGACAGCCTTTAACAGGTTCATTTCCAGGCTGTAAGAGCATAAATAACGCTGTCCCAACTCGATGTCCTTAATGCTTTTTGGTGTGGGGACCCACCATTTTTCTTAGTTCCTGTGCCTAAATGTCCCGGTTTTAGGAACGTCCTCCGTTCGTCCTGCAACTATTCACGCCCCACAACATGACACATCCTTCAAAAAGGAAAAATATGAGAATATTTTAAAAAAAAAAAGATTTTGAGGACTTTAAAAAAGTCCTACTGATAAATATGCTCTAAGGTTAATATCACAATTTTTTCGAAGCTCTCAGAAATCTAAAGGATTTCAAATGGAACGATAGATGGGAGCAGTCCCGATCCTCATAATATATGGGCTGGAAGTAAATTGAAAAATATGGGCATGCTAGTAAATATGTTTGAAAAAATATGTATATCACACTAGTATATATACATATATTGAAGATGATTGGTTAGTCTGTAGATGATTTCAATTGTGTTATGTTATATATTTTGAAATTTGTTATTATTGTCAACATAGCTGACTTCGTTTGTTTTATAGCTACATATTTATATATTGATGAAAATGAAAATTGTGCAAACTACAATCAAATAAAATAATATTTCTTTATAAAAAATATAAACTAGTCATTTAAAATATATAATACGTATTAAAACATTAAGCCCTATATTCTATAAAACATTATTGTAAGATTGCCTCAAGCAAAAATTTTAATACAATATAATACATATTTTTCTGTAGAAATATTCTTAGAATTATGTTCTAATTATTTATACATGTACTAAAGATGTAATACATGTTATACTTGTAATAATAATGGATATAGATGAAACTTAGTTCATTAGTATTATTTTTTTTGAAAATTGTGAAAAACCTTTAAAAAAATTTGATCAATAAAGTGACATATAATTCATTATATATGGCTAATTCAACAAAATTTATGATTAAAATCAAGAGCTTCTGACATCTAATTCTTTGTGTATAATTGATTGAATATATATATATATATATATATGTATATGTAATCTAAAACATGTAAGGATATAGACATTATTTTCAGATTATATTCATCTTACATATTAGAAACATTAAACATGACACTGTTAACAATGTTACTGACATTTGAAAAGAAAACATGACTGAATAAAAACTAAAAAGGGGATCTTTCTCTTATTTATACATGCATTCATTTTTTTGTTTCGTATATTTCTTTTATCTTGAAATAAATATCCTTATCTTTTCCTACATATTTCCTTATTTTCTTCCTAAATTTTCTTATCTTTTGCTTAAGTAATACCTGAGCTAAAAAAAATCTGGATGGATAAAGAAAATCCCTAATATGACAAGGAGAAGGAAGATCAATAAAGTTTTCAGACATTCACTGATAAGTAATTTGGTACAAGTGTCAATTGTAAAGAAAATGAAGTTGTGAACTTTGATTTAATTCAAAATGTATTATTTTGCCATAGAACTTGTTTAATTTACCAACGTCACATAAAATTATATAAATAATTTATAAATGAAAAATATAAATATTGGACTGTAAAAGTATCACGACCACCAGCAGAAATTGTTTACGATATGGACGGTATAAAATTTATCTCTCTATCTATTTAATATTTTGAAATATGTTATTATTGTCAACATAGCACTCTAAAACATAACACAAAATATTTATGCAGTGAGATGCATATAAAACTACAAGATGCTATAGCACTCATTGCGGAGGATTTGTTCTTACCAGCAAGACGATCGCTTTTGAAGCTGCTATAACTCGCATATAACATTAGAAGGCCCTCGATTTGACGTTACAATACATATATAAAAGGTGGAATACTAAAAATTATTTTTTATTTTCTCTTGCTGCCCTTGTGTTATGGCACATGTTTACTAACAAATAAATGAAAAAAATGTAGGATCAATCTTCCGAGAACTGGTGGTTGAGATTGGGCTGCAAAATGGTGCTGGTTGGGTATTGGCCAGCTGCAATATTTACAATCCTATCTGATCAGTGATAACACACTCATTCTAGATTAGGGATGCAGAGTTCTATGTCAAAATATTACTGGCACAAACATAATAGTTCACACGGGATCAGTCAAAATTGCGAAAAAGACTTCAGAAAATCCGCTTATACATGTGATATATATATATATATATATATATATATATATATATATATATATATATATTTAGATGCTGAAGAAAAATAAAAAAAGTATGAACACATAGTACATAGTATTTATACATGATATAGTTTGCACCTACTATAACCTCTTACAAGTTGATTGATGTATATTACGCTACATATTCTATAATTAACATTATTTTAAAGAATGGATCTACCGATGTCAAAATAAAAATTAGGTCGAACAAAATCTTTAATAATGTTTCAAATAGTAGTATTTAAATCGATGTGTCATCAGTTAAAATAACTAAAAACATGACAAATAAGAAAATCTTATAAAATTATGAAAAACATAACAAAAATTCACTAAAAATGAATTTAGAAATATATTAAAATTTTTATCCTAATCCTTATTTTTACTTAATTAATTAAGTTTCAAAATATTACAAATTTAAATTGATAACCAATCAGTTTAAAATCACTAAAACATGAAAAATAAACAATATTACCTAAAATTATGGAGAATGTGATAAATAAACTATGTAAATATAGTATATAGACTTTACATATGATAGAGTTTTCACTAATTAAAACCTCTTCCAAATTGATTGATGTATATTACACTACATATCTTATAAAAATATGATTTTAAAGATTGGATCAAGCAAAATATTTAAAATTTTATCCTAATCCTTATATCTACTTATTTAATAAAGTTTCAAATAATATTATAAATTTAAATTGATTAGTATAAATTTAAACTAATGACTATTACTTAAAATTATAAGGAACGTGACAAACAAACAAAATTACATACAACTGTGGAGAACATGACAAATAAGCAAAGCTATTTGTCGAATAATATTATAGATTTATATTTAGGTTTAAATAATTTATATGTAAGTCACTAAATATTTTCAAACCAACAACGAAAATCTTACAGAAAAATTATTTACAGCCCCATCAAAAATTCTACAGTCTTAATTATACAAAAAAAAATCTGCATTTTTCCAACTAACCTAAGAAGAAAAAAACATTTACAACATAAGCTTATGAAAAAAATAACTTTAATTCTAACATAGTAACCAAATAACCAAATATCCAAAACCGAAGTAAACAAGCTAATTAAATTTAACAGAATTTAACAAACCTTCTGAATCTATCTACTATGTGTTGCATGTACTGAGAGTATCCAATTATTCTATTGTTGGATAATATTATAGAAATGTTGTAACGATAGTTTTTGGCGTGAAAAAACAGATATTGAGAAAAAACAATATTGAGAGAAAAATTGAGAAGAGAGAAATATTTGTAGTTTAACATGTAAACGAGAGTCGGTTACTTGTTAGAGGTGATAAAATTGACTGTTTAGTTGATTTGCATAGATATATTTGTTCATGTGGGAAGTACGACATTTTAAAGATACCTTGTAGTTATAACACAGTAAAAACGGGTTTGTTGGCAGAGAACCATACATCTTGACTGATTTGATGTACACAATATGAGCTTGGAGAGAAGTTTTATGTTGTTTTTTTGTAGAAGGTTTATAAGTTTACATTGTACATCGTTGCACGTAAGCACCAAAATTTAAGCCAAAGACTATCTTTAAAAGAAAATATTATTTCTTGCTGTGGAGACCATTCACCAGAAAATTTATTTTACTCATTATATGTTACATAATCTTCCAAAAATCTATAAAATAGAGCCTAGACAATCTATATCAAGAGAATCATTATGTTTCCTAACTTGTTCCGTCAAATTTTCTTCAAACTTGTTTTCAAATCTTAAGTCTCTTCTGAAATTCATCTACCCAACAAAATAAATGATATTCCTTTTTGTACTAAAACCAAACCTAAAAACAAGTGTAAACAATGGATTAAAATGGATAAAATTGAAAACAAAGTCAAATAATCGATTAGAACGAGAATTGATAACTATGTGAAAAAATTGAAACAATTGATTACATCTAACCCAAAATCTCACATCTGTTTTAGAAACATATCTCACAACCCTCTTCCCACACCAGCATCTAGAAGGAATTCTAAATTCTCTCAGTATATATGCCTAGGCAATTCGATATCTACGAAGAACAAACCGAAATGAACCAGTCCTCTTCACAACCTTGAAATGAAACAAACAAATAAGAAAGATAATGAACACTATTTAACACTAGAGATAAATAACAAATAACAAATGAGTAAAATGACAAACACACCAAAAGACTTAGCTTTGAACCATATTTCAAACACATTTTACAACAATAAATAATGACAAGTTTGTTTTCATAACAACCATTCGACAATTAGTTTTTGGAATCAAGTTTATTTCTTCACAATGCCTAATTCGTCAAAAAAGACACAAGAAAATAAAAAACATTTACAACAATAAATAATGACAAGTTTGTTTTCATCACAACCATTCGACAATTAGTTTTTGGAATCAAGTTTATTTTATCACAATGCCTAATTCGTCAAAAAAGACACAAGAAAATAAAAACATGTCATGAATTCTGGAGACATCTTAAATTAGCCAATTCTCTTCACAATTTCAAACAAAGACACAATAGAAAAAATAGCAAAACCGAAATGAACCAATTTCTTCACGAAATCGATTGACAAACCTGTATGGCAACAACAAAACAAGAACACAAAACATATAGAAAACGCTAATCTATTTTATTTTCACAGAGATTAACTGAAAATTAAGAACATGTAAAGAATATTTCCTAATCTATCTTCTTTTCAGAAGGATTAACCATAATTTAAGAACTTGCAAAAAAAGAATACATAGAATGAAAATTAAATTGCAAAGAACACATATCTAGTGAATTTATAAGTTTTAACAGGTAGACAGAACAAGATATTTCCAAAACGATATTTTAAAGAATGAAAACAAAATGGAAAGAGAACAACTCAACTTTACTTTTGATTTATACTGGTTTTGGCGGTAGACCAATTGGTTTTCTTTGTCTGGGTAGAAGCGATTTAGGCGGGAGAAGAAAATATTTCAAGGTTTTTTTTTATCTCCCGACCGAAAGAGAAGCCGAGACTTGATTAGGATTAGCTAACTTGAATTGGAGATTTTGGTTTTTTTCTTCTAAAATTTAACTTGCTTACTTATATATTGTATTTTATTATATAACTTATAATTTTTAAAATTGTATTTTAAATGAATAAATTAGGACTAATTTGGGTTTTCAGTAAACATTATCTTAATGAGATAAGTTTAGGTTGATATTATAACAAACATGTCGAATTTTTGGTTGAATTTTTCGTATATTTGTTTGTATTTATTTGTCCAATAATATAGTTTTAATGTTGATGGGCCGAAGCCCATGTACTAAGTGTGATATTCTCATCGGGAAGAGCTTGTGAATGTGTTGACTCGGAGAAAAATGGAGAAAGGATTAAAGAAAAGAAGTAGTTTAGGAAGAAGAGCTTAAAAACTGTGTGAACCACCAAATATCAGCCTTGCTCCCGCGGCGGCGGTTCTCCGGTCAAAAAAAATCTCTCAAATCGAATAGCGGAAAGGATGATAAAGCTTTGGAGATGGTACCAGCGATGCCTGACGGTTCATCCAGTGAAAACGCAGGTCATCAGCTCCGGCTTCCTTTGGGGATTCGGCGATGTCACCGCTCAATACATCACTCATTCCACTGCCAAGCCTCCTCCTCTCCTTCGTCTCTCCGTTAGTTGTCTTTTCGATTCGATTGAACTTTTTTACATTGGGATTCTCAAATTAGCTGTTTAGGTTTCTTGATTTACATATTTAGGTATTCTCTTGATGTCAATGAATGAGTAATGCTTTGACATGCGTATTAATTCCTTCGACAATGAATTGTTTTGCCTTTTCCATTATCGGTTCTCTGTTAGCCTTTTAGGTGTTCGAGACATTGGACCTGGTAACTCATAATGTATTTGATCAATAGCACAATGTATTCATATCTTAGTTGATAAATCATTTCTCAAAACTCTTGTGCATTCACTTGTTTTCTTAGATTTCATCCATGGTTCATAATAGTGCAGACACTGACATTAAATGCCTTATGGCGTTTTCCAACAATCAAGATGTGAGCTTTGTGCATTTCATCGTTTTACTTTCTTTTTGAAAGATGTAATTATGGAACCAATATGTCTTCTGTGTATTTAACAAATGTTCATCCTACTTTATACATCTTTGGATTGGCAACTCCACTGGCCTATTGATTGTTGCTTGTAGCCTTCTATGGAAGAGTGAGATGTTTTTTTTTCAACTTAAGACTTATTTTGCTGCAATAAATGCTTAGAATCCATTAAAGTCATTTCGTACATTTTCTGTGTGATGTTGACGATGACCTTTTACTTCCATTTGCCTTTAAGGTCTACGGTACATAGATTGATGGAAGATGATTTTTGTCTGTTACATATTGCTTTAAGTTTTGGATTAGTGAGATGCTTTTATGGACTAGTGAGATGCTTTTTTCAACTAAAGAGTTCTTTTGCTGCTTAGAAATCAAGAAGCCACTAGTCATTTCTTACTTTTCGTTCATCTCTTACTTCCATTTGCCTCTAAGATAATATACAGTATATAGGCTGTTGGAAGAAGAAATTTTCTTAAGTTCTGTTATATATTGCGTAGAGCTCTGGTCTTCCTAGGCTCAAGCACTAAACTATGTTCCAGCAGTATAACAAATATGTTGACACAGATGGCATATGTATAAGTTGCCGGACGAAGAGATCTATTGAGTTTTTGCAAATATATTGTTGGCTGAGCACTAATCTATGTTCCATATAACAGGACAAGGATAAAGAGGCAGACAAAGATGCAGAATTCAAGGTCAACTGGAAGCGAGTAGCTATCACGAGCATGTTCGGGCTTGGATTTGTCGGACCTGTTGGCCACTTCTGGTTTGTTTCCTTCTTATCTCAGATCATTTAGCTATATGGCTTTTGTATTTCCTCTGCAAATACCAATAACACTGTTCTATCTGCGGTATCACAGGTACGAAGGCTTGGATAAGTTCATAAAACTGAAGCTTCGATATGTGCCAAAGTCCACACGTTTTGTAGCAGCCAAAGTTGCAATGGATGGTCTTATCTTCGGCCCCATAGATCTACTGGTGTTCTTCACTTACATGGGATACGCCACGGGCAAGAACACATCAGAGGTGAAAGAAGGACTCAAGAGGGATTTTCTCCCGGCTTTAGCTCTCGAAGGAGGAGCATGGCCGCTTCTTCAGATCGCGAACTTCAGATACGTTCCCGTGCAGTACCAGCTTCTTTACGTCAACATCTTTTGCCTTATAGACAGCGCTTTTCTCTCGTGGGTCGACCAACAGAAGGATGCAGCTTGGAAGCAATGGTTCACTGCCTCGTTTCTAACCCTTAAAGAACGAGGTGGCACCGGTGGTGTTTGAAACTGCTTTTCTATTTTAATGAAAACAAAACAGAGTGTAATTGACGACAACGAAAGGCGCCGCACAGATTCTTGAATCAGTATTATTTCGTTTTCTAAAGAATTTGTTCTTGGTGAATAAAATAATGGCTGGGACTTCAAACCGTTACAGCCGATTTGTCCAACCATTACGATGGAATCAATGCCTAAAAGTTCTTAGGTGGACACATAAGACTCTTATGATAAGAGGACCAAACCTTAATTTAAAAGAAGTTAACAGAATTGCTAGTAAAATGATTTTATTATCTGTAGTAACCATTTCTTCACCACCGAATTACAAGAAGCACCGGAGCTTCATTTGGGAAAAGAAAACATGCATTATTATCAACCAAACTAGAATCAAGTAACGGTCACATTCTCAAGGAATTCAACATCAGCCAATAACTTCACAAGCACATGAGACCATAAGGTCGCATGAACATCAATACTTCCTTCTTCAGACCCTTGAAATAGCACGAGCTTACCACTTATACTATTCCCGGGTCCAGCTCTAGCTGCAATCGGCTTGCCCCAGCCGAAATCGTTCCCATACACATCAAACCAAGGAGAGCTTGAGACAACCACAGAATCACAAACCATTGGACTCCCATCACCTTCTTTCGATATCTTTACATTTCTAACCCAATCCTTTGCAAAAGTTTTATACCTTTCATCCGTTTGTGACCGCACCATTTTATTTATTTGCAAAGCAGCCCAACCCATCTGATGATCCAGCAGTTCCCCAACCGTGACAGTAGTTACCCCGAGAATGTTCACGTTTCCAAAACACTCTTTCTCAAGAGGAGGGTTTAGCCTCTGCCTCAAATCAACGGCTACTTTGCAATGAGTTTCTTCTTCTCGGTTCATACCACTGTGTCTGATAATCGACCTCCACAAAAGGGCAGAAAGTGCTTGTAAGGACGAGACAACCATGTCACTGGAGCCTATTTCTCTGTTGGCTTTAGCTTTGAGGTATGTAATATCCCTCTTTGTGAAGTGAAAAACTCTTTCTTTCGTGGTGGGAGGCAAAGAAACTTCTTGGCTTGGAGAAGAAGCCTCCGTCTCTGAAGCTGGGATACGTATCGGGAAACTGATTCCGTCGAGAAACCATCCTCTGAGTTTAAGAGGGTTATGATAGTCATTGGAACCACCCGAGCAGATCTTGGACCATGTATTAAAGAAGTTCCAAATAGAAGCTCCATCAGCGACCATGTGATTATAACCGAAACTGATGAAAACACCATCTTTCATCTCGGTGACTTGCAGCGCAAGCAAGGGCTCCGTGAGGCCGTTGGTGCTATTAACCCCGACAGACGGGAAGAAATGACTCATGAAATCTGGAACAGAGCCGTGAGGCTGAAGAATGTCACTCACCGATAAAGATTTTGATTCGGCATGGACGAACTTAGCACCGGAGGAGCCGTGCTCGTCACAGTCGATGTAAAACGACACCGTGTTGTCTTCAGGATTCTCCACTTTGACGAGGCGACCGGAGAAGGGGAAGTAGATCTCTAAGGCAGTTGAAAGAGATATCTTTAACCGAGAGATGAATTGGGTTTCCTGGTCGGGCTTGTGAAAGAGAAGACCTCTTTGGGGATAATCTACGTAAAGAAGGTTAAGATCAAACGGAGTGAGATGGATCTTTGTCCAACTGGATTGGTTTATGTTTTGTGGTCGAACTATGCTTGAAGAAATGACAGTCACATCTGCCATTTCTGCAGTCAATGCATGAACAATTATTTGAATCAGAATACGATCAGAATCTGAAAAACTTACAACGTATATAAACCACAATTGGTGTGGCTAAGAATACTAATCAATTCAAGTGTTATCTTCTTTTTGCAATAAAATATTAAATATTTGTATTCTGCATAATGACGATGATAACCATTAAATCTCAAAATCTTATCCACATGTATAATATACCACCAATTGAGGTGAGGTTTTCCTTTTCTTTTTTTTTTCTTTTGAACACGTGCTTATTACATTACAATAGTATATTTACATAAACGTCAAATTACTGAACAACACACCATCACATAAACAAACAAAATGTGAAGCATATGAACTACATAATATGCTGACGAACAAAATAAATTAACAAGTTACTTATCCCATTCAATCATTGAAGCATATGAACTACATAATATTATTTAAGTAGTAGAACTATTGAACTGATAAATGTTCGTATTGCCATTTACCCCAAAGGCTGAATATTTCAAATAAGAAAAATGAGGACGTGACAGACGATTGGTGGATTTGAATTCAAGTAAGGAGTGATGTGGTACAATTCGTGGCTATTTGCGGGAAGGAAGAAAGTAATGTGAAACTGTGAGTTAATTGGAGTATTTGCTAGTGGACTGAAGAATAAAGAAGGAAAGAGAGTATAATTACAATCTTGATGAGATCATAGATATTATTTTTGAACTCTTATGCTTAGTATGTTAATTTCAAACTCTACGAGTGTAATTACAATCTTGATGAGATCATAGATATTGATTGCCTATCATCATGTGAGATTGTAATCGGTATCTAAACTTGCAATGCAAAGTGTTCCTTATTGAATTTGAATATATATTGTGTTCATTTGATATTGAAAAAGAACAAGTCTTTTTGGACCTCTTTAGACCGAATTACAAGCAGCACCTAAGCTTTCATTTGGCCAAAGGATCAGCTTTATTTCTCAACCAATCAATTACAAACAGGTTATGGTCGCATTCACTAAGAATTCAACATCAGCAAATGAGACCATAAGGTCGCTTGAACATCAGTGCTTCCTTCTTCATTCTGGGGTCCAGCTCTAGAAGCGATTGCGCTTGCCCCAACCGAAATCGTTTTCATACACATCAAACCAAGGAGAGCTCGATGTAACCACAGAATCAAAAACCATTTTACTCCCGCAACATTTGTATGGTATCTCTACGTGTTGAAAGTTGAAACAAGGCCGTGGACTGCTCATTTCATTTCAAGTTCAAGGTTCACAACTTACATGTTAACCAAATCCGAAATATATTAATTCTGAAACATTACAATAACAAAATGAACGAAGTTGTATGATTTATTCTACGATCACACCAAATGCGGATGAATATGGTATTTTATATAAATAATCTAGTGAAAGAAGAGTATTGCAATTAAGGTTGTGAGAAGAGTTCCGAAGATGACACACAGGAGGTTAAGTTCACTTAATAAGAGTGCTCTTCAGATGATATAAAAGGGATTTGGTTCATAATCACTTAATCAGTAGAATCAAAGTTCTATGAAGAATGTTTTGATGATTGTTCTGAATTCATTTTCACTGTCAATCTCGAGGTTTGATCTTTTGGTAACTTGACAAAGATTCATGTAAAGGAAATTTGTTTCAAATTAACGTTTGCATGCAGTTACTCCATCTAAATCAAGCAAATTAGAAACCAAAAAAGGAACTAAATGGCTGAATTTTTTAAATAAGAAGGATTAAAGAAATGAACTAAAGCCGCCTCCAAGTGGTACTCTCGGCAGAAACACTGTTGATGCTTTCAAGCATTGACAATAGGTGAAGCCAATAGCCTGACAAAAAAAAAAACAGAAACACACAGAAAAGAATCAAATTCATTGTTTTGTAGTTGCCAAATCCGAATATCAAAATTAAATGGTAAACTTCACATACCGGAACGCTTAGTAGTAATCCACAATCATTGACCAAGACAAGGAAACTTCTTCTTGCAGCAGCAGGGATAGACTTCAACGACCTGAGAGCTTTATGTGAGGACGAAGTAGAATGATCTCTGTTCGAGGATCTTGAAAGCTCAGCTAGATAGAGCCAGTCAGCTTCAACCATGTGTCGAACCTCCAACGACTTTGCTGTTCTCACCGGGCACTTTCCACAACATGCTTCATCACATTGGTGGCTACTCAAGTCCCACCTGATGAGAAAACGGTTCATAAAGTAAAGATCTCTCCCTGGCAAAAGATGGAATTTATCAGAGGAAGTTCCATGATCCTCTGATTCATCCACCGGTTTATTGTCTTCTTTTTTAGTTATGAAGCGATTGGTTTCATCTCTCTGCAGTAGACCGATGGTTGTGTAGGTCGACTCGCTTACAAGATTGAGCTCTCTTGCTTTACTCAATACGGATTCAGATGCAGATTCCAAAAACTGGACGTTAGATACTCTGTTCTGGTCTGAAAATTGTTTTGCAGATGATATGATTTGTCCAAGGTCATCAGATGTCGCTCTTTTCAGAGGTTCATTGAAGGAAATGTTCAAGATCTCTGTCTTTGACGGTAAAGAATTGTCAGGAAAACAGGAGACTATAACTTTGGTACCCTTTGAACCAGGAGCTGGACTAAGGTAACAACCAGCAGCTGTAAGAGAAGTCTGAGTATCCATATGAAGAAAATTAGTTACAGATCGAAAATCTAGAGGAGTAAATCAACATGAAAGAATTGATTACCCTGCACGGAATTGAACATGTGTAGTTCAAAAGCAACTTCAAAGTGTTTCCTCTGATCGGTCTCTGACGTTGAGAGATGAACTGGAGATTCAAAAGATCAACAAAAGTCAAGAACATACCTAAAAAGGCGATAACTATACAGAAGCAAATGTAAACAACACCTGCAGAACCGCAGTGAGATACTTTGAGAGACAAATGTCTTTAACTTCTGTAGGGTTTAGTCTCTCTAGATCAAGAACAGCATACCCTTTCTGCCAGTTCCAACATCAAAACAAACAGATGGCTTTTTACTCTAAACCAAGTCAGAAAAAATTTATACACAAGACAACAGATTAAAGTGTGAAATGGTCTTACATCTGTCACTGTTAAAGTCTGTTTAAGTAAGCCTGTACAAACTTTATCTACAAATGAACGTGTTCTCCGACATTCAGAGATAACTGCTTGCAGCTCTGACTTAAAAATACCTGAAGAACAAACAAAAACAAGAACTTACTTTAATCACAAACAAAAACTCTATCTAGTTTGATGTTTTGATAATAGACTTGCCTGATTGTAGATTTCCTATTGAAGTTCGAATCCTATTCCGAACAAACAGCTGACTAAGATTAGTCGGATCTTCAACCCAATCTTGTCTACCCCATTGACATATCTGCTTATCAACATTACAGCGTTGATAATTACAAAACAATAAACTGTTTTTTTTTGCAGAGTTTCCAGAGTTTGGATTGAACCTTGTACATGTCTTCTTTCCATAAATCAAGTAAGGGACGCACTAAGAGAATAGATTTGTTCTTCATATGTTTTACATCTAACTCCAAATCCTGGGAGAAAATCTCAGAAGCAAATGATGTACCCGCAAGACCAAGAACGCCGCTACCACGAGATAACCTGAGAATGAATAACTCAGCCTGCATCCAACTTCAGACAAGACTCATGAGAATAATCAATTACTAAACCATTATACTATTCACTATACACTCGCAAAGCACCTTTAGTCACCTGGTCATCTGCATGATGAGCTATAAGCAAGACCCCAATCTGTTGTCGAAAACAAACATTCGAAATCATTTGATACCTATAAAGAAGCAGAATCAGCGAGTTTAGCATGTGATGATTATGATTCAAATCAATGGATATAATAACAAAAGAAAGAAAAAAGGTAACCTCATTTCACGAGCTGCTTCTTGCAGGTGACCTTGCTTTGGTCTACCATTAACCCAATCACAACGAGCAATCTCACATCTGATTCCTATTAAACATTCCCAAAGTTACTAACACAAATACAGACTCAAAAAAATGTTCATACTACTTCTTACCCATGTCAGAAACTCTAGAGCAGACAAGCTCAGCTTCATCTTTACTCTCTTGTCGTAATCCATGATCCACAATAACAGCAACAAGTCCATCGATGAAACCATCAGTTTTGTTAACACCACTTAACCCTTCAGTTTTCCACTTTGCAGTAAGAACACAAAGCGCCATGCTATCAGGCCCGCCTGAAACTCCCAAAGCTGGAGAGTAGACAATTGTTCAAAAACACTGTTTGTAACAAAAAGAATATAACTTTCGATTCAATTAGTAGAAATACCAATACGGTGATGAGGTTTGAGACCTGCCATGGCCATTCTTCTACTGAAAACCTCTTTGTACTTCGTTTCATCGACAGTCTCGGGAACAGAGGAGAGGTTACAGAACAGTCGTGAGAAGTTTTGGCGGCGGGGTTGAATTGGATAGGAGGCGAAAAGGGTTTTAGGGGAGAAGGAAAGTGAAACCCTAGCGACTGAGATGGAGAGCAAAGTCGAAGACATTCTTCCATTGTAGCAGAGAAAGGCTACACCTCGCGCCATTAACGGACGAGAGAATTTTAGCTAGGTGTGTACTGTGTCGCTTCGAATTAGTATTTCACTTTTTAAATTTTGATTTTGTGATTTGTGAACTAATTTTACAACGAACCAATATTCTTTTTTTTTGTCGACCAACGAACCAATATTCTATTACTCAAGTGTAAAAGTGAAAGTTTTATTTAAAAAGTTCAACTAAATTTTGTTAAGTTTTTAATAGTCAAAACTTCTTTATTACCCATTTTAATATTTAAACTATCATTTATACTTATTTTAATACATTTATTTTAGCAATGTGATCATTTTAATATCCAAAGTATACTCCATTTAATAATAAGTTTCAAACAAAAACTATAAAATATCTAAAATACAAAACAAAATTCTAAAAGTTTAAAATTGTATTTTATCTTTTAAGAAGAAAAGTAAACAAGTTTGGATAATTTGATATGTTTATAGTATTAGTTTTAGTTTCAATTTAAATTTTAGTTTGTTTTCTGAATTTTTAATGTATTTTATTTATTTTATTCATAATCAAGTTTTCCTAAATTTAAAACTATGCAGAATTTAGTTACTTTTATTCTTAAAACGTAAAATAAATTTGAAATTTCAAAGATTTGCTTTTGAATTTTAGATATGTTATTTGACTAAAAATAACATAGTTGGGATATTAAAGTGCACATATATTTAAAAAATTGTATATTATATCAAAATAATTAGTTTGGATATTAAACTGTGTAGTAAAAAAATTGAATATTAAAAAACATAATAATATCTAGTTGGGATATTTATGAAATTTCACCTTTGAAAAATAACATTTTCTTTGGCAACTGGTGTCTAGATGTATAGCGGTTAGGAAGAATCTTCAAAAGAGGGGAATTCAAGGAGATATATATATATATATATATATATATATATATATATATATATATATATATATATATATATATATATATATATATATATTGTGCCAGATGTGGAGCTACAGAAGAGACGATAAACCATGTTTTCTTTGAATGTCCCTCAGCAATTCAGGTATAGGCGCTATCAAAGATACCAACCAATCCGGCTATTTTTCTGACAAATGCATTATTCACAAATATGGATAATCTATTCTGGCGTATTCAACCAAAACCGGATGTTCATCAGTTCGTATGGATATTATGGTATCTATGGAAAGCTCGGAATAATAAAGTCATCAGTGAATTGGATATAGATCCACAGGAAACACTAAGATTGGCGGAAACATAATCCATTTTATGGTCCAAAGCTCAGATAATGAACGTACAGAGGATAACAACACAAAGAGGGGATACAAATCTACCGATTATTCTAGGAGGATGGTGTTTTACAGATGGCTCCTGGAAAGAGGGTGAAAATTTTTCGGGACAAGGGTGGTATAGTACCTTGGAGGGTTTTGAGGGTTTGATGGGAGTGAGGAATGTTGGAGTTTCTTTATCACCCCTTCATGCGGAGGTGGAAGCACTAATTTGGGCTATGGAATGTATGAGAAATTTGCGTCAATATCGGGTCAGGTTTGCAACAGACTGTTCTCAATTGGTGAAGATGGTTTCGGAACCAAAAGAATGGCCAGCTTATGCAAGTTACTTAGAAGATATCAAGACCCTAAAGGAGTTCTTCACTAGCTCAGACATCATTTACGTACCTCGAGCGAGAAAAGTGAAGGCGGATAGTCTGGCACGTGGTGTTAGACAACAGTCGTCTTTTGTCGTTCACATGGATGCAGAGCTACCTACTTGGTTAACAGAGTCTGTTAATGTTGATGACAAAAAAAAATCTAACATGCTATTTATTTTTTACTAATTTATTTGAATAAGTTTAGTGATTAAGGTTTATCGTTTAATATATAAGATGTGGAACAAAGTAAAGATCTGAAGAATTTTTTATTAACTTATTACTAGATTTTGATTTGCACTTCGAAAACACATGCTTTTTCAATTAATATAATATTTGATATAAATTAGTGAATTTATTGCGATGTACATTACTAAGTTTCAAGATCGTGTTATATCCAAAAACGAAATTAATTTTTGTTTAAAATTATATAATTTATCACTTATTTTATTTGAGATTTTGTGTATAATGTAACAATGTTATATTTATATAAGGGTTATACTTGTTGAACTGGTTAGACGTAAAATTTAGTACAATCTCTTAGTTGTGATTTATCATGAGTTTTAGTGAATTTTAATTAATTGTTTAAGTACTTTCGAAAATGGCCAGAATTGGGCTTGATGAGTAATCTGATGTTTAGATATGGAACCAGCTATTCAATGATTAATCCTTGTGTTAGGTTATCTGAACATATGCTTGAGTGTTGTGATATGTTTGTCACTTATGATATATGATCATACGAAATGTTAGTTATCAACCTTGGTGTTGGTAAGCTATGTGCAAAGCATTGGCTAAGAGTCATGAAGAAGAGTATAGCTAGTACTTGGTGGCGTGGACCATAAGTACTGAGCTTGGATGTATTGTCAAGAAAAGCCATGTGTTATTTAATCTTAGGCAAAGCTGGACGACATGATTCTTGGATGATGTATCAAAGTATCTGCTCTGATTGATCAAAGGATGCACCGGTTGTAAGAGCAAGACTGATTGGGTCCATTAGAACATGGTTCCTTGGCCGGTATGATAAGTGTGAAGACTCTTCTATTCTGAGTCATGTGGGGTGCTTGGTTGAATGACTTAGGATCTGATGGGCATTATTAGTCCTTGTGAGGACTTGGCTTGATTAGTCCATAAGAGGACTTGTTATTATATTCTACAAAGTGTAAGGATATTGGTTGATGCAAGGTCTGAGATGGGCCAGATGCTTACCAATTAATATTGAAGACTTCCCAAAGGTTACTTGGTCTGCGGGGATGGTTGGCTGAATGACTAAGTACCAATGAGAAGAGTTTATGCATGTATAAGAGAGCTGGGCGAGTGGAAGGGGAGCTGGGCGAAGCTACCTTGCAGCTCGATCAGCTGGAAGAGAGCTGATGGAACCTCAAGTGAAGTTGTTCAGATTAGTTAGCGGGATGACCTAGCTTGACAAGCTGGAGCAGCTAGCTCAAGTGAGTGAGCTCGTGGGGCTGGATGAGCTAGCTAAGTCAGCTGAGACAAAGAGCTAACAAGTTCCGTGAATGTGGAAAAGGTATGATCTAACAAATGTTGCTTAGATCTAGATAGAATGAATTAGGGAAATGAAACCTCAGATTTTTATGACATGATCTGGGTTTAGGATCAACCTTTGAGAGCTAGTGGTAGTTATGTATACTAACTAAGGCTAAGGTGATTTGACCGGACAAATTCTAGATTGGTTGTAGACAAGATTCTAGATTGGTTGTAATTGTGAGCTGTGATTAGGCTTTAGAGCATCACGCAAAACAAATACATACAAGATTCAATGAAAATTCTACCGTTATATAGATGAGTCATACTTACACCCAAATAAGAGACTCCAAGATATATCTATTTTATAAAATGAGAGATGTGGTGTACAAGCATAGATATAGATAATAACTACTTTCTAGTTTCTAATCACGACATATATTGCTAACACAGTTAGCACAAAATATAAATGTATCAGTATCAAAAATAACTTCCACTGTTTATCAACGGGTATTAGCAATAAGTTTCTACAAAATGACAGAGAAAATCAACGATGATAATATTGTCGATATTATCATATCACAAAATTTTGTTGGAGGTAGCCTAGTTAAGTAAGCAAGAGGCTAGTAAGGAATAAAAAAAATAATATAAGGAAGAAAAAATTGTCAAAACAGAGTAGAAAAACAACTACATTGTCCATTTGCCATAAATTTATTTTTGGTCAGATTTTGACTTAGATACCCCTAACCAACTTAAAAAATATATATCAATTATTTTAAGAGTCATAAAAATATGAAAAGCATACAAAATATAGATAAACAAAAGACCATCGTATGAACAATATTTAAGTTGACTAAATATTAGTGAAATACAATTTTATATTTTGGTCTACGGTGGTGAAAAACATGATCTGCCGTCTACAAGCACGTAGATTATATATCCATTTAACTATATAGATATCTATCTTTGGTAGAACGTACAACCTACTAATGGTTATAACTCTACCTTAGTAGAATAAACATGCTTCCATTAACTTAATCTCTGAATTACAATAGATTTCATTAGCTACAACTTCCTAATATATCTACGAAGTCGAAATTACAAAATCTACCAAAATTTTATTTTTCTACGACAGTGAGGTTGCACAATCTACCATCTTATCTCTACTATGGTAGAATGTATATTCTACCAACGTCGAAATAAATATTTTCCATAAATCTCTTCAAAATTTGTTATAAGAATATATTCTAAATCTATCATATCCTAAATTTTCGTGTTTCCTAAGTTATTTTTTTTATATAAAAAACATGTTCTTCTTCTCCATTACACGATGTCACAATTTTTTTTTTCAAAACCTTTTTTTTTTACTTTAACTTGTTTACAGTTAAATTTACTAAATTCGTTTTAATAATTAGATTAGGGGTTTGATGGGATTTTCCAAAAAGATTATAACAAGTGGACAACTTTTTGTTCATATTATAGCATAGGGACAATCTACTAGTTTTTTTTGTTGCATATTTACAGTTTTCCCAATAAGGAATCAAATAAGCAAATACAAACCCAAAAAGAGCAAAAACATAACATAAGCAAGTAAGCGAAAACACACACAAGGAAAAAACTAAGGAAGCACACAAGGACGAAATAAATAACAAATCAATAAAGAAAACAAAGAAGTGAAAAAAAATGAATCAGAGAAGTCAATGAGGAAGCATAACATCAAGAAGGCAGAGAAGTATAAATAAAGGGTTATAAGGAAGCAAGTAAGCTAGCAAAAATATCAAACAAAAAATCGAGAAATCAAGTAAACAATAAAGTATGTAAGCAGTTATGAGTGTATACAGTATGAAAGTAAGTATGGAAGTAAGTATGAAAGTACATATAAATGCATATATGAAGGCATGTATGTAATTGTGTATGTATGTTTTTGTATTTTTAAGTGACGGTACAAAACCCATGTATGGAGGTTTGAGATACACCACATTAGGATTTTAAATCGGTTAATGCAAAAGCAAATAGACCTACAAGATCAAAATAAATGAGTAAGCCAACACAAGGCTTGGAACTTGGAAAATCAAACAAGAGACATGAAAGGAAACCACTAACCTGCAGTATTTCAAGTGACCAATGTTTTCTTCTACAAAACAAATAAGTGGTTACTCTGAAACATGAAAAGGCATTACTTGAGAAACATTGATTCAAATGCAAAATTATAAAATATAAAGAGGGTGCTAAACAGGGGCGGACGGAGGTGTGGCGGTACGGGGTCACGTGTCCCCGACTGATTTTTATTTTTTCCTTTAATGGTTTAAGTTAATTTATCAAATATCTTTAATTTAGTGAAGAAATCATTAAAAGTGCCCCCATCAAATTTTTGTTGTTGTTGTTTATAGCATAGTTCCTCCAATTAAAAACATTTCTGGATCCGCCCCTGGTGCTAAATCCATACATTACCAATGATTCATAATTGTTCGACATATCCTTTTGGACGTCCATGAGAGAAGCGCATACCTGACAAAAACAATATTGGCCTATATACTTCAAGCCGTCAAATAAGTATAAAGGCTAACACATTAATATCTTAAGAGTTTGGATACTTATTCAAGCACGTATCTAGTGGAAATGATTTTAATCTTGATTTCACATGTTTCTCCTAATTGTGAATTTCAGAATTTAACTACAAGCAAGTTTGAAAAGTACATACTGTCACAAAAGTCCGCTACACTTGAAATCTCCTCAGAATCTTTACCGAAACAGATTTATGCACCAAAACTTATCTCTCTTATTGAAGAGTAGTACATTTTTTCATTTACTGGTGGGTTCATCGGGACCATCAATATCATCCCTTGCTTCTTATTTAAGAAATGATTTCCCTCCAATTTATTGGAGATGTTTGTCCATATCTTAACCGTCTTGCTATCTTGTGGAGCGGTCTGTTCGGAGTCTGAATATGCTGCGGAATTTGTTTCGACTAGTTTTCGAAGTACAGATTGGATGTCAATGTCACAATATAAGGTGCCTATCTTTCTGCTGTGCGACCATGTCGTGAATGCTACATCGACGCAATCAAGCACCGTTTTGATTTCACTGTCATCTTTGTTTGAAAACCTATCCTTTTAATCTTACGCTGTTGTAGTTTATCTTTTCAATCAAAAATGATGGATAATTCCCTCTATCAGTTGTAATGAAGCAAGTTGAAAGAAATTTGTGTTAAAAAAAGAACACCTTCTGAAGCACAAACCTGAAAAACAAAAATCATAATTAATTAGCTTTTACTTCGCCATATACCTGAAAAACAAAAATTATAATTTATTAGTCTTTACTTAGCCATCCAACGAATCATTATACTCTTTGTCATAATACTGTAAGCCTTGGCGACAAAGACTACAAATCTAAAACCGGTTCATAGTCTTTTTTGTAATAACTTCTTTTTTCTTTGTCATTTATTTCGGACATTGGTCATCTTTTCCACCAAAATAAAAACCGAATCATATCCTTTGTCTTAAGATTTTTTCAAGCCATTGGTGGGGGTTTTTTTTTTGCCATAAATAGTTTTTCCATCTGGTGACTTTTTCTTTTAAGTCGTTGTGTTGAAATAGTGCCTTGAATCTGAGAGTTGGCATAGATCGGGCGATCCAGGTGTCATAGATCAAACGATTGCTAACACGGAGCGGAAGCATCGATCGATGGACATGTTGTTGCATCGATCGATGGGCGGCAGCATCGATCGATGGATATGGTGTCGCATCGATCAATACGCAAGCCCAATCCGAGAAATATGGAAAGTTTCATTAAACGTTTTCATATATATACTTTTAGGGTTTTAATCTATTCTGTAAGCAAAAGGTAGCACAAAGTGTATTCTGAAAAACTAGCATCCATCAATAAAATACTTTTTTTGCCCGTGGACGTAACCATTAGGGGTGAACTACGTTAAATCTCTGTGTCTTTCTTTATTGTTCATTCATCTATTAATCTATATCTTCCCACATCCGTAACAATAAACTGGTATCAGATCTTTGGGTTGAATCTGGTGAGAAAATGTCTGGGATGAACTTGAAGATCAACAAGTTTACTAGAAGGAATAATTTTAGTCTCTGGCAAATCAAGATGAAGGCGTTGCTGAAGCAACAAGGTCTTTGGGCACCGTTGTCAGGAAAGAAGATTGAACATGTTACAGCTGAGATGGAGGTTACTGAAGAAAATGTGTATTCAACAATTTTGTTGTGTCTGGCAGATGAGATCATCATCGAGGTTTCTAGTGTTGATACTGCAGCTGGTTTGTGGTTGAAGTTAGAGAGTCTATACATGACGAAGTCTCTGACTAAGAAGCTACTTCTGAAACAGTGTCATTTTGCTCTGAGGATGCAAGAAGGTACACAACTTCAAGATCACCTTGATAGTCTAAATTCCATTATGTTAGATCTGAGGAATATAGACGTTAACGTGGAGGATGAAGATGCGGCGTTGATTTTATTGGTTTCAAGGGGTCTGATGGTGAAAGTTTTCAAGGCTCCCAAGTCAAATGATAGTATAGAAATGTTGTCGAACCACAGAGAACTAGAGACTTATGCACTAAGAATACACAAACTCTCTTAATCTAAGCAAACAGGAGATGAATGATTTGTGACAAGCTAAGATCCTAGAAAAATAAACAAGGCGATCTCAAATTCAGTCAAGAAATAAATGCGAGAACTTTTAATCAAAAGCTAAGAATGGATCCACGGGACTAAGGATTTTATCTTGGGTGATCAAGATTCAATCTACTTCCTTATGCCTAGACACAACACTAAGCAAGCTCTATGTCTAGATGAATGCTCATTTGCTAAAATAACTCAAACATCAAATGTCTTTGGTTGAATATTATTAAAGCAATCATTAGGAATGAGTCTATTAGCAATCTTAGCTTCTTTAACAACAAGTATCCTTGGTAAAATAAACTAAAAGCATTGAAGATTTGGTTCGGACATTTCAACATACACTTTTTGGGTGAGAAATGTCTAAAGCTCTATTTTAATATGATCAAGACTAAAATAGCATTAAGATCAATCAACAAACAAAGAATAAAATAAATCTACACTTAATCACCTCCAATCACCCTAACCCATGAATCCAAAATGTCTACTCCATAATCTCCATGAGAAACCTTAAATCTACATGAGATTCAAGGCTAATCATGTTAGTGAGCAAGAGAAACACAAATATATGATGAAGTACTTCTTAGATTGATAATAAAATTCAAGCTTTTACAATGAAGGCAAAGTCTAGAGAGAAAAAGAGATAAAAAATAAGGTTTCTAGGTCTAAAATTATATAAAGGAAAGGCCAAACTCGAGCTGGTTTAATTAATTAAACCGGGTCAAACCGGAATAAACCGGTCAACACGTTGAGATTGCGTCCAGAGCGACCTTATACACTCGCTCCCGCAGGTCGCTCCGATGGTTTTGCTTCAACTGGCTGTAAAGACGAGCGGGTTAACAAACTCGCTCTGGGTGGTCGCTCCACTTCACAGCGATGTGGCCATGTCGCTGCATCAACTCGCTGTGACCAAGCCTCCTCACGTCGTTCGCGAGCTCCGACCTCTTCTTCTCCGTCGTCTTCCTCGAGCTCCACCATAGCCAGCTTCGTCTCTGTGGAGTTCATCCTGAGCCTCACCATCGCTACCAAGCTTCTCTGCCGCCTGCAATTGCACTTCAAGTCGTCTCTTCTTAGCCGCGACGTCACCGGACCAAGCACGGTGAGCTCCTCCACGCTCCTCCGCCGTGCTCAGGCTCGTCGTCGGGATCGACCTCAGCCAAGCTCGAACCAAGCCATGAAGCTCGCTGTCGTTGCCAAGGGAGATCGAGATCTCTGAAACGCAGCAGAGAAAGCTTGACCACGAGCTCCAATGGTGGATTTTATTGTTTTTGCACATCTGGTCCCTGAGATTTTGACAATTTATTGATAGACCCCAAAACTTCCATTTTTTGCAGTTTAATCCATGATTTCGACCCAAAACTTCTGATTGTGCATTCCAGCCCCTGTTTATGCAAAAATGTACAAATGCAACACCTATGACACCTTAATGCAATCTAGAATGATCAAAATAAACTAAAATATGAATCTAAAACCTACTAAAATCAATAGATATCAACTCCCCCACACTAACTCTTTACTTGTCCTCAAGTAAACAATCATGATCAATCAAAGAGATGAAGTTGGAAATTTGGAACTTTATAACCAATAGAACACTTTCTAGACTTCAACTTGACATCCTAAGAAAAACATAGAAAATAGCATGAGCAATTTTTTTATTACACTCTAGCTTCTCAAGGCCTATCAAGACTCTTATGCCTTTACACAAGTTGCAATGCTCATCAATCAACAAGTTCCTTTAACCAACCCTCACATTGATTCACACACACACACACAAAGTGAATTCTCACTAATGGGGACTTGATCTTAATCATTTGGTTTGGTGAGAGAAAATGGTCTATTGTGAAAGAATAAAGAAGGGTTGTAAATGCATCTTTTTATGGTGACTTATACTCAAGAATAAGAGCTTGAACATTATGCAAAATTTATCTAAGAAAAGGAGCAATTGATGCATACAATGACTTGTTCTCATCATTCTACCCATTTCCTAAAGGTTTCAAACTCTACAATTTTCTTGATGACAATCTCACTCCTCTTTCATCCCAAACACCCAAGAGATCAGACTCTCTTCACTCACCCAATGAACATTCATTCTTTTCTTATTTTAACCAACTAGGGATTCTTTCTTTTCTTATTCACTTAGCTCTTTTTTTTCTTTTCTTTTTCTCCCTCTTTTCATGTTTCTTTTTTTTTTTCTTAAGAGAATTCTACTAAAAAACTCTAGAGCTTTTTTTTTTTATTTCTAGTGATTTTCTTTCCTTTTCTCACTCTTTTTGGTTCACTCCCTTCACTTTTCTCTCACATCCCAATCCCAAGATCAAAATCAAGCTTACATACCCAAAACCAATCCTAAGTGCTAGCTCAAATGAGGTCCTAGTGCTAACCAAAGATAAGAACAAATCATTGTCGCTCCTAATACTCTCAAGATTTTGCACATGACCAGCTTTCACAAAAAGGCCTCACTCAAGAAAATCAATGTTGGCTTCAAATAATGGTAAGGGTATAAGGGTATGGGAGTAACATTTGGGTTAACAAAGAGTGGTACAATGGAAAAAGATAACCCAAATGTGTATGAAAGCCATGATCAAGTATGCAAGTGCCCATAAGCAAGAGAAATTAAGTTCATTAAGCCAAATTGAGATTGGGGCTGGTTTCAAGAACAATGTCAATATCAAGCAAACAAACATGTTTCAAGAAGAGTTTTCAAGGCTCGAAGCTTACAAGCTTTTTCAAGAGATGCTTAAGCTACTTGATATGTTTAGCTAGGGTGTCAAGTTGAGTTCTAGACATGTGCTTTCTACTAGGTTTCTCCCAATGCATGGATGCAATCTAAATGCTTCTAGACTCAATCTTAGAGATGCAAATGATGCTACTAAATGCTTTTTTTTTCATGATTTTCAAAATTTCCAATTTTTTTTTTTTAATGCAAATATGTATGAAATGTGATGGATGAGACTCATGACAAGTAAACCAAACAGAAAACAATGTGAGATAGTAGACTCTCCCCCGAACTTACTTCACACAGTCCCTTGTGTGAGAGTAAGCTCAAAGAAGAGATCCAATGGAAAGAAATAAACATGATAACTAAATATTTACAAGGGTGGAATGGCACTTACTTGGAGTTATTGGCTGAATTGGGTGGTAGAAGATCCTTGGCCTCAGATTTGTTCCACCGGAAAA
This sequence comes from Hirschfeldia incana, assembly GCA_026261945.1. Taxonomy (NCBI): domain Eukaryota; kingdom Viridiplantae; phylum Streptophyta; class Magnoliopsida; order Brassicales; family Brassicaceae; genus Hirschfeldia; species Hirschfeldia incana. The sequence goes on from JABCMI010000064.1 coordinate 1,306,121, forward strand.
CATAGGCTGAAGTGGAGAAGTGAAGGCATGAGTCTAGAGTAGCAATGCTTGGCCGCCTTTCTTTTCTTAAATAGCCTTAGACCCAACCTGAAAAACCTCAACTATCCTTATTGAAAAGCTTCAAAAGAAAGAAAAAAAAATAAAAATAAATATATATATAAAATGGATAAACATGGGACTTCCTCCCAAGTGAGCTTGTTTTAAGTCTCTAGCTTGACTTTGTGTGCTTGCTAATCATAAGTATCAAAAGGCTGAGCCAATGCACCTTTGGTCCTTCTCCTGCAAACACAAGAAACAAAATGTGTAAAGGAGCACACAACTGCCCATAGAAAGTAGACATATTCTTCATCAAAGAGCTTCACTAAAGATGTATCAAGAATCATAAGATGCTCTTTGAGGTTCAGGTGGTCATGAGAATCAAATGCATTTGGTGGAAATATATAGTCAACTACAGGTTCAAACGAGGTTTTAACAAAGTAGTCAACTGAATCTCCATCAACCGAATAAAACACAATGTTCACATTCTCATGATTGTTTTTGACAAGGGGATTTTCTATATATCTCAAGCAAAAGCTTATCCACATCAAGTTCATCCCCTAAATCAGCAAGTTCAAGAAGAGGTCCAGGTTCATTAAGCATTGAAAACTCAGATTCAAAATCAGTTGAAGCACAAAGATAATTCTTATCAAAACAAACTTCAATATGATCTCTAGCAAGCTTTTCTACTCTCAGCTCATCTAGTTTCCTAGTTTCACATATCAAATCAAGACATTCATTTATGAGCACAAGAGGATCAAGATCAGGGGCATTTTTCTCGCCACAAGGCAAGCATATTTTCTCAAGTTGAAGTTTTAAAGTGAAAATTTCTATACCTTCCAGCTGTAGTGGTGGAGCCCAATACATTACCTCTTTAAGGTCATAAGCAACATTAAACTCATAATGTGTAACTTCCCTTCCTTCAAGCTCTGCTCGATCTCTAAGAAGCTCCAGCCGGATCCTTCGTGCTAGGGATGTCTTTGCTGACCCCGGGTACTTCTTCTGAAGCTCATTCAACGTCACAAGCTGTGCTGGTGTGAGTATACTTGCATCAAAGAATGGCTCCACATACACATATGGCTCATCTTCGATGTGATCTTCAAATGAGTCTTCCTCTTCTTGTGGCTTTTCAAAGTAGCTTGAAGCCATCACTGCAAGAACATAAGCACTAGAATAAAGAGTTAGTAACTATACTAAAGCAAAACAAAGCAAGAAAATAAAGCTTAGTCTCAAGAAAGATTGAAATCCTAATGACAAATCAACTAGTTCCCAGGCAACGGCGCCAATTTGATGGTGGAAGTTTTCAAGGCTCCCAAGTCAAATGATAGTATAGAAAGATTGTCGAACCACAGAGAACTAGAGACTTATGCACTAAGAATACACAAACTCTCTTAATCTAAGCAAACAGGAGATGAATGATTTGTGACAAGCTAAGATCCTAGAAAAATAAACAAGGCGATCTCAAATTCAGTCAAGAAATAAGTGCGAGAACTTTTAATCAAAAGCTAAGAATGGATCCACAGGACTAAGGATTTTATCTTGGGTGATCAAGATTCAATCTACTTCCTTATGCCTAGACACAACACTAAGCAAGCTCTATGTCTAGATGAATGCTCATTTGCTAAAATAACTCAAACATCAAATGTCTTTGGTTGAATATTATTAAAGCAATCATTAGGAATGAGTCTATTAGCAATCTTAGCTTCTTTAACAACAAGTATCCTTGGTAAAATAAACTAAAAGCATTGAAGATTTGGTTCGGACATTTCAACATACACTTTTTGGGTGAGAAATGTCTAAAGCTCTATTTTAATATGATCAAGACTAAAATAGCATTAAGATCAATCAACAAGCAAAGAATAAAATAAATCTACACTTAATCACCTCTAATCACCCTAACCCATGAATCCAAAATGTCTACTCCATAATCTCCATGAGAAACCTTAAATCTACATGAGATTCAAGGCTAATCATGTTAGTGAGCAAGAGAAACACAAATATATGATGAAGTACTTCTTAGATTGATAATAAAATTCAAGCTTTTACAATGGAGGCAAAGTCTAAAGAGAAAAAGAGATAAAAAATAAGGTTTCTAGGTCTAAAATTATATAAAGGAAAGGCCAAACTCGAGCTGGTTTAATTAATTAAACCGGGTCAAACCGGAATAAACCGGTCAACACGTTGAGATTGCGTCCAGAGCGACCTTATACACTCGCTCCCGCAGGTCGCTCCGATGGTTTTGCTTCAACTGGCTGTAAAGACGAGCGGGTTAACAAACTCGCTCCGGGTGGTCGCTCCACTTCACAGCGATGTGGCCATGTCGCTGCATCAACTCGCTGTGACCAAGCCTCCTCACGTCGTTCGCGAGCTCCGACCTCTTCTTCTCCGTCGTCTTCCTCGAGCTCCACCATAGCCAGCTTCGTCTCTGTGGAGTTCATCCTGAGCCTCACCATCGCTACCAAGCTTCTCTGCCGCCTGCAATTGCACTTCAAGTCGTCTCTTCTTAGCCGCGACGTCACCGGACCAAGCACGGTGAGCTCCTCCACGCTCCTCCGCCGTGCTCAGGCTCGTCGTCGGGATCGACCTCAGCCAAGCTCGAACCAAGCCATGAAGCTCGCTGTCGTTGCCAAGGGAGATCGAGATCTCTGAAACGCAGCAGAGAAAGCTTGACCACGAGCTCCAATGGTGGATTTTATTGTTTTTGCACATCTGGTCCCTAAGATTTTGACAATTTATTGATAGACCCCAAAACTTCCATTTTTTGCAGTTTAATCCATGATTTCGACCCAAAACTTCTGATTGTGCATTCCAGCCCCTGTTTATGCAAAAATGTACAAATGCAACACCTATGACACCTTAATGCAATCTAGAATGATCAAAATAAACTAAAATATGAATCTAAAACCTACTAAAATCAATAGATATCAACTCCCCCACACTAACTCTTTACTTGTCCTCAAGTAAACAATCATGATCAATCAAAGAGATGAAGTTGGAAATTTGGAACTTTATAACCAATAGAACACTTTCTAGACTTCAACTTGACATCCTAAGAAAAACATAGAAAATAGCATGAGCAATTTTTTTATTACACTCTAGCTTCTCAAGGCCTATCAAGACTCTTATGCCTTTACACAAGTTGCAATGCTCATCAATCAACAAGTTCCTTTAACCAACCCTCACATTGATTCACACACACACACACAAAGTGAATTCTCACTAATGGGGACTTGATCTTAATCATTTGGTTTGGTGAGAGAAAATGGTCTATTGTGAAAGAATAAAGAAGGGTTGTAAATGCATCTTTTTATGGTGACTTATACTCAAGAATAAGAGCTTGAACATTATGCAAAATTTATCTAAGAAAAGGAGCAATTGATGCATACAATGACTTGTTCTCATCATTCTACCCATTTCCTAAAGGTTTCAAACTCTACAATTTTCTTGATGACAATCTCACTCCTCTTTCATCCCAAACACCCAAGAGATCAGACTCTCTTCACTCACCCAATGAACATTCATTCTTTTCTTATTTTAACCAACTAGGGATTCTTTCTTTTCTTATTCACTTAGCTCTTTTTTTTCTTTTCTTTTTCTCCCTCTTTTCATGTTTCTTTTTTTTTTCTTAAGAGAATTCTACTAAAAAACTCTAGAGCTTTTTTTTTTTTATTTCTAGTGATTTTCTTTCCTTTTCTCACTCTTTTTGGTTCACTCCCTTCACTTTTCTCTCACATCCCAATCCCAAGATCAAAATCAAGCTTACATACCCAAAACCAATCCTAAGTGCTAGCTCAAATGAGGTCCTAGTGCTAGCCAAAGATAAGAACAAATCATTGTCGCTCCTAATACTCTCAAGATTTTGCACATGACCAGCTTTCACAAAAAGGCCTCACTCAAGAAAATCAATGTTGGCTTCAAATAATGGTAAGGGTATAAGGGTATGGGAGTAACATTTGGGTTAACAAAGAGTGGTACAATGGAAAAAGATAACCCAAATGTGTATGAAAGCCATGATCAAGTATGCAAGTGCCCATAAGCAAGAGAAATTAAGTTCATTAAGCCAAATTGAGATTGGGGCTGGTTTCAAGAACAATGTCAATATCAAGCAAACAAACATGTTTCAAGAAGAGTTTTCAAGGCTCGAAGCTTACAAGCTTTTTCAAGAGATGCTTAAGCTACTTGATATGTTTAGCTAGGGTGTCAAGTTGAGTTCTAGACATGTGCTTTCTACTAGGTTTCTCCCAATGCATGGATGCAATCTAAATGCTTCTAGACTCAATCTTAGAGATGCAAATGATGCTACTAAATGCTTTTTTTTTCATGATTTTCAAAATTTTCAATTTTTTTTTTTAATGCAAATATGTATGAAATGTGATGGATGAGACTCATGACAAGTAAACCAAACAGAAAACAATGTGAGATAGTAGACTCTCCCCCGAACTTACTTCACACAGTCCCTTGTGTGAGAGTAAGCTCAAAGAAGAGATCCAATGGAAAGAAATAAACATGATAACTAAATATTTACAAGGGTGGAATGGCACTTACTTGGAGTTATTGGCTGAATTGGGTGGTAGAAGATCCTTGGCCTCAGATTTGTTCCACCGGAAAACATAGGCTGAAGTGGAGAAGTGAAGGCATGAGTCTAGAGTAGCAATGCTTGGCCGCCTTTCTTTTCTTAAATAGCCTTAGACCCAACCTGAAAAACCTCAACTATCCTTATTGAAAAGCTTCAAAAGAAAGAAAAAAAAATAAAAATAAATATATATATAAAATGGATAAACATGGGACTTCCTCCCAAGTGAGCTTGTTTTAAGTCTCTAGCTTGACTTTGTGTGCTTGCTAATCATAAGTATCAAAAGGCTGAGCCAATGCACCTTTGGTCCTTCTCCTGCAAACACAAGAAACAAAATGTGTAAAGGGGCACACAACTGCCCATAGAAAGTAGACATATTCTTCATCAAAGAGCTTCACTAAAGATGTATCAAGAATCATAAGATGCTCTTTGAGGTTCAGGTGGTCATGAGAATCAAATGCATTTGGTGGAAATATATAGTCAACTACAGGTTCAAACGAGGTTTTAACAAAGTAGTCAACTGAATCTCCATCAACCGAATAAAACACAATGTTCACATTCTCATGATTGTTTTTGACAAGGGGATTTTCTATATATCTCAAGCAAAAGCTTATCCACATCAAGTTCATCCCCTAAATCAGCAAGTTCAAGAAGAGGTCCAGGTTCATTAAGCATTGAAAACTCAGATTCAAAATCAGTTGAAGCACAAAGATAATTCTTATCAAAACAAACTTCAATATGATCTCTAGCAAGCTTTTCTACTCTCAGCTCATCTAGTTTCCTAGTTTCACATATCAAATCAAGACATTCATTTATGAGCACAAGAGGATCAAGATCAGGGGCATTTTTCTCGCCACAAGGCAAGCATATTTTCTCAAGTTGAAGTTTTAAAGTGAAAATTTCTATACCTTCCAGCTGTAGTGGTGGAGCCCAATACATTACCTCTTTAAGGTCATAAGCAACATTAAACTCATAATGTGTAACTTCCCTTCCTTCAAGCTCTGCTCGATCTCTAAGAAGCTCCAGCCGGATCCTTCGTGCTAGGGATGTCTTTGCTGACCCCGGGTACTTCTTCTGAAGCTCATTCAACGTCACAAGCTGTGCTGGTGTGAGTATACTTGCATCAAAGAATGGCTCCACATACACATATGGCTCATCTTCGATGTGATCTTCAAATGAGTCTTCCTCTTCTTGTGGCTTTTCAAAGTAGCTTGAAGCCATCACTGCAAGAACATAAGCACTAGAATAAAGAGTTAGTAACTATACTAAAGCAAAACAAAGCAAGAAAATAAAGCTTAGTCTCAAGAAAGATTGAAATCCTAATGACAAATCAACTAGTTCCCAGGCAACGGCGCCAATTTGATGGTGGAAGTTTTCAAGGCTCCCAAGTCAAATGATAGTATAGAAAGATTGTCGAACCACAGTAGAACTAGAGACTTATGCACTAAGAATACACAAACTCTCTTAATCTAAGCAAACAGGAGATGAATGATTTGTGACAAGCTAAGATCCTAGAAAAATAAACAAGGCGATCTCAAATTCAGTCAAGAAATAAGTGCGAGAACTTTTAATCAAAAGCTAAGAATGGATCCACAGGACTAAGGATTTTATCTTGGGTGATCAAGATTCAATCTACTTCCTTATGCCTAGACACAACACTAAGCAAGCTCTATGTCTAGATGAATGCTCATTTGCTAAAATAACTCAAACATCAAATGTCTTTGGTTGAATATTATTAAAGCAATCATTAGGAATGAGTCTATTAGCAATCTTAGCTTCTTTAACAACAAGTATCCTTGGTAAAATAAACTAAAAGCATTGAAGATTTGGTTCGGACATTTCAACATACACTTTTTGGGTGAGAAATGTCTAAAGCTCTATTTTAATATGATCAAGACTAAAATAGCATTAAGATCAATCAACAAGCAAAGAATAAAATAAATCTACACTTAATCACCTCTAATCACCCTAACCCATGAATCCAAAATGTCTACTCCATAATCTCCATGAGAAACCTTAAATCTACATGAGATTCAAGGCTAATCATGTTAGTGAGCAAGAGAAACACAAATATATGATGAAGTACTTCTTAGATTGATAATAAAATTCAAGCTTTTACAATGGAGGCAAAGTCTAGAGAGAAAAAGAGATAAAAAATAAGGTTTCTAGGTCTAAAATTATATAAAGGAAAGGCCAAACTCGAGCTGGTTTAATTAATTAAACCGGGTCAAACCGGAATAAACCGGTCAACACGTTGAGATTGCGTCCAGAGCGACCTTATACACTCGCTCCCGCAGGTCGCTCCGATGGTTTTGCTTCAACTGGCTGTAAAGACGAGCGGGTTAACAAACTCGCTCCGGGTGGTCGCTCCACTTCACAGCGATGTGGCCATGTCGCTGCATCAACTCGCTGTGACCAAGCCTCCTCACGTCGTTCGCGAGCTCCGACCTCTTCTTCTCCGTCGTCTTCCTCGAGCTCCACCATAGCCAGCTTCGTCTCTGTGGAGTTCATCCTGAGCCTCACCATCGCTACCAAGCTTCTCTGCCGCCTGCAATTGCACTTCAAGTCGTCTCTTCTTAGCCGCGACGTCACCGGACCAAGCACGGTGAGCTCCTCCACGCTCCTCCGCCGTGCTCAGGCTCGTCGTCGGGATCGACCTCAGCCAAGCTCGAACCAAGCCATGAAGCTCGCTGTCGTTGCCAAGGGAGATCGAGATCTCTGAAACGCAGCAGAGAAAGCTTGACCACGAGCTCCAATGGTGGATTTTATTGTTTTTGCACATCTGGTCCCTGAGATTTTGACAATTTATTGATAGACCCCAAAACTTCCATTTTTTGCAGTTTAATCCATGATTTCGACCCAAAACTTCTGATTGTGCATTCCAGCCCCTGTTTATGCAAAAATGTACAAATGCAACACCTATGACACCTTAATGCAATCTAGAATGATCAAAATAAACTAAAATATGAATCTAAAACCTACTAATATCAATAGATATCAACTCCCCCACACTAACTCTTTACTTGTCCTCAAGTAAACAATCATGATCAATCAAAGAGATGAAGTTGGAAATTTGGAACTTTATAACCAATAGAACACTTTCTAGACTTCAACTTGACATCCTAAGAAAAACATAGAAAATAGCATGAGCAATTTTTTTATTACACTCTAGCTTCTCAAGGCCTATCAAGACTCTTATGCCTTTACACAAGTTGCAATGCTCATCAATCAACAAGTTCCTTTAACCAACCCTCACATTGATTCACACACACACACACAAAGTGAATTCTCACTAATGGGGACTTGATCTTAATCATTTGGTTTGGTGAGAGAAAATGGTCTATTGTGAAAGAATAAAGAAGGGTTGTAAATGCATCTTTTTATGGTGACTTATACTCAAGAATAAGAGCTTGAACATTATGCAAAATTTATCTAAGAAAAGGAGCAATTGATGCATACAATGACTTGTTCTCATCATTCTACCCATTTCCTAAAGGTTTCAAACTCTACAATTTTCTTGATGACAATCTCACTCCTCTTTCATCCCAAACACCCAAGAGATCAGACTCTCTTCACTCACCCAATGAACATTCATTATTTTCTTATTTTAACCAACTAGGGATTCTTTCTTTTCTTATTCACTTAGCTCTTTTTTTTCTTTTCTTTTTCTCCCTCTTTTCATGTTTCTTTTTTTTTTCTTAAGAGAATTCTACTAAAAAACTCTAGAGCTTTTTTTTTTATTTCTAGTGATTTTCTTTCCTTTTCTCACTCTTTTTGGTTCACTCCCTTCACTTTTCTCTCACATCCCAATCCCAAGATCAAAATCAAGCTTACATACCCAAAACCAATCCTAAGTGCTAGCTCAAATGAGGTCCTAGTGCTAGCCAAAGATAAGAACAAATCATTGTCGCTCCTAATACTCTCAAGATTTTGCACATGACCAGCTTTCACAAAAAGGCCTCACTCAAGAAAATCAATGTTGGCTTCAAATAATGGTAAGGGTATAAGGGTATGGGAGTAACATTTGGGTTAACAAAGAGTGGTACAATGGAAAAAGATAACCCAAATGTGTATGAAAGCCATGATCAAGTATGCAAGTGCCCATAAGCAAGAGAAATTAAGTTCATTAAGCCAAATTGAGATTGGGGCTGGTTTCAAGAACAATGTCAATATCAAGCAAACAAACATGTTTCAAGAAGAGTTTTCAAGGCTCGAAGCTTACAAGCTTTTTCAAGAGATGCTTAAGCTACTTGATATGTTTAGCTAGGGTGTCAAGTTGAGTTCTAGACATGTGCTTTCTACTAGGTTTCTCCCAATGCATGGATGCAATCTAAATGCTTCTAGACTCAATCTTAGAGATGCAAATGATGCTACTAAATGCTTTTTTTTTCATGATTTTCAAAATTTTCAATTTTTTTTTTTTAATGCAAATATGTATGAAATGTGATGGATGAGACTCATGACAAGTAAACCAAACAGAAAACAATGTGAGATAGTAGACTCTCCCCCGAACTTACTTCACACAGTCCCTTGTGTGAGAGTAAGCTCAAAGAAGAGATCCAATGGAAAGAAATAAACATGATAACTAAATATTTACAAGGGTGGAATGGCACTTACTTGGAGTTATTGGCTGAATTGGGTGGTAGAAGATCCTTGGCCTCAGATTTGTTCCACCGGAAAACATAGGCTGAAGTGGAGAAGTGAAGGCATGAGTCTAGAGTAGCAATGCTTGGCCGCCTTTCTTTTCTTAAATAGCCTTAGACCCAACCTGAAAAACCTCAACTATCCTTATTGAAAAGCTTCAAAAGAAAGAAAAAAAAATAAAAATAAATATATATATAAAATGGATAAACATGGGACTTCCTCCCAAGTGAGCTTGTTTTAAGTCTCTAGCTTGACTTTGTGTGCTTGCTAATCATAAGTATCAAAAGGCTGAGCCAATGCACCTTTGGTCCTTCTCCTGCAAACACAAGAAACAAAATGTGTAAAGGAGCACACAACTGCCCATAGAAAGTAGACATATTCTTCATCAAAGAGCTTCACTAAAGATGTATCAAGAATCATAAGATGCTCTTTGAGGTTCAGGTGGTCATGAGAATCAAATGCATTTGGTGGAAATATATAGTCAACTACAGGTTCAAACGAGGTTTTAACAAAGTAGTCAACTGAATCTCCATCAACCGAATAAAACACAATGTTCACATTCTCATGATTGTTTTTGACAAGGGGATTTTCTATATATCTCAAGCAAAAGCTTATCCACATCAAGTTCATCCCCTAAATCAGCAAGTTCAAGAAGAGGTCCAGGTTCATTAAGCATTGAAAACTCAGATTCAAAATCAGTTGAAGCACAAAGATAATTCTTATCAAAACAAACTTCAATATGATCTCTAGCAAGCTTTTCTACTCTCAGCTCATCTAGTTTCCTAGTTTCACATATCAAATCAAGACATTCATTTATGAGCACAAGAGGATCAAGATCAGGGGCATTTTTCTCGCCACAAGGCAAGCATATTTTCTCAAGTTGAAGTTTTAAAGTGAAAATTTCTATACCTTCCAGCTGTAGTGGTGGAGCCCAATACATTACCTCTTTAAGGTCATAAGCAACATTAAACTCATAATGTGTAACTTCCCTTCCTTCAAGCTCTGCTCGATCTCTAAGAAGCTCCAGCCGGATCCTTCGTGCTAGGGATGTCTTTGCTGACCCCGGGTACTTCTTCTGAAGCTCATTCAACGTCACAAGCTGTGCTGGTGTGAGTATACTTGCATCAAAGAATGGCTCCACATACACATATGGCTCATCTTCGATGTGATCTTCAAATGAGTCTTCCTCTTCTTGTGGCTTTTCAAAGTAGCTTGAAGCCATCACTGCAAGAACATAAGCACTAGAATAAAGAGTTAGTAACTATACTAAAGAAAAACAAAGCAAGAAAATAAAGCTTAGTCTCAAGAAAGATTGAAATCCTAATGACAAATCAACTAGTTCCCAGGCAACGGCGCCAATTTGATGGTGGAAGTTTTCAAGGCTCCCAAGTCAAATGATAGTATAGAAAGATTGTCGAACCACAGAGAACTAGAGACTTATGCACTAAGAATACACAAACTCTCTTAATCTAAGCAAACAGGAGATGAATGATTTGTGACAAGCTAAGATCCTAGAAAAATAAACAAGGCGATCTCAAATTCAGTCAAGAAATAAGTGCGAGAACTTTTAATCAAAAGCTAAGAATGGATCCACAGGACTAAGGATTTTATCTTGGGTGATCAAGATTCAATCTACTTCCTTATGCCTAGACACAACACTAAGCAAGCTCTATGTCTAGATGAATGCTCATTTGCTAAAATAACTCAAACATCAAATGTCTTTGGTTGAATATTATTAAAGCAATCATTAGGAATGAGTCTATTAGCAATCTTAGCTTCTTTAACAACAAGTATCCTTGGTAAAATAAACTAAAAGCATTGAAGATTTGGTTCGGACATTTCAACATACACTTTTTGGGTGAGAAATGTCTAAAGCTCTATTTTAATATGATCAAGACTAAAATAGCATTAAGATCAATCAACAAGCAAAGAATAAAATAAATCTACACTTAATCACCTCTAATCACCCTAACCCATGAATCCAAAATGTCTACTCCATAATCTCCATGAGAAACCTTAAATCTACATGAGATTCAAGGCTAATCATGTTAGTGAGCAAGAGAAACACAAATATATGATGAAGTACTTCTTAGATTGATAATAAAATTCAAGCTTTTACAATGGAGGCAAAGTCTAGAGAGAAAAAGAGATAAAAAATAAGGTTTCTAGGTCTAAAATTATATAAAGGAAAGGCCAAACTCGAGCTGGTTTAATTAATTAAACCGGGTCAAACCGGAATAAACCGGTCAACACGTTGAGATTGCGTCCAGAGCGACCTTATACACTCGCTCCCGCAGGTCGCTCCGATGGTTTTGCTTCAACTGGCTGTAAAGACGAGCGGGTTAACAAACTCGCTCCGGGTGGTCGCTCCACTTCACAGCGATGTGGCCATGTCGCTGCATCAACTCGCTGTGACCAAGCCTCCTCACGTCGTTCGCGAGCTCCGACCTCTTCTTCTCCGTCGTCTTCCTCGAGCTCCACCATAGCCAGCTTCGTCTCTGTGGAGTTCATCCTGAGCCTCACCATCGCTACCAAGCTTCTCTGCCGCCTGCAATTGCACTTCAAGTCGTCTCTTCTTAGCCGCGACGTCACCGGACCAAGCACGGTGAGCTCCTCCACGCTCCTCCGCCGTGCTCAGGCTCGTCGTCGCGATCGACCTCAGCCAAGCTCGAACCAAGCCATGAAGCTCGCTGTCGTTGCCAAGGGAGATCGAGATCTCTGAAACGCAGCAGAGAAAGCTTGACCACGAGCTCCAATGGTGGATTTTATTGTTTTTGCACATCTGGTCCCTGAGATTTTGACAATTTATTGATAGACCCCAAAACTTCCATTTTTTGCAGTTTAATCCATGATTTCGACCCAAAACTTCTGATTGTGCATTCCAGCCCCTGTTTATGCAAAAATGTACAAATGCAACACCTATGACACCTTAATGCAATCTAGAATGATCAAAATAAACTAAAATATGAATCTAAAACCTACTAAAATCAATAGATATCAGGGTCCTAAACCAACTGATATTTGCAATTATTGCAATGAAAAAGCGCATTGGAAATCAAATTGTCCTAAGAAGAAGCAAGATGATTTCGCTGCTGTAAGAGAGAATGAAGCTAAGTCTGATGACGATATTGCTCTAGTGGCTCATTGAAATATACATTCTAGGGATGTGTGGGTTCTAGACACATGAGCATCTTATCATATGTATCTAAGGAGAGAATGGTTATCAGACTATGAGACAGTGAATGATGGCAAGATCAAGATGGCGAATGAATCTACTTGCGATGTTGCAGGAATCTGTTCTATAAAGCTCAGGGCACATGGTGGTAGAGTCTGCACATTGACTGGAGTTAGACATGTTCCATCTATGTCCAAGATCTTGATCTCAATTAGTTTTTTGGATAGCAAAGGTTTCAAGTATTCTGGTGGAGATAGAGTACTGAGTGTCTACAGGGGTTTAAATGTGGTTCTGAGAGGTTTCATTCACGGTACTTTGAATTTGCTGGAAGGTTCTACTGTTTCAGCAAATAGTCTGGAATTTTGTTCATCAGAGTTCGGTCAGTTTTGTAAGGATGCAAGAGCTACTAAGCATCTTACAGCCAGAGATACACAACAGAAGAATGGTGTAGCTGAGAGAGTTAACCAAACCTTGTGTGAGAAAGTGAGGTGCATGCTTTCAAGTGATGGTTTGGAGAAGATGTTATGGGCTGCAGCAGAGGGTTTCGACAAACAGGTGGAGCTGCAGGAAGTGCAGTCGGATCACCAGTGTCGATCGACGTTGGATGGTCAATATCGATCGACGACGGACGAATAGTGTACATCGACATCGGATCAACAGTATCGATCGACGTCAGATCAACAGTGTCAATCGATGTTGGAAGAAGAGATCAAGCGATCGTTGACAGACGAGCAGTCAGAGTCTTCTAATTCTGGAAATCAACGTGTTGGGTCTGCAAAACACAGTACTGCTAAAGATAGACCAAGGAGAGTTGATGTCAAGCCACCAAATAGATATTTGTTTGAAGATATGGTGGGTTATGCACTACATGTTGCAGAAGAAGTTGATACTTGTGAGTCATCCACTTACATATGGTTTGCTGAAATGGGAGTTGAGATGAGATTTCATGAAACAAATCATACGTTGGATCTGGTCACAGATAGCTATATGGTCAGTTTGGGCTACGACACGAGTCTTTATGACTGTTGTATTTACATGAGAAAGGCGGAGGATATTTTGTATATTTGTCCAGTGTTATATGTAGATGACAGGATGATAGTTGTCAAGAAGATGTGTGATGTTCAGAAGCTGGAAGAGCTGTTGAATTCTGAGTGTGAGAAGATGATTGAAGTGAAGAAGGTAGGAACAACTGATAATCCTGCAGATATGTTCTCTAAGACGGTTCCTCACAACAAGTTCAAGCGTTGTCTTGATTTGCTGAATATCTCAAGCTGTTAAATCTGGCCCTGAGGGGCATCTGGCCCTGAGGGGCGTCTGGCCCGGTGGGGCATATGGCTCGAAGAGAGCATCTGGCCCTAAGGAGGCATCTGACTCTGAGGAGCATCTGAGTCCGACGGGATATCTAACATCTGAGTTGGACGGAACATCTGAGGCAAAGAGAGAGTCTGATACATCTGTTTTCTGGGCACAGAGAAGTGCAGTATGGTACATCTGATTATGGTGGATTTAAGTCAAGGTGGAGATTTGTTGAAATAGTGCTTTGAATATGAGAGTTGGCATAGATCGGACGATCCAGGTGTCATGGATCAGGCGATTGCTAACACGGAACGGGAGCATCAATCGATGGACATGTTGTTGCATCGATCGATGGGCGGCAGCATCGATCAATGGGCGGCAGCATCGATCGATGGATATGGTGTCGCATCAATCGATACGCAAGCCCAATCTGAGAAATATGGAAAGATTCATTAAACGTTTTCATATATATACATTTAGGGTTTTAACATATTCTGTAAACAAATGGTATCACAGAGTGTATTCTGAAAAACTCGCCTCCATCAATAAAATATTCTCTTTGTCCATAGACGTAACCGTTAGAGGTGAACCACATTAAATCTCTGTGTCTTTATTTATTGTTCATTCATCTGTTAATCTACATCTCCTCACATCCGTAAGAACACGTTGGTTGCTCATTCTTTCCATCCAGCATGTCTAAAAACCAAACTCATATGATTTTTGTCTAGAGACTTTTTATGCCCCATGTCCCTTTTCCATTAAAGATACTATATTCTATTCATAGTTTTTGCCACTTTCTTATGCCCATAGTTATCTTATTGGTTGGTCATTCAATGCTTTTAAGCTTTGTGGTTATCACAAATACATAGTTCTCAGTTCATAGTCTTTGTCTTAACACATCTTTAAGCCATTGCTAATTGTGTTTTTGTTCCCATCAAACAAGTGTTAAGCCATTGCTTGTATTTTTTCCCATCTAGGATTTTTTCAGAGTCTTTTTCTTTTTTTTTTTGTCAGATCAGAGTCTTTTTCTTAAGACATCTTTTAAGCTTTTTTCCCATCCTACAAGTCTTATTTAATCGTTAAGCTAGAATCGGTTTTAGATTCATAATCTTTGTGTTATGATTCTTTAAGCCATTGCTAGTCTCTGTTTAAGACTGATTTAAGAGTTGATCATTAGTTCCATCTAACTTCTAGTCTTTGTATACTTTTAAACCTTATGGTTGTCAGGCAGAAACAGTTCTTTGAGTCAGTTTGTTGAAAGTTTCTATTATTTTCCATCAATATTCTTTGTCTTGAGATATTTTTATGTTGTTGCTCATATTAACAAAACCAATATTCCATTGTCTTTGTCTTAAGACTTGGTCATTATTTCCATCTAACTTATAGTCTTTGTGTACTTCTAATAAACCTTGTGGTTGTCAAGCAGAAAAAGTTCTTTGAGTCTGTGTGTTGAAATTTTTAATTTAAAGCCATGTTGCAGAGTAAAAAAATCAGTTTTCCATCCATTGTCTGAGTCATGAGAGATTGATTTCAATTGAGCTGTAGTTTTTTTTCCATCTATATTCTTTGTTTTGAGACATTTTTAAGCTATTGCTCATTTTACCAACACTGACCCCTAGTATTTTCTCGAATACTTTTAAGCCATGTGGTTTACATAAGAGTCTGTTGTCGATTAATACTGTCAAGAATCTATAAGCCTTTGGTTCCATAGTCTTTGTCTTAGACTTTTTCAAACTGTTTGTTGTTTCTTTCATCCAACAAGCACTATCTCAGCCATAATACTGTCTGCCTTAAGATTCTTTTTCAGATGCTGCCTAGTGTCTTGTGTGTGTGTGTGTGTGTGCTATTTTGTACTTTATTCCCATCAAAGACTTAAGCCGTGGGTAGAAAAGTAAGGATTTTATTGTTAATTCAGTCTTTTTCCTTACGACTTTCTTATCTGATTGGTCGCTCTATATACTCTTAAGCCTTGTGGTTATCACAAAGACAATTCTCAGTTAAGATTCTTTTGTGTAAAGACATCTCTTAAGCTCCTGTTTCTCTTTTTCCCCATCCAGCAAGCCTTCCTTAAGCTGTTATGTAAGAATCTCTTGATCCTTGTTAAGAATATTTGTCTTAAGACATCTTTAAGCCGGTGATAGTCTTTGTAGCCGTGTGACTTTCCAAATATGTGAGTTGTTTTCGTATCTTCAAGACTGATTTCAGACATGGTTTTTGTATTAAGAGCTTTTTACATACTTTTTCTTAAGATGTAGTCGTTAGTTTTTCACATCCAACAAAATGTAGACCAAGCTCTAGTCTTTGTCTCAAGATTTCAGATAATTTGACATTCTTCCATTGTTTTTGTATTAAGATTTGGTCATTATGTCCATCCAACTCAATAGTCTTTGTAGACTTGTGGTTATCCTAGCAGAAAACAGTTTGTTTACTCCTTGTTGTTCATAGTCTTTGACTTAACACACCTTTAAGATTTGGTCATTAGGACACTTTCTATTTGAAGTCGTCTGGCAGAGTAAAGAATCAGTTCTCCCTATCCACAGTCTCGTCTCAGTCATGAGAAATTAATTTCATTTGAGCCGTGGTGGGTTGTTTTTCCACCTGTAGTCTTTGTCTCGACTCTTGAGACATTTTAAAGCTATTGGTTATTATACCAAAAACAAGCCAAAGTGTTTTTCAGAAGACTCCTAAAGCCATGTGCTTACATAAGAACCTGTTGTTGATTCATATTGTCATCAAGAAGCTTAGACGTTGGTATTTTCTCAGTACAGCAAGTCGTTAGTTGATTTCTATCATCCAACAAGCATATGGTATAGAAGATAATAAGATTAGTATAACTTAAGGACTACTTTGTAAATACTTTAACCTAGTATCCCTCTCTTGTACAAGTATATATTGTCGTCATACGTTCTAATGAGAAATATACTTTCCATAGTCATATATGGTATCAGAGCTCTAGCTCCTAAAACCTAAAAATTTTCACGCTCCCAAACCCTCTAGCCGTCATGAGTTCTTCATCCAACACCACCACAAACGAGGTGATCTCCCTCAACAACCCAAACTCCATTCTCCACATCAACATGTCGAATGTGACTAAGCTCACCAACACCAACTACCTCATGTGGAGCTTGCAAATCCATGATTTACTAGATGGATATGCCCTTGCAGGCCACATCGATGCTGTCCCGGAGGTACCGCCGGCCACAATCACCAACGGTGATACTGTCACTTCGAATCCAGACTTTGTTCGCTGGACAAGGCAAGACAAGTTGATCTATAGCGCATTGATTGGTGCCATATCAACTCCCATTCAACCCATGGTCTCTCGTACCACCACGGCTGCTCAGATCTGGGAGAAGCTTGCGGCTACGTATGCTAAACCTTCTCGTGGCCACATTAAGCAACTCAAGGATCAACTCAAGAGCACTACCAAAGGCAACAAATCCATCGATGAGTATATCCAAGGAGTGACGACCAAGCTTGATCAACTTGCCATTCTTGGGAAGCCCTATGATCATGAGGATCAAGTGGAGATCCTTCTCACTGGTCTTCCTGAAGAGTACAAGACGGTCGTGGATCAGATCGAGGGAAAAGATACTCCACCAAGCCTCACTGAAGTTCACGAGAGGCTCCTGAATCATGAGGCCAAGTTACTTGCGTCCAAAGATGTCTCTGCTCCAGTGATTCCAACATCTGCGAACGCGGTCCAGCATCGTCAACCAAACCACTTCCGCAACAACAACAACAACACCACAAACAACAAGAAGTACGGCAGCTCCTCCTCCAACAATGACGCTGGATATCAGTACAACATCGCGACGAACCCGCGTCCCTTCAAGCCTTACTTGGGCAAATGCCAAATCTGTCATACGCAAGGACACAGTGCCAGGAGATGCCCACAGTTCCAAGGTCTCCAACAGCAACAGATGCATCCAGGCAATGTCAATCCTTTCAGGCCATTCAAACCTCGTGCTAATGCTGTCATGAACTCACCGTACACTGCCGCAAACTGGTTGCTTGACTCAGGGGCCACACACCATATCACCTCTGATCTCAACAACATGGCCCTGCACCAGCCGTACAATGGTGGTGATGATGTCCTCATCGCAGACGGTACCAGCTTACCAATCTCGCACTCTGGTTTAGCAACTCTCTCAACTCCAACTCGAAATTTAGCATTGCAAAATATTTTATGTGTGCCGAATATAGAAAAGAATCTTATCTCGGTATACAGATTGTGTAATACTAATGGCGTTTCTGTTGAATTCTTTCCTGCTTCCTTTCAGGTGAAGGATCTCAGCACGGGGGTCCCATTGCTCCAAGGCAAGACTAGAAATCAGCTCTATGAATGGCCGGTCTCACTTCCTCGAGCAGCGGCCATGATCACTTCTTCAAACCCAAAAACATCTCTTTTTTCGTGGCATTCTCGGCTTGGCCACCCATCTTTATCTATTTTAAACACTATTGTTTCTCAGTTTTCTCTTCCTGTTACCTCTTCAGAAAAACAGTTATCTTGTTCTCAATGCATGATTAATAAAAGCCATCGTTTACCTTTCACAAATTCTTCTATATCTTCTTCTCGCCCACTGGAATATATATTCACAGATGTGTGGTCTTCACCCATCACCTCTATTGACAACTTCAAATATTATCTTGTCTTCATTGATCACTACACACGATACACATGGCTATATCCCTTACGTCTTAAATCTCAAGTTAAAGAAGTGTTCATGGCCTACAAGTCTCTTGTGGAAAACAAGTTCAACGTCTCTATTGGAACCCTTTTCTCAGATAATGGAGGAGAGTATGTGGCTGTAAGAAGCTTTCTCTCTCAACATGGTATTACACATCTCACATCACCACCTCATACACCTCAGCACAATGGCATTTCAGAACGAAAGCATCGACATATAGTGGAGACGGGTCTCACCTTGTTGTCTACGGCATCTATGCCTAAGACCTACTGGACATATGCTTTCGCAGCTGCGGTTTATCTCATTAATCGCATGCCCTCGCCAACTATCTCCATGGAATCACCATACTACAAGCTCTTTGGGGATAAACCGAATTATGAGAAACTAAAGGTGTTTGGGTGCTTGTGTTTTCCATGGTTAAGACCATATAACACAAACAAGCTGCAAGATCGTTCAAAGAGATGTGCTTTCCTTGGCTACTCTCCCACACAGAGTGCTTATTTCTGCCTTGATACTGAAACAAGTCGACTCTATACATCTCGACATGTTCAGTTTATTGAGACAGAGTTTCCATTCAAAACATTGTCTCAGCAAAAGACACCGTCTCCGGACGACTCCTCTGCTACGGAACCACCAATCTCCTTCATACCAATATCAAGAATGGGACCCCTGGGCATGAACCTTCACCCCACCCCTCAGGTATCACCTTCTAACTCTCAAAACTCCCTCTCTTCTACAACCTTGGAGCCCACTGCTCCTTCTCAAAATGAGTCAACACCAACGACTCAGCCTCACCCATCTTCCACTGAGCCCACTGCTCAACAACAAAATGAGTCTCAACCCCAGACTCAGCCACAACCCACTGAAAATCAAACAACTACCCTACCAACCGTGCCTACTGAACCTATACAACCAGAAAATCCAAACAATCAAGAACCACAAAATATCCACAAAATGCAAACTAGAGCCAAAAAATAAAATATCAAAACCCATTCAGAAACTTACACTTACAGTTGCAGGTGGAAGACAACAAAACAAAGAACCAACAACTATCAACCAAGCGCTTAAAGACGAGAAGTGGAGAGCTGCTGCAATTGCTGAATTTGATGCACATATTGTCAATCATACGTGGGACTTGGAGCCGCCACAAGAAGGACAAAATGTGATTGGCTGTAGATGGCTTTTCACAACTAAATATCTGTCTGATGGTCGAGAAGAACGTCCGAAAGGACGCCTAGTTGCCAAAGGATATACACAGCAGTATGGCATTGACTACTCGGAAACCTTCAGCCCAGTCATCAAATCCACCACCATCCGTCTGGTTATTGAAATAGCAGTGATAAAAGCATGGCCGATCAAGCAACTTGATATCAACAATGCGTTCCTGCAAGGTGATCTTACCGAACTGGTTTATATGATGCAACCTCCTGGTTTCGTTGATAAAGACAAGCCTCACCATGTCTGCCGCCTGCGTAAGCCCATTTATGGTCTCAAACAAGCTCCAAGATCATGGTACTTATCCCTCAAGCAACATCTCTTACAAACAGGTTTCACAAACTCTCATGCTGATGCCTCCCTCTTTGTTCATTGCACACCTCATACGCTCACCTATGTTCTCGTATACGTTGATGACATCCTTGTTACGGGAAATGATCAGCGCTTTGTTCAACAAGTTCTCACTTCCTTTGCTGAGCGCTTCTCCATTAAAGATCCCACTGATCTTCATTACTTTCTTGGAATTGAAGCAACTCGCACGTCTCAAGGTATTCATCTCATGCAGCATAAATACATTCGAGACCTACTGCAGAAAACAAACATGACCGACGCAAAACCAGTCTCCACACCATTGCCATCGCAGCCGAAATTATCTCTTCATGGAGGAACACCTTTAGCTGATGGATCTCAGTATAGATCGGTCGTTGGGAGCCTCCATTACCTGGCTTTCACACGCCCAGATATTTCTTACGCGGTAACAAGACTCTCACAGTTCATGCATCAGCCCACCGAAGAGCATTGGCAGGCCACAAAGCGTGTGCTCCGTTATCTAGCTGGTACAGCAACACATGGTATTTTTCTCTCCAAGAACACACCACTATCACTACATGCTTTTTCAGATGCCGACTGGGCCGGTGATACAGATGACTACGTCTCCACGAATGGTTACATTATCTACTTGGGAAAGAACCCAGTTTCGTGGTCTTCCAAGAAACAGAAAGGGGTTGCGCGTTCGTCGACGGAGGCAGAGTACCGAGCAGTCGCAAATACCGCTGCAGAAGTAACATGGCTATGTTCACTGCTGTCTGAGCTACGCATTGATCTTCATCATCCTCCTGTCATCTACTGTGATAATGTCGGAGCAACGTACTTGTGCGCAAATCCAGTGTTCCATTCGAGGATGAAACATATTGCCTTAGACTATCACTTCACCAGAAACATGATACAGGCAGGCCAGCTTCGAGTAGCTCATGTCTCCACAAGAGATCAACTTGCTGATACACTTACGAAGCCACTTCTAAGGAGTCAGTTTCAACATGCTTGTCACAAGATTGGTGTGGCTCCGGCCCCTCCATCTTGAGGGGGCGTATAGAAGATAATAAGATTAGTATAACTTAAGGACTACTTTGTAAATACTTTAACCTAGTATCCCTCTCTTGTACAAGTATATATTGTCGTCATACGTTCTAATGAGAAATATACTTTCCATAGTCATATATATGGTCTGTCTCTGTGACATTTAGAAACAAGTACTCTCTCAGCCATTAGTCGTTTTTTATTCATCTAATGTTTCCATCCAACATATCCTTGTTTAAAATATGTGTGTTATGATTCGTTAAGCCGTTGGCAGCCTTCGTCAAAAGACTTTCCAAAGCCAGTTTTGTAGCTGTGTTAAAGACAATTTGTTCATTCTTTCCATCCACCAGATTACAAACCTGTCTTATTAAGAGCTTTTCAGACTCTGTCTCAAGTCGTTAGTCTTTTGTTTTTTTCCATCAACAAATCGTAAGCCAAGCCAAGTCTTTGTCTTGAGTTTTTAAAAAGCTTAAATATGAAAATAAATTTCACTGAAAAAGAAATAAAATATTAGGAGATTCTCATGCTGCATATAATCTATTGCTTCTAGTGTATACTCTATAGATATACGGTGAAACGGTAAGAAAAAAAGTTACATATCTCCAAATCTGTGCCAACATTTTCTTTTCTTTAATTATTTTGTCTTGCCGATCTCCAAAGGCATTAATAAATGAGCTGGCCAGTAATGAAGTGTGTATAACTTTGTCTTCAGCGAGTTCTTAATTTCATCTTTAACATCATAAAATTACTTTCAACGAGTAGGTTAAGCTTTGGTAATTTCATAAAAGGTTCAAAGTTCTTATCTTATCTTAAACATAGGAGTCAGAAAATTCAATTTTTCACATGAGGCTGTCAATGAGGAAATTGTGATGCTTTCTGAAATTTTATATATTTACTGTATAAAATTTCAAAATATAGAATTTGGAAAAATAAGTGTGGATCAGATACACCAATGTAAAAAATACATAACTGCAAATATCAGGTTTTTTATTATAACTGAAATCATCAATATGGTTAACAAAAGTGAATTTCTGTATTGAATTTAGTTATCATATCATACTTTATTAAAGTAGAGGCAATATGGTTAGTTTAGATATCCATAACACCTTACTTATATCCATTATCCTTAAAACAAACAATAACATATTAGTTTAAAGAAGCAAATGTAAATTGAGAAACATAAAAGTGCATGCATAATATCAAATATTATTGTAGTAAATAGATGATCAAATCATTTTACAACTGTGGCTACTAAATGACTTAAGAAAGAACAAAGTGCATAGCATGATTTCTAACAATTGTTTGCAGTCGCATAGAACATGAATACATAATTTAACTTTATATGAATCGAAACAACTGTTTTGGCAATCAATATTATTAACACAATTTCCAAAATATTGATTTGTTTGGTTGACATGATGCCCAAGATACTCTTGCATATATCTTCCTGGTTCCATTAGCTCCCTTGCATTTGATATACATACACCTACAAATTAGAATTTAGTATATGCATTTCCATCCGAATTTCAAACTAGTTATGAATCATATATATATACACACACATACACACACATAGAGGGAGAGTGGGAGAGACGAATGAGAGGAGTGCGACCAGAACAATCAGCAATGTTGTCTTTGCTACTGTCATGTATTTTACAATTTGTACTTGATGTATATATTTTATGATTCTACTTTAAAATTCTTATGTCTTAGTGTCTATTTATATTATGTTATGAGGCGTAGAAATGTAGGTAAATATAAGATTTCTTCTCTGAGTAATATGTCCTAGCCAATACATGAACAATAGAGAAGAAGAAAAATAAAAAGAATCAGTGGAAATGAAAAAGAACAACAAAAAGAATAAAATCCACAGGATAAAATTAAATCTTTATGTTCAGGTGTTAAATATGAAAATGAAGTTTTACTGGAAAAAAATAATAGGAGATTCCCATGCTGCATATAATATGTTTCTTCTAGTGTATACTCTATAGATATACGGTGAAACGGTAAGAAAAAGAAGTTACATATCTCCAAATTTGTGCCAATATTTTCTTTTCTTTAATTATTTTTCCTTTTCAATCTCCCAACCCATTAAAAATGAGTTGGCCAGTGATGAAATGCGTATAACTTTTGTTTTCAGCGAGTAAACTTTCAACAAGTAGTCTAAGCTTTGGTCATTTCGTAAAAGGTTCAAATTTCTTATCTTATCTTAAACATATGAGTCATAAAATTCATTTTTATCAAATGAGACTGTCAATGTGAAAATTGTGATGTTTTCTGAAATTTTATATATTTACTGTGTAAAATTTTGAAATATAAAATTTGGCAAAACAAGTGTGGAACAGATACACCAATGTAAAAAATACAAAACTGCAAATATCTGACTTTTTTTAATTAGAACTGAAATCATCTATCTTGTTAACAAACATGAATAATGAAGTCGACATTTTATGTTACAACCTGTCCTGCAGACCCCGGCTGGCCCTGCATTGACACTAACCCCTCACATGTGCGCCCCTCACGACCATACATGTAGGTTATTGATGCGCTTGGTGTTACTCGAACCCAAGACCTCACCATTTAACAACATTCTCACATGACAAATTGTCACCAATTGAACTGCAGGTCAATGAATGGATCTTATCAATACTGGAGGTATGTGATAAGACCTGATGGAGGCATGATGTGGAGGAGCATGATCTCCCTTATTAAGGTAACAGGTGTGGACTGCGGACCATCAGACATAGCCATATGGGCTCATCTGTTCCTGCAGTTGCACCTTACTCTGTTTATATAACTATTCTTCATCTCTTATTCTTGAATATGATTGAGATTGAGGTTTCAGACAAGGAGACACTGAACCATGGCCTTCGCCGGTTCAGGAAGTGATAGTCCATGGCCTTTGCCAGACTGATCATGATCAGAACCCATATGGTCTGGGTCGATTCATTAGATTTTGATTATGGGAATCTCTTAGTTGGGATTTATCATGTGAGTTTTAGTGAATTTTAATTAATTTTTTAGTGCTTTCAAAAATGGCCAGTATTGGGCTTGATGTGAAATCTGATGTTTAGATATGGAACCATCCATGCAATGATAGATCTTTTTGTTAGGTTATCTGATCATATGCTTGAGTGTTGTGATATATTTGTCACTAATGATATATTGATCATAAAGAATGTTAGTTATCAATTGGTAAGCCATTAAGTAAAGTATAGCTAGTACTTGGTGGCGTGGACCAGAAGTACGGAGCTTGGTTGTATTGTCAGGAAATGCCATGTGTGATCTGATCTTGGGCAAGGCTGGACGACCTGATCCTTGGATGATGGATCAAGGTGTCTGCTCTAATTGATCAAAGGATGCACTAGTTGTAAGAGCAAGTATGATTGGGTCCATTGGAACATGGTTCCTTGGCCGGTCTGATAAGTGTGAAGACTCATCAGTTATGAGTCATGTGGGGTGGTTGGTTGAATTATTTAGGATCTGATGGGGGCATTATTAGTCCTTGTGAGGACTTGGCCTGATTAGTCCATGAGAGGACTTGGTATTATATCCTACAAAGTTTAAGGATATTTGTTGATACAAGGTATGAGATGGGCCAGATGCTTACCAATTACTGTTGAAGACTTCCCAATGGTTACTTGGTATGAGGGAAAGGTTGGCTGAATGACTAAGTATCCAAGGGAAGAATTTATGCAGGTATAAGAGAGCTGAACGAGTGGAAATGGAGCAGGGCAAATCTACCTTGCAGCTCGATCAGCTGGAAGAGAGCTGATGGAATCTCAAGTGAAGTTGTTCAGCTCAGTTAGCAGAAGGCTTGAAGCATCTGATGAATCAGTTGCTCAAACTACTTGAAGAATGTGGTATTGGAGAGAAGATCCCACATTAGATATATGTAAGGGACATGAGTAATATATAAGTGACCTGGACCACTCCACTAATTGCCAATTGGTTTTAAGTGGAAGCCCAAGAAACTTAACATGGTATCAGAGCTGGCCCAATATCCTGACCTTTAATTCGGCCCGGACAGTGGCCCGATCAACCCATTAGCTGATGGCCCAGAAAAGGTTCAGTTCTCCGAGATCGCTAGAAGATAAAGCATGATCTCGGAGGGGTATGATGGATTCGCGAGATCAATGGTTAGATCCACCATTGTCTCGAGGGAGGGTATTGGAGAGAAGATCCCACATTAGATATATGTAAGGGACATGAGTAATATATAAGTGACCTGGACCACTCCACTAATTGCCAATTGGTTTTAAGTGGAAGCCCAAGAAACTTATCATGTGGACATGGTGTTTAAAATTAGACCTTGATATCTCTTTTTTTCATTAGGTTCCAACAGTGACCACTCATCATGTACTTTCTTAGCCACACAATAATATCATTCTTGTGATTGTGCACATTGCTTCTTGAGTATTTGGCTTCAACACTGAGAAGATGTGTGGCAAAACCATGTCTTGTTTAGTCTCTTACAATAAGCTTACCTTTTGTCCACTTTTACCTTATGGATAGTGCTTGTGAGCTGTAACTAGGCTTTAGAGCATCACGCAAAACAAATATACATACAAGATTCAAGGAAAAATCTACTTTTATATAGATGAGTCATACTTACATGGGTAAAAGACTCCAAGACATATCTATTTTATAAAATGAGAGATATGGTGTACAAGCATAGATATAGATAATAACTACTTTCTAGTTTCTAATCACGACATATATTGCTGACACGGTTAGCACAAAATATAAATGTCTCAGTATCAAAAATGAATCCACTGTTTATTAATGGATGTTAGGTGGATGCCTGCAATTTTGCGAGTTTGAAAGTTTTGTAACAATATATTTATTATAATTTGTCAAATTAAAATATTTTTTCATCATCAAAAATTGTATATGTGTTTACTGCTAAATATTTTTAAAGAATAATTATTTTTCAAAAATATGATTATGATTATTTTAAATATCTGTTGATATTTTGTATTTATTTTTGTACTAAAATTATTTTTACATAATATTCATAATTCTGTTTTTAATAAAATGAGTTTTGAATGTATGTAGTATTGAAACATTTTATTTTTAAATTATTAATAATTAAATTTATATGTCTTTATTAATATTAAAAGATAACACAATATGATTGTTACACATTCTCTATATATTCATATTCAACTACATAGGAATATAAAAATACTATATCAGTTATATAAATTACTCTGAAATATATTATCTATTTTATAAATGCTTGAGTAATAAAATAATTTTATGAGCATTACATATATTTTATATAAATTACATATTTAATTAAAATAAATTATTTTATGAAATATATTTATATCGTTTGGATACTGATAAAAATTGGTTCTAGAAGTCATTTTATTACTCATAAAATAAATAAAATATAAAATATATTAAAGAATCAAATTATAATAGTTTTTCTAAAACTTAAAGACACCTAAGAAAAAAATTAATTAAGTGAGTTCCCATTCAATATAAAATAAATTTTCAAAATACATTTTATAAATTAATATATAAGCTTCTATAAATCACTTAGAACCTCTTATAATAATTTAAAACATCTGATAAGGAAATAAAAATAATTATATAAATTTATTCATAATTTTATAAATGACTAGGGCCGGCCCGCCCTACGGGCGGGAAATTATAATAAAAATTATTTTATATTAATTTAAGATATATTTAAAAACCATTATAGATTAAAATATTATAAATAAATAAATAATGATAAAACTATGAGATTATTATAATTACTAATATTGTTGTAGCATTACATTTGATAAATAACATTATATATTATTATGTTAGTTTCAATGTTAAGAGAGAGAGAGAGAGAGAGAGAGAGAGAGAGAGAGAGAGAGAGAGAGAGAGAGAGAGAGAGAGAGAGAGAGAGAGAGAGAGAGAGAGAGAGAGAGAGAGAGAGAGAGAGAGAGAGAGAGAGAGAGAGAGAGAGAGAGAGAGAGAGAGAGAGAGAGAGAGAGAGAGAGAGAGAGAGAGAGAGAGAGAGAGAGGTTATATATTACAATTATTTATGTAGTTTTTATTTTATTTTTTGTTAATATTCAGCTTCCCTCTTTTTTTTTTGTTTACTAACTTTTCTTATAGGTTTATTGAAATGGTATAAATGAAGCTATATTTTACTTTTCTTGCATCAATTCATATTTCTAATATATTTTTAAAAGTATTTACAATTTTAAATAGCTAATAACTTTTCATATTTTAACTTATATGAGTCTGTTGTTGTTGCTGACAAAAAAAGACATATATAATTTTAAATAAACAAAAATAATTTATCTTAATTTAATATTTAACTAAATCATATCTCTATTAAATATTGGTAAAAATAGTAAATCTATAATATTTAATAAAAATATTTTTAAATATAGGTTAAATTTAAAAAATTTCTTTTTGCACTTGGTGCAAGGAAACACCTAATTTACATATATTAAAATTATTAAAGATGATATTAACTATTTTGAATTTGTTCTAAGGAAAAATATATGCCATAAGATATTTATTAGTTAGCCATCTCGTGACCAAACATTATTTAACAAAAGGAAATAGTTATTAGAACGATGCTTCATTTCAAAGTCCACCAAAAGATCAGCTCGCAAAAAATGGAATGCTAGCCCAACTATAAAATGACTATTAAGTTTGTAATGGATCGATTTTGATATGATAAATACCCAAAGATGAAAAGGATAAAAAAATTTGCTGAAGCTTTGGCCGAGAGAATAGCCGATGTGTCATAATAAAACTAACCAAGCCATTCCATTCTCCACTCAACCTTTCATTTAATACTGGTAATCACAGTCAATCTCTCACATAATAACCTAAAGCATACTCCTTTCTGAAATCAGAGTAGCATTACATATCTAACACCTCTATGGGACCAGTTTATAGCCAGAGTATGTACATATATTTAACTCAGTCCCACAAATCTTTTAAATTATATTTCCTAGTTAGGTAACATACACTGTTGGGATTTTTGAGTATTTAAGCATCATCAATTACAGCATACTGTCACAGAACATGAGAAAGGAAATCTTGATCCACCAATGCTCTGAAGTACTTTGTCAACAACACATCAAACGGTAACAAAGCTTCCTGAACAAAACAAACAGAACAATATAATTACACACAGCTGATAAACCCCAAGTTCTTGATAAAGACATAATCATGCATTACCTTATGCAAATCCCTATGGCAATCCTTATCACCAACATACCTAAGAACTTCAAGTTTTGGAGCTAACCTTTTTTATCTCTTGCAACAAACCATTCGTTAAGCTCAAAGGACAAAACACAACTGCCAAAGTCAAGACACAACATTAAACAACACAACATCAGAACTTGTCTTGTCAGAAGCAGATCTCATTGACTCACAAAATGGCCCTTGCAATCCTCTATGAAACTTCAGATAACTCAATAAAGAAATTGCTTGTAGAGTCTTCCCCAAACCCCATCCTCGATTCTTCGGTAGACTAATTATAGATCAAATCACAAACAGAGCATTTCAGAAAAAAAACAATTGTGGTACCTCGTATCATGCAATCAGAACCGAAAAATTGAATGAATTGGTTTAACTTTTGTTTGTGTCGGAAGAGAAAAGGGCGGAGAGTTACCGAGAACGACACTGACGCGGAGAAGATATTTGTGTAGAAGCCAAGAGACTCCCTCGACTTGGTGAGGCTTTAGAGTCGCCGCGACTCTCTGCAATCAAGAGGAAAGTGGATCTCAGTTTTTTTGTCAAAGTGGATCTCAGTTATATGCAATGGAAGTGATGTAAAAACATCAACCTTTAGATTACATGGAGTAGATCTTAAACAATTTCCAGATTTATTAGCCGTGCCAAAGAGAAAGAGAAGCAATTAGAGATCAAAGAAAACATCAATCTACCGAAACACAAAAACATAAAATCATGACGTGATCGAAATCTCCAACAAACGGAATCTTCACGCCGACCTCTGCATCTCAGTATTTCTAATGGCGGAGATTGAAGATGAAGTTATCGATTGAAGGGGCGGACGTAAGTAGAATACTTCTGATCCATGCTAGTCGATTGAAGGGAAGGAGAAGACGCAGAGATCTATCACTATTAACCTAGGCCAGTGAAACACTTAGGCCCGTGAAACAATCAGGGTGAGTAAATAAAAATAAGAAGCCCAATAAGGCTTTCATTTAAATGGAACGCTCCGATCCGAGCTGGCACACACGTGGCGGAAATAATTTCCAGCCTGGACGCTGACGTGGCAGAACGTGAGAGAGAGAAACACTCTTTTATAGTATAAGATTTGTAAAGCATGCATGGAATTTATTAGACATTAATATTTATTATGATACATTATATAAAAATATAATGTTTTCTAAACGAATATAAAATCATTATATCAATTCAAATAAACATTTTTTCTTTATTATTTATGTAATTTATAAATATATAAAACATTTGATCACATTATTACTCTTTCATAGTTTCAACAATTAGTTAGCATAAATAATTATTTCTTTTTTTATCAGCAAAATAATTATTTCTACTGACAAAAAAAATAATAACAATAATTATCTCTAAAATTATGTATATTATTTGGAAAGTCGTAATTGAATTATCCTTTCCTTTTAGATATAATTATAATAAATAAAATTAAACCTCATCGGTCAATCAAATTATAACAATTTCAAGAGTTCATTTATGATCTACACATATAAAAAAAAATAACTTATGTGACTTCTCAATCAATATATAGTAGGTTTATATTCTTATAAATAATTTATAACACTTTATAAATTATTTCAAAATTCTGATAAATTTATTCTTTAAACAACGATAAATAATTTTAAAATAATTTTAATAAACATGTCTGGATTTTCTAATATTTAAAATAGTTATTATATAATTATATTCGAATACAATTCATCAAGTAAAGTATAAAACTATTATATTTACCTTATATTAAATTTCGTTCATTATATTTAATAGTTTATAAATATTAAAAGCAATAAATAAAACATAATTAATCTTTCTATAATTTTGAAAATAAGTTTCCATAAATTTTTATTTATAATATTATTTAGAATATGACAAGTGAAGTTAAATGATTTTAGACTTACCTTAAATTTTTGATCTAAATTAAATAAATAAAAATTAAGAACAATCGACCAATCAAATTATAACAAGTTCTTGAAACTTCACCTATGTTCATAATATTGGGGGGGTTGGCAATAAGTTTCTACAAAATGACAGAGAAAATCAAAGATCATAATATTGTCGATATTATCATATGACAAAATTCGGTTGGAGGTAGCCTAGTTAAGTAAGCAAGAGGCTAGTGGAATAAAAAAAAAATAATATACGGAATCAAGTAAGCAAATAGAAACCCAAAAAGAGCAAAAGCATAACATAAGCGAGTAAGCGAAAACGCACACGAGGAAAGAAATAAGGAAGACCAAATAAATAACAAATCAATAAAGAAAATAAAGAAGTGACAAAAAATGAATCAGAGAAGTCAATAAGGAACATAACATCAAGAAAGCAAGGAAGGGTAAATAAAGAAGCAATTAAGTTAGCAAAAAATCAAACAAAAAATCAAAAAATCAAGTAAACAATGAAGTATGTAAGCAGTTATGAATGTATACAGTATGAAAGTAAGTAAGGAAGTAAGTATGGAAGTACGTATAGATGCATATATGATGGCATGTATGTAATTATGTAAGTATGTTTTTGTATTTTTAAGTGACGGTACAAAACCCATGTATGGAGGTTTGAGATACACCACATTAGGATTTTAAATCGGTTGATGCAAAAGCAAATAGACCTACAAGATCAAACTAAATGAGTAAGCCAACACAAGACTTGGAACTTGGAGTAACAAACAAGAGACATGAAAGGAAACCACTAACCTGTTATTTCAAGTGACCAGTGTTTTCTTCTGCGAAACAAATAATAAGTGGTTACTCTGAAACATTAAAAGGCTTTACTTGAGAAACATTGATTCAAATGCACAATTATAAAATATAAAGAGGGTGCTAAGTTCATACATTACCAATGAATCATAAATCATAATTGTTCGACATATCCTTTTTGGACGTTAGAGAAGCACATACCTGACAAAATGAATATTGGCCTATATACTTCAAGATGTCAAATAAGTATAAAGGCTAACACATCAATATCTTAAGAGTTTGGATACTTATTCAAGCACGTGTCTAGTGGAAATGATTTTAATCTTGATTTCACACATGTTTCTCCTAATTGTGATTCATGAATTTCAGAAATTAACTACAAGCAAGTTTGTAAAGCACATACCTGTGACAAAAGTCTGCTACACTTGAAATTTCCTCAAAATCTCTAACAATTTGGTTTTGAACACCTACTGAAGCACATACCTGAAAAACAAAAAATCATAATTAATTAGTCTTTACTTAGCCATCTAACGAATCATTATACTCTTTGTCATAATACCGTTAGCAGTGGCGATAAAGACTACAAATGTAAAACCGGTTCATAGTCTTTTTGTAATAACTTATATTTCTGTCATTATTTCAGACATTGGTCATCTCTTCCACCAAAATAAAATCTGAATCATAGTCTTTGTCTTAAGATTTCTTCAAGCCACTTGGTTATTCTTTCCATCCAGCATGTCTAAAAACCAAACAAATATGGTTTTTGTCTAGAGACATTTTATACCCCTTGTCCCTTTTCCATTAAAGAATCTATATTCAATTCATAGTTTTTGCCACTTTCTTAAGCCCATATTTATCTTATTGGTTGGTTCTTCAATGCTTTTAAGCTTTGCGGTTATCGCAAATACATAGTTCTCAGTTCAGAGTCTTTGTCTTAAAACATCTTTAAGCCATTGCTAAATTTGTTTTTGTTCCCATCAAACAAGTGTTAAGCTATTGCTTGTGTTTTTTCCCATCTAAGGATTGTTTCAGAGTCTCTTTCGCTTTTTGTCAGCTCAGAGTCTTTTTCTTATGACATGTTTTAAGCTATTGGTGGTCTTTTCTCATCCTACAAGTCTTATTTAATCCGTTAAGTTATAATGCTTTTAGAATCATAATCTTTGCGTTATGATTCTTTAAGCCATTGCTAGTCTCTGTTTAAGACTGATTTAAGAGGTGATCATTATTTCCATCTAGCTTCTAGTCTTTGTATACTTTTAAAACTTGAAGTTGTCAGGCAGAAACAGTTCTTTGAGTCTGTGTGTTAAAAGTTTCTATTATTTTCCATCTATATTCTTTGTCTTGAGACATTTTTAAGTCGTTGCTAATTTTAACAAAACCGATCTTACATTGTCTGTGTCTTAAGAGTTGGTCATTATTTCCATCCAATTTATAGTCTTTGTGTACTTCTAATAAACCTTGTGGTTGTCAAGCAGAAACAGTTCTTTAAGTCTGTGTATTGAAAATTTCAATTTAAAGCCGTGTTGCAGAGTAAAAAAAATCAGTTTTCCATCCATTGTCTGAGTCATGAGAGATTGATTTCATTTGAGCTGTCGGTTTTTTTTTCCATCTATATTCTTTGTCTTGGGACATTTTTAAGTTGTTGCTCATTTTACAAACACCAACCCCTAGTCTTTTTTCTGAATACTTTTAAGCCATGTGGTTTACATAAGACTCTGTTGTCAATTAATACTGTCAAGAA
Organism: Hirschfeldia incana; assembly: GCA_026261945.1. NCBI lineage: Eukaryota > Viridiplantae > Streptophyta > Magnoliopsida > Brassicales > Brassicaceae > Hirschfeldia > Hirschfeldia incana. The sequence continues at coordinate 1,338,765 of JABCMI010000064.1, forward strand.
TCTATAAGCCTTTGGCTCCATAGTCTTTGTCTTAGAGTTTTTCAAACTGTTTGCTGATTCTTTCATCCAACAAGCACTATCTCAGCCATAATACTGTCTGTCTTAAGATTATTTTCAGATGCTGGTCTAGCGTCTTGTGTGTGTGTGTGTGTGCTATTTTGTACTTTATTCCCATCAAGGACTTAAGCCGTGTGTAGAAAAGTAAGGATTTTATTGTTAATTCAGTCTTTTTCCTTAGGACTTCCTTATCTGATTGGTCGCTCTATATACTCTTAAGCCTTGTGGTTATCGCAAAGACAATTCTCAGTTAAGATTCTTTTGTGTAAAGACATCTCTTAAGCTCTTGTTTGTCTTTTTCCTCATCCAACAAGCCTTCCTTAAGCTGTTATGTAAGAATCTCTTGATCCTTGTTAAGAATATTTGTCTTAAGATATCTTTAAGCCGTTGGTAGTCTTTGTAGCCATGTGACTTTCCAAATCTGTGAGTTGTTTTCGTATCTTCAGGACTGATTTCAGACATGGTTTTTGTATTAAGAGCTTTTTACATACTTTGTCTTAAGATGTTGGTCGTTAGTTTTTCCCATCCAACAAAACGTAAACCAAGCTCTAGTCTTTGTCTCAAGATTTCAGATAATTTGACATTCTTCCATTGTCTTTGTATTAAGATTTGGTCATTATGTCCATCCAACTCAATAGTCTTTGTAGACTTGTGGTTTTTGTTAACTCCTTGTTGTTCATAGTCTTTATCTTAACACATCTTTAAGCCATTGCTTGTGTTGAGACTTTCTATTTGAAGTCGTCTGGCAGAGTAAAGAATCAGTTCTCCCCATCCATAGTCTCGTCTCAGTCATGAAAAATTTATTTCACTTGAGCTGTGGGTTGTTTTTCCATCTATAGTCTTTGTCTTGACTCTTGAGACATTTTAAAGCTATTGGTTATTATACCAAAACCAAGCCATAGTCTTTTTCAGCTGTCCCATAAAGTCATGTCCTTACATAAGAACCTTTGCCTTATTGGTTGTTTGATATCATCCAACAAGCATATGGCATAGACTTTCTCAAGAGACTGTTAAGCCTGTTGTTTGATTCGTAGTTGGTTTCTTTAAGCCGATGGGTGTCATTTCTTAAGTTGTTTTACAATCCAACAAGTCTAAATTGGATTCAAGTCTTTCTCGAAAGACTTTTCTAAGCGGTGAGACATTTCTCGAAAGATTTTGTTTAGAGAGTTTCCATAGACGTGGTAGTTTCCATTTCATCTCTGTCTTAAGACTGCATTGAGACAGTTGTGATCTATACATCCTGATCCAACATATAGTCTTCGTCTACTTGTAAGTCTTTTGGTCTTTCTTTGTGACTTCTAAAAACAAGAATTCTCTCAGCCATTAGTCGGTTATATTCATCTAATGACCTTTTTTTTCCTTCTAAGCTGCTGGTTAATGTTTCCATCCAACATATCTAGAGTGAAGAATTTATTTTCGATTCATAATCCTTGTTTAGAATCTATGTGTAATGATTCGTTAAGCCGTTGGCAGCCTTTGGCAAAAAACTTCCAAAGCCATTAGTTGTTTTTTATTTCAGCTGTCTTAAAGACAATTTGTTCATTCTTTCCATCCACCAAACTGACCAACTCATCATAATATTTGTCTTGAGAGGTTTTCAGACTTTGTCTCTAGTTTTTAGTCGATTTTTTTCATCCAACAATTCGTAAGTCAAGCCATAGTCTTTGTCTAGACTTTTTACAAAGCAGCAACTGCTTTGATTTAGTCTTTATGCTAAGACTGATTCAGATAATATTTCATTCTTCCCCATTTTTTTTCTGAAGAGTTGTTCATTATAGTCTTTGTATACTTTCACGCCATGTGGTTCATAGTCTTTGTTCCAAGACTTCTTCATCAAGCTGTTGGTTGTTTTTTTATTTTCCATCCAACAAATCTTCTTTTTCCTGTCTTTTTTTGCATCTATGGACTCTCTTTTTTCTGAGCCGCTGGTCATTTTTTCTATCTAGCATATCTAAAAACTGACTCCTTTTATCTTAGCCAAGAGCCTTTTTTCTAAGACTTCTTTAAGCCGTTTGAACTATTTTATTCCACCAAGGACCCCTTTTCTAAGCAACCCCCATATTGTCCTGTGTGTAAAGACTTTTTGTTTCAGAGTTGTGTCTTAAGCTTATATCATCTGTTGGTTGTTTTTCTTTCAATCCAACAATCGTAAACCAACAACCCCCATTCGACTCATAGTCTTTACCTTCTTTTAAGCCTCGTCGTTTAGAGGCAAAGACAGTTTTTAGCCTTGTGGTTCAGAGCCTTTGTCTTAAGACATCTATCTTTAAGCTGTTGGTCGTTTTACCAATCCAACTAGTCTTAGTAGTTAAGCCATAATCCATTAGACATTTTTCTAAGCCCTGGGTCATTGTTTTCTCATCCCATCCTCCACATATAGTGTTTGTCTTAACGACTATTAAAGATGCACCACCAACTAATAGATTCCGAGTCTTATTCTCCAACCCCATAACATACTTCTTAAGACATGCACTACCAACCAAAAGATATCTTACCGGACCAAATGCTACCCAAATAAAAATCTGACACAACACTATTAAGATTAGGGCTTGCCAATCTTTTTTTGGATTTCAAAATGCTATAACATCGAATAGAACTGATCTAATGGGTTTGACTTTGTTCTCGACTGAACAAAGATGCTTTTAAGAGAAAATATGCTTTTTTAGTTCATAGACAGAGAAATTACCTTGGTGGTATGTAAAGCAGCAACTCTGGAAGAAAAAAAAGCAGAGGTGGATTCTTCCTCCACTAGCGATACTACATCTGTTCAAACCAAAAACCAAGTTCAGACGCTAAACCACACTGACTGACTAGTTTGACCTTTATACAAGAGTATGAATTTGACAGATTGTACACACTCCTATGCATGATGGAATTTGCTTACAAGAGAAACGGACAGTGTATGCATGATTTGCGCACACAAGAAATTTCTTTTTTTTAAAACTAATCGCAAATCTCAGAGAATGTAGCAACGACGAGTGCAAAAGATAGTCTACAAAAAAATTATACTTTGAACGAATTATTTAATTAAAACGAAATCACAATACAGATGAAAGAATTAAAAATGAATCTACCAAAACCCTAATTAAGATATACATAGACGTACCTCGACGGCGAGTGAGGGAAAAGAACCCAAACACTGCAAAAATTAATACTTTCAACGAATTAGAAAATTGAAAACGAAATCACGAAACAGATGAAAGGATTAACAAGAACCTTACAAAATCCTAATTAACATACAGACACAGAGACGTACCTGGACAACGAGTGAGAAATCCGAACAATCACATCAGGGTTTCAGGCGGAATCGATCTTCAAAGTAAAACAAAAAAAAAACGATCTAATCAGGATATCTTCAAGAAGAAACTAATTGGAGATTCAGAAACAAAATCATTTATTCGTAATCGGTTTGGCGAATATTCGAGGAGCCGATGGAGAGAACAGAAAAAAAGAAATTGTGAATAATGTGGAAATAAATTGTCGGATTAGATCATTTATGCATTTGGTGGAGATGTGTTTTCTAACGGCTATAATTTAAAAAATAGAGCTAATTGGTTTCGAAATCGAACCTGGCTTGCTTTTCCTAAGAATTTCAAATTGAACCAGTCATGCGTTTCAAACGGTTAGATTTTTCCACTTAAAACCAAACCGGTCCTGAATATTTTAACAATGTCTACGCTTCTTCGATGTCGTTTGTCTCTCTCATACCAAGCCGGTCATTTATTTCTGTGTTGTTGAAGTAAAGAAATTTTAGTTCTTGTAATTCTATTTGTTTTCTTATCTTTCACTCAAAATATTTGATTTGTTTAAGTTTCATAAACATCAACTTTTGATTTATTACACTGAAACTGAATTTCAAGCTACATGACAGTAAAATCAGTTTTCATTTGTTAGAACCTTTGATTTCTTTTTTGTCTTCTTAAATTTACTTTTTTCAAATCTCGATAATACTCACTAATCTGTTAGGGGTGGGCATAATTACTTGATATTTGCCTTATACTTGCTATTTGCCCCATACTTGCCTTGAAAAACCGAGTACTTGACCTTATCAAGGCAAGTAATAAGCCACGCAATTATGTTACTCGCAAGTACAAGTCAAATACGAAGTATCATTTTATTTTTAGGTATTTGCCTTGTTGTTACTTGTTATTTGATACTTGTTTTATAATATACTTGTAACTTGTTAAATGATACTCAGTACTTGTAATATAAGACTTAGTTACTTACCTTTCTATTTGCATTACAATAATATCAACATTAGTTTAAACTACAAAGAAACCCATTATTAAATTAGATTACAAAGCCCATATTAGTGTTTAAAAAAAAAAGAAGAAGCCTATATAAACATTATCAAAACTACGTTTTACCATTAACCTTTCCAGTTTCCAACAAGTTAAAAATATCTCTGGTCTTCTTCTTCTACGGTACAACTCTGTTACTTTTTATGCTTTCACAATCTTCTTGAATCCTTCAATTTAGTTACAAAATTCTCTTGAATCTACCGTCCCTGTCACTCTTTCAACCTTAATCACGAAGTTAATCCATCCAAGCAGGTTTTATTTCATCCTTCACTCTTCCAACAGTTCGTCCAAATTTTCACTTTAAGCACTAATCTTTGTTAAATAATAATAGTCATATTTAAGAAAAATGCAAATAAACTGCTCCTTTGATTTTGTCTTCCACATAACAAAACTACAAAAGACACCTCTCTTTTAGTTTCTTTTTCCTTATATTATTGACTTTAATATATAAAAGCATCACCTAAGACTACAGCCATCGTATAAGAATCATCACCTAAATAATAATAGTCTTATTTAGATATCATATTTTATCTTAGACCACTGTCATCCGTTTTCTTCACATAGTTCGTATATTGTTCTGAACTTTTTTCTAATACATTTAGAGTTATTATTTATAAATATTTTTTATGTGTAGATGGACACTGAACATGAACATGGTGATACAAAGAAAGGTGATGGAAACGATATGGACACAGACTGTGGTGGTGAAACAGCGCCAAAAGTAGACTCTGTGGAATCTAAGGCAACCTCTCGACAAAAGTCTCTTGCATGGAGTAACTTCAAGAAAACAGAGGATCCCAACAAATCTAAGTGTAATCACTGCGGTCAACTAATTACTTATAGATCACCATCTGGGGTAAACACTAGTTCAATGTTGAATCACATGGCTAGATGTAAGAAGCTTCATCCAGAACTTGATGTTGAAACTGTTGATGGGAAAAGACTCAAACAAGCAACCTTATTTCATCAAAGAAAAAAAGAGAAGAATGATGAAGGTTTTCCATCGTTTCTACCGTATGATAAAGATGACTGCCGAAAAGTAGGGCTGGGCGCGGGGCAGTTACTTGCCAATTTTTAACTACTTACTACTTGACTTGGCTTGATCAAGTATTTTCGTATACTACTTGTACTCGACTTGCTCGAAACGAGTACTTGTTGTATGAAGTACTTGCCAAAAAAAAAATACTTGCAAGTTACTTGACTTGGCTTATTACTTGCCAAATCAAGTACTTGTTTCTTAATTACTTGCAAGTAATTGAAGTTAACATACATATTTGATACAAAAAGCCACACATCCCAAATTTAACATCCAAAAATCACATGAATTCTCAAAAATAGACAAAAATAAAATAAGCGTTTGAAATATTAAAAGAACACATGAAATTCATTTTTGATCCATATTATTTCAATGCTCCAAAAAGGTTTTTGTCTACTTCTTGATTCATGTTTTGCTCCAGCAAACCAATAGTCGCTTTGTTCCTGAAAAGAGAAAAGTACTTGAATGTAAAACCAAAAATACGTGAAGACAATACAAGATATATTCTAACCTTTCATTCTTCTTCCAGAGTTAAGCTAACTCCTTGGACCAAATTTCCATAAGCATTTGAAGTTGCAAGCTCTGTAAAAAAATGTTAGTTGAAAATAGTAGAGAAGATGAACTTAAGCAATATAAACCTATAAATAAGTAGTGTATACCATCTTCTATAATTTCAAGTTGTTCAAACTGTTCTTCTAACCAACTTTGTTCGTAATCCTTGCGAATCCAATCATGAGTGCATATTAGAGCTTCAACCATTCTTGGGGTTAGAGAACTGCGGAAAGGATCAATCACACGACCACCTGTGCTAAAAGCTGACTCTGAAGCAACAGTTGAGACTGGTATAGCTAGTAGATCTCTAGCCATTAGAGAAAGTATCTTGTACTTTGATCCTGTCCTCTTCCACCAGTTTAATACATCAAAATTTGGATCTGATCTAGGAACACATACATCAGCCAAGTAGCTCTCCAAATCTGACTGATCAACAGAATTTACTTCACTTTCTTCATGTGTATCAATAATTGAATCAAGGTCGTAAGTTTCCACAAACTCCTCAACAACTTCTGCAGATTTTTTTGTCCCTTGAGCATGGCTAGTTTCCACTGAAGAATTGAAAACTTTAGCTTCATAGTGATGAAACATCTTCTCTAGAACCAAGTTATTTTCTCTATCAAAGCATCAGCTATGCTATCACGACCAGTCCCATAGCTCTCACGGATTAACCAACTCACATGCTTCATTTTATACCTTGGATCAATAGCACAAGCAAGGAAAATCACCATGTTCATGTTCTCCATATCTCCCCAGTACTTATCAAATTTAGCTTTCATCTTAACAACCATAGCTTTCTGATTAGCATCAGATTTGTTCAGCCCCAACTTTCGGATCATTATACCAACCCCAAAGATCTCCTTAAAATATGAATTCTCAGTTACTTACCGAGTTGCTGAAACTTTTAGAGTAGCTTCATAAAAAAACTTGAGAATAGGTGCATATGTCTTCGCATAGTCCCAATCTGACTCAGTAGGGACTCCCAACTTCCCAAGTTCGATGACATATTTCTCATCTTCTAACTCAAGCATATCAAAACCTCTCTTTAACTTCAAAGCTGACTCCAACATCAAATATGTTGAGTTCCATCTGGTCTCAACGTCAAGACTTACACCAGCAGTAGACGAAAGCTTTAGGTGAACAAGACACTCTTTGAATTTGTTTAGTCTTGCTGGAGAGGATCTAACGTACCGAACAGCAGAACGTATGCGGCATATGGAGGCTTTATTTTCTTCCAGTCCATCTTTGACAACCAGATTAGGATATGTGCACCACATCTCATGTGAAGAAATTCACCATCAAGCAAACTAGTACCCCATGACTTTAGTCTTCTTTTTAAGAATCTTATTCCTACATCATTTGCACTTGCGTTGTCTACTGTGACTGTAAAGACCTTGCTGATTCCCCAAGACACCAAGCACCTCTCAATCATTTTCCCAATCAGCTCGCCTTTATGACTCAGAATTTGACAGAAGTTCAAGATTTTCTTCTGCAGATTCCAGTTCTCATCAATAAAATGTGCTGTTAAGCACATATAATTGATATTCTGAACTGAAGTCCAAGTATCAGTTGTAATAGATACACTCCCTTTGTGATTCTGAAATAACATCTTCAACTTTTTCTTTTCTTCAAGAAATAAACTGAAGCAGTCTCTAGTGAGAGTTCTGCGAGAAGGTATTTCGAACCTAGGTTGAAGCACATATATGAATTCTCTGAACCCCTCCCTCTCGACAATCCTAAATGGCAGCTCATCCTTTATTATCATTCTTGTCAGACCTTTTCGGTAGGGGTGGGCATAATTACTTGATATTTGCCTTATACTTGCTATTTGCCCCGTACTTGCCTTGAAAAACCGAGTACTTGACCTTATCAAGGCAAGTAATAAGCCACGCAATTATGTTACTCGCAAGTACAAGTCAAATACGAAGTATCATTTTATTTTTAGGTATTTGCCTTGTTACTTGTTATTTGATACTTGTTTTATAATATACTTGTAACTTGTTAAATGATACTCAGTACTTGTAATATAAGACTTAGTTACTTACCTTTTTATTTGCATTACAATAATATCAACATTAGTTTAAACTACAAGGAAACCCATTATTAAATTAGATTACAAAGCCTATATTAGTGTTTAAAAAAAAAGAAGCCCATATAAACATTATCAAAACTACGTTTTACCATTAACCTTTCCAGTTTCCAACAAGTTAAAAATATCTCTGGTCTTCTTCTTCTACGGTACAACTCTGTTACTTTTTATGCTTTCACAATCTTCTTGAATCCTTCAATTTAGTTACAAAATTCTCTGAATCTACTGTCCCTGTCACTCTTTCAACCTTAATCACGAAGTTAATCCATCCAAGCAGGTTTTATTTCATCCTTCACTCTTCCAATAGTTCGTCCAAATTTTCACTTTAAGCACTGATCTTTGTTAAATAATAATAGTCATATTTAAGAAAAATGCAAATAAACTGCTCCTTTGATTTTGTCTTCCACATAACAAAACTACAAATGACACCTCTCTTTTAGTTTCTTTTTCCTTATATTATTGACTTTAATATGTAAAAGCATCACCTAAGACTACAGCCATCGTATAAGAATCATCACCTAAATAATAATAGTCTTATTTAAATATCATATTTTATCTTAGACCACTGTCATCCGTTTTCTTCACATAGTTCGTATATTGTTCTGAACTTTTTTCTAATACATTTAGAGTTATTATTTATAAATATTTTTTATGTGTAGATGGACACTGAACATGAACATGGTGATACAAAGAAAGGTGATGGAAACGATATGGACACAGACTGTGGTGGTGAAACAGCGCCAAAAGTAGACTCTGTGGAATCTAAGGCAACCTCTCGACAAAAGTCTCTTGCATGGAGTAACTTCAAGAAAACAGAGGATCCCAACAAATCTAAGTGTAATCACTGCGGTCAACTAATTACTTATAGATCACCATCTGGGGTAAACACTAGTTCAATGTTGAATCACATGGCTAGATGTAAGAAGCTTCATCCAGAACTTGATGTTGAAACTGTTGATGGGAAAAGACTCAAACAAGCAACCTTATTTCATCAAAGAAAAAAAGAGAAGAATGATGAAGGTGTTCCATCGTTTCTACCGTATGATAAAGATGACTGCCGAAAAGGTCTGACAAGAATGATAATAAAGGATGAGCTGCCTTTTAGGATTGTCGAGAGGGAGGGGTTCAGAGAATTCATATATGTGCTTCAACCTAGGTTCGAAATACCTTCTCGCAGAACTCTCACTAGAGACTGCTTCAGTTTATTTCTTGAAGAAAAGAAAAAGTTGAAGATGTTATTTCAGAATCACAAAGGGAGTGTATCTATTACAACTGATACTTGGACTTCAGTTCAGAATATCAATTATATGTGCTTAACAGCACATTTTATTGATGAGAACTGGAATCTGCAGAAGAAAATCTTGAACTTCTGTCAAATTCTGAGTCACAAAGGCGAGCTGATTGGGAAAATGATTGAGAGGTGCTTGGTGTCTTGGGGAATCAGCAAGGTCTTTACAGTCACAGTAGACAACGCAAGTGCAAATGATGTAGGAATAAGATTCTTAAAAAGAAGACTAAAGTCATGGGGTACTAGTTTGCTTGATGGTGAATTTCTTCACATGAGATGTGGTGCACATATCCTAAATCTGGTTGTCAAAGATGGACTGGAAGAAAATAAAGCCTCCAAATGCCGCATATGTTCTGCTGTTCGGTACGTTAGATCCTCTCCAGCAAGACTAAACAAATTCAAAGAGTGTCTTGTTCACCTAAAGCTTTCGTCTACTGCTGGTGTAAGTCTTGACGTTGAGACCAGATGGAACTCAACATATTTGATGTTGGAGTCAGCTTTGAAGTTAAAGAGAGGTTTTGATATGCTTGAGTTAGAAGATGAGAAATATGTCATCGAACTTGGGAAGTTGGGTGTCCCTACTGAGTCAGATTGGGACTATGCAAAGACATATGCACCTATTCTCAAGTTTTTTTATGAAGCTACTCTAAAAGTTTCAGCAACTCGGTAAGTAACTGGGAATTCATATTTTAAGGAGATCTTTGGGGTTGGTATAATGATCCGAAAGTTGGGGCTGAACAAATCTGATGCTAATCAGAAAGCTATGGCTGTTAAGATGAAAGCTAAATTTGATAAGTACTGGGGAGATATGGAGAACATGAACATGGTGATTTTCCTTGCTTGTGCTATTGATCCAAGGTATAAAATGAAGCATGTGAGTTGGTTAATCCGTGAGAGCTATGGGACTGGTCGTGATAGCATAGCTGATGCTTTGATAGAGAAAATAAACTTGGTTCTAGAGAAGATGTTTCAGCACTATGAAGCTAAAGTTTTCAATTCTTCAGTGGAAACTAGCCATGCTCAAGGGACAAAAAAATCTGCAGAAGTTGTTGAGGAGTTTGTGGAAACTTACGACCTTGATTCAATTATTGATACACATGAAGAAAGTGAAGTAAATTCTGTTGATCAGTCAGATTTGGAGAGCTACTTGGCTGATGTATGTGTTCCTAGATCAGATCCAAATTTTGATGTATTAAACTGGTGGAAGAGGACAGGATCAAAGTACAAGATACTTTCTCTAATGGCTAGAGATCTACTAGCTATACCAGTCTCAACTGTTGCTTCAGAGTCAGCTTTTAGCACAGGTGGTCGTGTGATTGATCCTTTCCGCAGTTCTCTAACCCCAAGAATGGTTGAAGCTCTAATATGCACTCATGATTTGATTCGCAAGGATTACGAACAAAGTTGGTTAGAAGAACAGTTTGAACAACTTGAAATTATAGAAGATGGTATACACTACTTATTTATAGGTTTATATTGTTTAAGTTCATCTTCTCTACTATTTTCAACTAACATTTTTTTACAGAGTTTGCAACTTCAAATGTTTATGGAAATTTGGTCCAAGGAGTTAGCTTAACTCTGGAAGAAGAATGAAAGGTTAGAATATATCTTGTATTGTCTTCACGTATTTTTGGTTTTACATTCAAGTACTTTTCTCTTTTCAGGAACAAAGCGACTTTTGGTTTGCTGGAGCAAAACATGAATCAAGAAGTAGACAAAAACCTTTTTGGAGCATTGAAATAATATGAATCAAAAATGAATTTCATGTGGTCTTTTAATATTTCAAACGCTTATTTTATTTTTGTCTATTTTTGAGAATTCATGTGATTTTTGGATGTTAAATTTGGGATGTGTGGCTTTTTGTATCAAATATGTATGTTAACTTCAATTACTTGCAAGTAATTAAGAAACAAGTACTTGATTTGGCAAGTAATAAGCCAAGTCAAGTAACTTGCAAGTATTTTTTTTTGGCAAGTACTTCATACAACAAGTACTCGTTTCGAGCAAGTCGAGTACAAGTAGTATACGAAAATACTTGATCAAGCCAAGTCAAGTAGTAATTAGTTAAAAATTGGCAAGTAACTGCCCCGCGCCCAGCGCTATAATATGTTTCTCTATAATGGCCACATCTTTCCCTCTCCAGATCGCCTTTTGTAGCCTCCTTGAGATCTCTCTACATGGTATGCACTTGTATTCATGCAAACAATGTTGGGTTTCTAAAATTTTTCTCTTTAATCTAATTTGAATTTTTTACACCTTCAAACACTTTTTCACATTCAAATTACACTATAAAACATTTATCACTTTAGAAACATTTTTTTATGAAAAAAACTCTCATAACCCTAAACTAAAGAAAATAAAACTCTTATACGCTTTCTTCTCTTCCTTCACACAGTCTCTCTCTTCTCCTATTTCACTTTATCCTCTTTCTACTTTATGTTTTCATTTACTTTTATCTTAAATTCTAAAATATATGAATCAAAAATAATTGTTATAATAAATTACATATAAAATTCTCTATCTTTTAAGATACACTACAAGAAAACAGGCCATTTACTAGGACGGGTTTCCTCGTTATTTCCTAGTAAAAGGGCATTTACTAGGAATTTACGAGGAAACCCGTTTCGTCGAAAGGCGTTCATCGTAAAGCCTATTTTCCTCGTAATGTCCTAGCTTCCTTACGAGGAAACATTTCCTCGTAAACGCGTGGATAAGTTTTCCTCGTAAAGTCCACGTAAGATTTCCTCGTAAGCTCATAGTAAAACCTTTCCTCGTAATTTCGTAGTAAGTCTATTACGAGGACCTTTCTAGGATTTTACTTCGAAAGATTTACGAGGAAATTGCTTGGAAATGTTTTTTTCTTTTAAAAAAATATTTATAAATTAAAAATTATATATATATTAAAAAAATTAGAAAAACCAAATTAAAAATAACAATTTAAATAATTAAATAATTATAAATTTAAAATTAAAAATTCATAATTTAAAATTAAAAATTCATAATTTAAAATTTAAAATTCATAATATACAAATTTAAAACTAAAACTGATGCTGCTCATGAAATTGTTGGACGAAGTCGTCGTCTCCAGTGTTGGATGCCGGCTGCGACTGAGATGGTGGAAGGGCTCCGCTTTCCCGTCTCTGACGCAACAACTCCGCCACTTGCGGGTTCCCGACCGCCACAGCGTCGAGGATCTCGGTGAGCGAACTCACATGACCTTGCGTCACCTGCAGCTCCGACCGCAGCTGATCGTTGGCCTCGACTTGTTGGTGAACATGAGATGATGTCGCTGCGGGGACATCGTTCACCGAGCCAATCCCGATAATACGGCCTTTTTTCCTAGGGACGACCTGCAAAAAAAAATATTAATAAAGTAAGGAAAATTTAAATAAATAATAAAAATTAATATATTAAAACAAATTATTTACCTCCTCGTAAATCTTATCCACTTCAAGAGTGGATAATACGACCGGAGCCCCAGTCTGCTGAGTCAGCTGGGTCTGGCGTTCCTCAACCCGGGCAGCAACCTCCTGGAAGATCCGCTCGGAAGCAGGATCTACAAACTGCCCACTCTTTTTCCGGTGGGTCCGCTCGTAAAGGTCTTTAAGAGATGGAAGAATTCCAGTCTCTTTAGCCTAATTTTTTTTTTTAAATTAAACATTAATTAATGTAGAATATTAGAATATTCAAATAAAGTAAAAAGTTACAAAAATACCATGTCGAGACGAACTCCCCCGTGAGGTTTTCGGCCCGTGGTGTGAAGAATCTTCGTGTTGCCATGCTCGTCTAAGGTCATGCGGTTCTCGGAGTTTTTGTTGGAGGTTCTGATCGACTCCGGCAACGCCCAATAGGCGATGAGGCCATCCCACACCGTGGTTGTGAGGCAATCGGGTTTCCCGCGCTCGTAACCGTCCACCTGATTTAAAAATAATTACAATTAAAGTAGTCAATAATATATATATTTTTAAAAGTATACATATATTATAATTTATAAATTTATACCTGATAGTCGCCCTTCCAGTTGTAGACCGTGTCGCACAATCGGGCTTTTGCCTTGGCCTCGAACTCTGACTTCACCAGCTGGTGAATCCCAATAGACCAACGATATTTTTGCTGCAACCAGAAAAAATAAAAGACGGATTACTTCAATATATTTCAAAATTTAAATGATTAAAAATATATAAATTAAGTGGATTTACTAAACTTACAGCGAACGATTTGAACCACGTCTTTTTGGTGTGGCTCGGCGTCATCTTCCAGTTTGGGGCTGCATCGGGAAAGTATCCCTTGATACAGTCCGTGACGCTAGCTGCGACACAATTGTCAAGACCAAACCTGGAAAGACAGAAAAATAAATCATTAATTAGAGCATACCATAATAAAAAAAGTTTTAAATTTAAAACGTACCATAAGATGTTTTGGCCGTTCCGTCGGATCGGATCTAACTCTGGCAGTCCTTCTCTGCCTGGAAGGGCCAAAATGTCCTCCACCGTGTACACCGCGAATGGTGCGGTCGACGGCACCTGCAAATCAGGATGAATCCCGACCGGTGGAGGAGGAGGTGGAGGAGGATGAGATGGCTGCTGAGTCTCGGCAACTCCTGCAGATGAACTCCCAGGAGCTGACGAAGACGAGCCGGACCCGAATAGATCCGCATAATGTATCCCACGCTCTTGACCATCAAGAGACCTCCTGAACTGAGCAGCAGCAACTTTGTTCTTTCTAACCATCTACATTTAAAAAAAAAACAGAAAACATTAATTCATTCTCGTATAATGTTTTAAAACAGTTAAACTAAGCTAATCTAAATTTCCTAAACAAACGACATAATTTAAATTCCCTAATCTAACCACCTAATCTAACCACCTAATCTAAATTCCCTAATCTAATCACCTAACTAGAGACTAGAGACTACCTTAAGAGAAAATAGAGAGGAAGTTACTATGAGTGACAATCCGGATCTGTCGCGTTTATATAAGGAAAAGGTTTCCTCGTAAGTTCGTAGAACAGTACTAGGAACTTACGAGGAAATTGCTATGCCCGTGTTTCTATTTACGAGGAAATTACGAGGAAAGTGTCCGTTTTTCCTCGTAAGGTCCTCGTAAAAGCTGTACTAGGAAATTGCTATGCCCGTGTTTTCGATTACTAGGGTTTTACGAGGAAATTGCTTTACGAGGAAATTGCTATGCCCGTGTTTTCGATTACTAGGGCTTTACGAGGAAAGTGTTTGTAAATCCCTAAACCCCAAACCCCAAACCCCAAACCACAACTTCCATAACTTATAGCCTCTTCTACAACTAAAATCCTAATTAACCTCTTCTACACCTAAATCTCAAATTCATTTTTTGTGATTAAACAAACTTATAAAACATACATAATTGAAATTGGTTTTTGTGATTAAACAAACTTATAAAACATACATAATTCATTCGGATACATTCTCATAATCCGTAGAAACATCATCATTTTCGACAAACTCGTATTCACGATTATGCGGATCAATGAGTAGGATGTCATCAATTTCTGCTAGGACCTTACGAGGAAACTGCTAGTAATAATTTTCAAAACTAAATTTTCCCTAAACTAACCATCTATAATATTCTAAATTCCCTAAACTCTAACCTTAAACCTAAACCCTAAATCTGGTTGTCAAAGATGGACTGGAAGAAAATAAAGCCTCCAAATGCCGCATATGTTCTGCTGTTCGGTACGTTAGATCCTCTCCAGCAAGACTAAACAAATTCAAAGAGTGTCTTGTTCACCTAAAGCTTTCGTCTACTGCTGGTGTAAGTCTTGACGTTGAGACCAGATGGAACTCAACATATTTGATGTTGGAGTCAGCTTTGAAGTTAAAGAGAGGTTTTGATATGCTTGAGTTAGAAGATGAGAAATATGTCATCGAACTTGGGAAGTTGGGTGTCCCTACTGAGTCAGATTGGGACTATGCAAAGACATATGCACCTATTCTCAAGTTTTTTTATGAAGCTACTCTAAAAGTTTCAGCAACTCGGTAAGTAACTGGGAATTCATATTTTAAGGAGATCTTTGGGGTTGGTATAATGATCCGAAAGTTGGGGCTGAACAAATCTGATGCTAATCAGAAAGCTATGGCTGTTAAGATGAAAGCTAAATTTGATAAGTACTGGGGAGATATGGAGAACATGAACATGGTGATTTTCCTTGCTTGTGCTATTGATCCAAGGTATAAAATGAAGCATGTGAGTTGGTTAATCCGTGAGAGCTATGGGACTGGTCGTGATAGCATAGCTGATGCTTTGATAGAGAAAATAAACTTGGTTCTAGAGAAGATGTTTCAGCACTATGAAGCTAAAGTTTTCAATTCTTCAGTGGAAACTAGCCATGCTCAAGGGACAAAAAAATCTGCAGAAGTTGTTGAGGAGTTTGTGGAAACTTACGACCTTGATTCAATTATTGATACACATGAAGAAAGTGAAGTAAATTCTGTTGATCAGTCAGATTTGGAGAGCTACTTGGCTGATGTATGTGTTCCTAGATCAGATCCAAATTTTGATGTATTAAACTGGTGGAAGAGGACAGGATCAAAGTACAAGATACTTTCTCTAATGGCTAGAGATCTACTAGCTATACCAGTCTCAACTGTTGCTTCAGAGTCAGCTTTTAGCACAGGTGGTCGTGTGATTGATCCTTTCCGCAGTTCTCTAACCCCAAGAATGGTTGAAGCTCTAATATGCACTCATGATTTGATTCGCAAGGATTACGAACAAAGTTGGTTAGAAGAACAGTTTGAACAACTTGAAATTATAGAAGATGGTATACACTACTTATTTATAGGTTTATATTGTTTAAGTTCATCTTCTCTACTATTTTCAACTAACATTTTTTTACAGAGTTTGCAACTTCAAATGTTTATGGAAATTTGGTCCAAGGAGTTAGCTTAACTCTGGAAGAAGAATGAAAGGTTAGAATATATCTTGTATTGTCTTCACGTATTTTTGGTTTTACATTCAAGTACTTTTCTCTTTTCAGGAACAAAGCGACTTTTGGTTTGCTGGAGCAAAACATGAATCAAGAAGTAGACAAAAACCTTTTTGGAGCATTGAAATAATATGAATCAAAAATGAATTTCATGTGGTCTTTTAATATTTCAAACGCTTATTTTATTTTTGTCTATTTTTGAGAATTCATGTGATTTTTGGATGTTAAATTTGGGATGTGTGGCTTTTTGTATCAAATATGTATGTTAACTTCAATTACTTGCAAGTAATTAAGAAACAAGTACTTGATTTGGCAAGTAATAAGCCAAGTCAAGTAACTTGCAAGTATTTTTTTTTGGCAAGTACTTCATACAACAAGTACTCGTTTCGAGCAAGTCGAGTACAAGTAGTATACGAAAATACTTGATCAAGCCAAGTCAAGTAGTAATTAGTTAAAAATTGGCAAGTAACTGCCCCGCGCCCAGCGCTATAATATGTTTCTCTATAATGGCCACATCTTTCCCTCTCCAGATCGCCTTTTGTAGCCTCCTTGAGATCTCTCTACATGGTATGCACTTGTATTCATGCAAACAATGTTGGGTTTCTAAAATTTTTCTCTTTAATCTAATTTGAATTTTTTACACCTTCAAACACTTTTTCACATTCAAATTACACTATAAAACATTTATCACTTTAGAAACATTTTTTTATGAAAAAAACTCTCATAACCCTAAACTAAAGAAAATAAAACTCTTATACGCTTTCTTCTCTTCCTTCACACAGTCTCTCTCTTCTCCTATTTCACTTTATCCTCTTTCTACTTTATGTTTTCATTTACTTTTATCTTAAATTCTAAAATATATGAATCAAAAATAATTGTTATAATAAATTACATATAAAATTCTCTATCTTTTAAGATATATACACATTCATATAGTTATATATTATATATATTACACGTAAACAAAACTGGATTTGGACACGAAAACATGGATAATAGAATTATAAATTATTATAGACGTGGACATCTTAATACCAAAGTCGTTCGTTATTACCTTATGCATCCATAACTCTTCTTTTAACACCTCATCCATCTACATCTCTTCTTTTCTGCTATATACCACGTACACAAATCTCCTGTCCATAGTTCCTCCGTTCATACCTCATCCATCCACAACTCTTCTTTTCACACCCCGTCCATCCATAACTCCTCTGTGCACAACCACATCATCATCAGACAATCATCTTTGATCCCTCGTCCACCCCCAATAAGCTCCACCACAGCCTTTAGTTTCGCCGACAAAAACCTTAAAAATCGTACCTATCCACCATAGTCACCAACCAACAAAAACTCCAAATTCAGGAGGGGAATAAGACCAGGGGAACTGCCATCCCCTTAGCATTACCACCGTCACCGGAGTCCCTCTCAACAGTTGAAGCAGAACCCTAGATCCCGATAGATGATTTGTAGCATCTACAGTGCGTCTCTATATCCAATCCAACACAAGTAGCTCTCGATGTTCGAAAAGACGTCTCGATCAGAGGTCTTATCCATTAGAGCTCGATCAGAGTTGTCATATTAGAAATCAAAAGCTAGTTGCGTTGGATTGGATGTGGTCATTGGAGAAGTCTCCAGCAGATCGGTGTAGTTTTGTGTCCATGTTGTGTGGTATAGTTTTGTAGAGTAAAAACAGAGAGTTTGTCTATTTTATCTAGTATACCACATTAACATTGCATGTCCACAAATTAATCATCACTCATCCACACATCACTTGTCTATGTATACTCTTTCCACAAATCACCTATCCACGCACCATCCGTCACACATCACCTTAGTGTCCATCGCTTCCATTAAGGGCAAAATTGTCCATAATGTGTCGCTGGCCCACAACAAAGTGTGCCACATGTAAGAAGTGTCACTAGGTTTAAGAGAAAATAAAAAATTGTCCCTTAATGTAATCAACTCTCAGTACACTGAAAATATATGACAAAAATCAAATGTTCGGTGACTTATAAGATAAACTTTTATATAGTACATAACTTAAAATTTAAATATTATTTGTTTTAAATTTATATAGTTATAATTATCTGAAAGCCTTACATTTTTAAATCCGCTATGTATTAATCCTGGAGTATGACAACATATTTTTGTAAACAAGTGTCATCACTAAGATGATTCTTAGAATCCTTAAAAAAATAAGTTGGTCCATATAAATAATATTATAGTTTTAATTAAACTAATATCAAATTAAAAGCTACGTAATTGCCTTAAATAAATTATTTCTTGAATAAAAACTACGGAATAACCTAATATGTTTAACATATATTTGACAATTAATGACTATGAATCATATATATATATATATATATATATATTATAGAGATTTTTGTATCCTCTTTTTTTGTTTAGTTTTATATTATTAAATTAAATGAAAAATCACATTAAGCATGTAATAAAAAGAAATAGAGTTTTTTTATATATTGTAATTTGAATTTTTTAAAACGACTATAAATTACTAAAAATAGTAAAAATCTTATTGCAATGTCGGGAGATCCATGCATCTTTAGATTTTCAACCGGTCTCGAAACCTTTTGGTTGAGTTTTTCATCGTCGATGAATTCGACTATATCGATATCGACTATATGATTTTAGTGATTTGCATCAGCCGCAAAACTTAATTCTTTTTGAGCATATGGTGTCTTTAAATAATTAAAATGAGTTATAATACATTAATTCTTCAACAACGAGAGACTATCATTTGTATTTGTCATTTTACAATTGATAGAAATTATAGTGTTACAAAATGTTAAAATCATTTAATAAACAAACATTAGTATAAAAACTCACTCCGTGCAAGTGCGCGGGTTGTGATCTAGTTAATTACTATTTTGTTAGTTATCTTATGTTAATTTTCAAAAAAAAGTTATTGTGTTGACTTATATATAATTTTTTCATTTGAGAAAGTTTATCATATTTTAAATTGATTTTATTTAATTTTGAAGTTTTTAAAAAACTAATAACATTTTGAAAAATAACAAAAATTATTTGTCATATTTTTATTGGTTGTTTTAAATCTTACCCATTCAAATGATTTGTCCTAACTTTTATATATAGTAGGACTTTTCTAGAAACCTAATATTTATCTTATTACCAGGTGCAGATAGACAAGGCTACAAACGAGTTCACGAGACAAACATTTTCCATTAAGAAAACATAGTTTAAAGATGCTAAGACCTAGAGATATCAGAATACTTCCAACTTTAAATCACAAGTAAGTATTAAAAAACAAAGCCAGCATGTCTCAGATAAAAATCCAAAGTGAGATTTTAATGCTCGGCGTGGTCTATCCTCAGAGCCACCAGTGGAGATTTGTTTTTGTTGGTGATAGTCACACGAGTCTCTCTGGCACATCTCCAAACATTCAAGTCGTCTTCAAGTTTCATATATCTACTACATATTTATAAGGGTAAGTCACATCAAATATCTCATTGATGAACAGCATCGAGCTCCCACTCACACCACAACCATTAGGAAGCTCCTTAACTGAGCACAAGCTGTTTCCGGAGCAATTCACAGGTCTTCCAATCAACAACACATGATCTCCAAGATCACTTACCACGACCCATTCACCATCCTCCTCATCTAGCACACTCACTTTACACACTAACTTACTGAAACACAACGCACCGTTACGGACGATGATTCTCTCGACCAGGTAAATCTCCTCCTCATCATCATAACCATACGGAACAAGGTAATTGCATCTCCCACAGTCCAAAATCTCCTGGGAAATCAGAGGAGTCGTCTCCAGCATGTAGGGATCGATGGCGAACATGTACCCGTCAATAAAGACTACCTACGTAGAACATGCTTCTGAACGCGACGATATCACGGAAATCAGCTATTGATGTTTTCTGAATCAGCCTCTGAGACAGTAGGGTTAGAGTTTAGTAACCAAATCCACTCTATAACTCACCGAGAGCTTAAGAGAAAGGAAATCAAGACTAGAAAGTGGTTGGTAAAGAATAATCACCTCGAAGTGCAGGATCTCAATGATATAGCTGCTAGCTTGAGAGCTTTGAGCGTAAGATAGATAGATGAGATAAGATGAAAATGATTATTCTGATTGATACTCTGCAAGTTGTGGTCAGCTAGTACATAAAGGAAATCTCAAACGGTCACATACGACTCTGTTCGCTGACTCCACAAATGACAAAAATGAATGGGACAAAGCCGTACCAGAAATTGTAAACATTTAAAATTAAATTGAACCGGTTCGGTTTAGATGATAGCTTGTGATCCTGCCACATTACTCCCCGTTTCAGAACTTCCTTGTCCTCAAGGATCGAAGTTTGGGAACTTGGCGATGAAGTCCTAGTAGAATTCCCAAGTAGCTTGATCCTGGCCATAACCTTGCCACTGCACCAAAACGTTATTCACTGCCTTGTTGCGATGCTTAACCATCTTCTTCTCCAAAATGCATTCGGGTATCTTAGCATTTCCCAAGTCCAAACAGTACTGCAGGAGCTTAGGTGTTTCAGTAGGAGGGTTTGGGCATAGTTTCAGCTGACTGGCGTGGAAGGTGTCGTGAATAGCTGCCTCACGAAGGAGGTCGAGCTTGTAAGCCACTGGTCCGACTTTTTCCAGCACACGAAACGGACCGTAGAAATGATGTGAGAGTTTGTGTGGTGTGTTTCTGGCCTTGAGAGGGTTCTGTCTGTACAATTGTAACTTCAGGTACACGTAATCCCCCACTTTGAACTCCCTATGTGATCGATGATTATCAGCTGCTTGCTTCATGCGATTCTGAGCGCGGAGCAAGTGAAACTTCAGCATATATATGATCTCTTCGCGTTTTTGTAAACTCCTATCAACAATGGCGGAGGAGCTTTCACCAGGAAGGTAGGGGAGATGGGTTGGGGGTGGTTGACAGTAGATGACCTCATATGGAGTGCACTTGATGGCGGAGTGGTAAGTGGTGTTGTACCACCACTCGGCGAGCGGGAGCCACTTGCTCAAAGATTGAGGGGTTTCAGCATTCATGCATCTCAGGTAGGTCTCGAGTTTTTTGTTGGTTATCCTATCTGGCCATCTGTTTGAGGATGGTAAGCAGTAGAGCATTTCAGGTCGACTCCCTACATTCGAAACAACTATTTCCAAACGTCACTCAAGAAGGTTGGATCCCGATCACTGACTATATCCTTTGGCATGCCATGCAGCTTAAAGATATTGTCAAGATATACTTGAGCAACTTCGATAGCGGTGTATGGGTGAGAAATCGCATTGAAGTGGGCATTTTTTGCAAAGCATGTCAACAACGACAAGGATACAGTGTTTTCCGCTTTAAGTGGACATACCTTCTATAAAATCCATACTGATGGATTCCCATACACCATGAGGGACAGGTAAAGGCTGAAGGAGACCCGGTTTTGCGGCCTGATCATTCTTGTTTCGCTGACAAACGGAACAGTTTCTGATGTACTGCTGAATCTCTACATTCCTTGGAGGCCAGTAGAAGAGAGATTTCACACGCTGCAAAGTGGCGTCTCTGCCTGAGTGACCACCAATTGCTGAGTCGTGCAGCCATCGCAGTATGTGAATCTTGACTTCCTCATTGTTTCCCACCACAAGTTTTCCTTTCCTTCGTAGTTCATCATTAATGTAAGTGAAAGCAGGGTGTGGTTTTGTACCCCTCTTTAACTCAGTAATGATGTTGCGCAGGTTAGAGTCTGTCTCCCAAAAAAGTTTGATGGCATCGTATAAGCCATGGTGAGATTGAGACAGAGTGATGTGGAGTAGCTGAGAGCCTGAGACCCTTGACAAAGCATCAGCAGCAACATTTTCTTTGCCTTGTTTGTACTGTATCTCAAAAGTGTAGCCCATGAGTTTCGACAGCCACATATGTTGGAAGGGAGTCGTAATCTTCTGCTCCATTAAGAACTTGAGACTCTTCTGGTCAGTCTTAATGATAAATGGCCTGTGAGCGAGGTACGCGTGCCATGTTTGTACTGCGTGAACGAATGCCAACAACTCCTTCTCGTATACTGATAAGGCCTGGTGACGATGTTGGGGAAAAATATCCAAGGCTAGAGGTTTCTCCAGCCTCCGAAGGGGCCTTGACTTCCGGGCCCTCGTTTGGAAAGGACTCAGGGTCCCTCCTCTACTCAAGGAACCAATCTCCACCAAGAGGCACCAGGGTCCGATCTCCATTTAATAAGTATCCAGGGTCCAGTCCCTGTATCGAGGAACCAAGGCCCAGCCTTTGCCGTAAGGACCAAGGAACCGATCCTCCGCATGAATATGGAAGTTTCCCAAATCGAGGGGAAAGTAATATATTCATGAATATTACGGAAGCCGCCCAAGATTGACCGACTTACATCAACTATAAAAGGGGAACCCAAACCCTAGAACAAGGGATCGACACTTTGGGGCTGAGAGATTAGAGAGTTAGGCTAGAAAACTAGGGTTTATACACCCAATACGTTGTAACGCTAAAGATACTCAATAATACATCTCTTTGCCTCGATTTCTCTTCTCTAAACACATACATAAACATAAAACTTGATAATCTTCTAGTGTCCCGTAGTACTAAAACGACCCTACACAAAAATATCACAACAGTTTGACGCTAGAAGGAGGGGAGTAACTCAACTACGTGACGATGGCACCGGAAGATGAGTCCAATCAAGCCAATCTGACCCCGAAGGAGAAGGAGCTTCTGAGCCAATTCGAAACCCTTCAGAGTCAAATTACCGACCTTCACAAGGCTCAGGAAACCACACCTGCAGGTCTGGAACTCGTCCAGGAAGTTCAATACCTAAAAGATCAACTTGGAGAACACTCCAAGCAACTTCAGCGAAGCGTCGAGAAGCTAGACGCCATGGAAGCCGAGAACATCGCTCTCAGACAAGAAAACCGATCCCTCGGGGCAGTAGGGAAGAAACAAAAACGGTTTAGAACCAGAGTCCGACCTATGGCTTCGCTCAACACCCCGCACGACGGCAAGGAAACGCCTCAACAGCCCGGCGACGAACCCGGCGATCAAGAAAACACCCGAGACGTAACCCGGGAGGAAGAAGATGACGAATCCGATACTGAGGACGAAGAGTATTCACCTGACCATCCCGAGATCTCAGATCCAGCTCTAGCCGCTTACTGTGGGAACCGAAATTCGCACCGTCGATTTTAGTTAAGTTTTATCGGAGGAAAACTAAGTAAACCTAGTTTTCCTTGAAGGCTCGGATTCTCTGCGACAACCAAACGAAATTGATAAAAAGATAACAATGCGGAAAAGTCGCGCTAAGGCGTTTATTAAACTGATGATAAGATGAATACAATATTCTTCCGAAAAACAGGAAGTAGAGATACGCTGAAGAGGAAACAACGGAAAAATAGGAGACAAGACGTTCTAAGTCTTGCTCCGCTAGTCTAGCCTCCTAAGTCCTAAGTTCCCTAAGCTAGCAGGAATTTCTCTAAAACCCTAGATTTCGGATCTGGTCTCTCTCTCGATGATTTTCGCTCTGCCCTCCTTTGTCTCCCTAAGCTCCTTTATATACTCCTTCCTATGACGGTCTATTCTCCTCCTGGGCCGCAAGGCGGGCTTTTTCCATTTTCGTCGACCTTCATGTTTATCTTCGGGAAACTTGACATTTATCCTTCCGGAAACTTAGGATTTATTTTGTTGCGTAAATCGCCGTACCTATCTTAGATAATCGTAAATGGGTTGTCCGATCGCGTTTGGTCCCTTTCGGGCCGTTTCGAGGACTTCCGCTGTTTTTTACGATTTCTTCGGAAGATCTCCAATCCTTCGTAGAGTTGAGATGTGTGGTGTCTTAGATAACCATCATCGTTTCGTATGAATGATTTAAGATCTTTCTTTCCGTTGATATCTTACGAGTTTCCGAAGTGTTATCGACGGTTTTTAATTCAGAGTAAGAACGGGAGCTTTGTATGCGGAATCCTAATGATTCATTCCGCGAGGACTTGGGAAGGACTCAAGGCGCAGATTACTGACGGTCGGGGCCTAGAACTCGTGCACGGAAGATTGTTGCTCGAGGACCCGAGGCAGCACGGGCGCTAGGCGCCCGGCGCCTAGAGGCAGCACGGGCGCTAGGCGCCCGGCGCCTAGAGGCAGCACGGGCGCTAGGCGCCCGGCGCCTAGAGGCAGCACGGGCGCTAGGCGCCCGGCGCCTAGAAGCTGCTTCGGGCGCTAGGCGCCCGGCGCCTATAGGCAGCACGGGCGCTAGGAGCCCGGTGCCTAGAGGCTGCTTCGGGCGCTAGGCGCCCGGCGCCTAGAGGCAGCACGGGCGCTAGGCGCCCGGCGCCTAGAGGCAGCACGGGCGCTAGGCGCCCGGCGCCTAGAGGCAGCACGGGCGCTAGGCGCCCGGCGCCTAGAGGCAGCACGGGCGCTTGGCGCCCGCCGCCTAGAGGCAAGCACGGGCGCTAGGCGCCCGGCGCCTAGAGGCAAGCACGGGCGCTAGGCGCCCGGCGCCTAGAGGCAAGCACGGGCGCTAGGCGCCCGGCGCCTAGAGGCAAGCACGGGCGCTAGGCGCCCGGCGCCTAGAGGCAAGCACGGGCGCTAGGCGCCCGGCGCCTAGAGGCAGCACGGGCGCTAGGCGCCCGGCGCCTAGAGGCAGCTCGGGCGCTAGGCGCCCGGCGCCTAGAGGCAGCTCGGGCGCTAGGCGCCCGGCGCCTAGAGGCAGCACGGGCGCTAGGCGCCCGGCGCCTAGAGGCAGCTCGGGCGCTAGGCGCCCGGCGCCTAGAGGCAGCTCGGGCGCTAGGCGCCCGGCGCCTAGAGGCAGCACGGGCGCTAGGCGCCCGGCGCCTAGAGGCAGCACGGGCGCTAGGCGCCCGGCGCCTAGGGGCAGGCTGCGGTCTGCTTGTTTCCTTCAGTTTGCGGGTGTTCGTGTGCATTCTTCGGAGGATTTTTCGTACGACAAATAGTCTTAGCCGTTGATTTCGAGATAACCGTTTTTGACCCCAACACTTAGCCCCCCAGCGTGGAAGACGCGAGAGCGATTTTGCGCGCGGAAGATCTTATGTTTGAAAAATCGAAATTTTCGACTATGAATATTTTATTCCGAAAAATCCCACTATCCTTTGATTTCTTATAAGTAGTACTCCTCCCCCTCTCATTTCTCACCCACCTTCCCCTTCTCAATTCTTAGAAAGTATGGCTTCCTCTCTAAACGAAAAGAAAGATTCCGACGTCGAAATGAGCGAGGCCAACCAAGTCTCGCCGGCGCGAGAGGTTCCTGCCCTTACGCAGACGTTTGTCGAGGGGTTCAGTTCTTTTCAGGAGAAGATGGAGCGACGCCGTGCCTTGATGGAGTCCAGCGTGGCCGGTCCTAGTGCTTCTTCCGTTCCGACTCCTGGACCCGACGTTGTTTTAGCTCCAGATTCCACGGTTTCGGTTCCTGAGAATGCTGTCGCTCCAGCTTCAATCTCTACGATTCCGGCTCCTGAATCCGATATCCCTCTACTTGCCGGAGAAACTGTTGTTCCGGAGCAAGCGCCCGTCGTCCAGGCTCGCCCAGAAGGCTCTTCTTTGGCGCCGATACTGGTTTCAGAGGATGCGGTGGAAGTCATGCCTCCCCCTCCAGAAAAGAAGAGGGAGATCGTTCTAGGACTTCCCGCATCCAGTGCTGCCCCATCATCGAAGGGACGTTCGAGAGCTGGAGCTACCGGATCAGTGAAGAGGAAAAGGTGCGCCAAGAGCGAGGAAGGAGAAGTTTCGGCAAAACTATCGCACCACCGCTCTAAGGTTTTTTCGTGAGACTCCCTTTCCTTTCATTGATTCTTTGGATTCTCATATTTCTTTCGTGCGATCAGTTTGTGTCGTTGATCGACGGGATGCTTGGAGATTGCGGATTGGAGGTCACACGCCTGTCCCAGGAGCTGGATTCGTCGCGAGAGGCCTTGAAGCGTACCGAGGCTGTGCTTCAATCGATCGAGAGTACTCATGCCGCCCAGGTATCGACACTCGAAGCTCGGATCAGCGATCTCGAACGTGACTTGAGAAAGACTGTGAGCTCGCTGCTCAAGGCGAAGGAGGAAAAGAAGAGCAAGTCCTCGGAGGTCCGACGTCTCAGGAGGAGGATTCAGCGCTTCGAGGAGACGGGAGCCTGCACTACGACGGAGCTTACCGACCCATCATCCTCGGCTGCCCTGGTTCCGGATTCGGAGATTCCAGAGGTCCAGGGTACCGGACTCGTCGCGGACAAAGGCGGTGAGGAGGTCGGTGCGGGCGATGGCGAGGCTGCTCTTGCTTCGGGTGAGTCGGAGGACGAAGGCGGCGTTCCGGAGGACGCCTAGGTTGATCAATCCCTCGAAGGGATTTTTATTTTGATTGTATTTCGGCCGTTGGTTGGCCATTATGTATGATTTCGGGACTGGCCGTTGGTGGCTTTGAATCCCTGCCCTTTTAGGGCATTGTAATGAACTTTCTGTTTGCGTTTAAGAAATATTTTGTGTTTAGAACTTCTGTTTGTCGAAGTTAGAGGGGCAGGATATGAGTTGTCGTCTCATTCCTGCCTCCCTGATGATCACCGAATCTGTTGCTTGTACAAAGCGAGATTTTCCTGCGGTTTACGACTTACGCGAAAATTCGTGGAAACGCACAGACTCGAGTGAAGAGACAAGTTTTGGGATCTCGCGTCGTTGACGCTTTGCCTGTGAGATGTTAGGATACCAGCAAGGCTGGGTTTAGGGCAAGACCTAGGTTTACTCTCAGACTAAGGCTGTGCGATGACGAATCGGCTTTCGTTTTGCCTGTTTGTGATTTTAACCTGATTCGTACCGTTTTAAAATCCGCGAAGTGGTATCGGCTTATATGATTTGTCTGGGCACGAATCGAGCTACTTCCTTTACGAAGTGCTGAACCAAATTTGGAGTTTTTGTATAGCGCGCTATGGGATCCTTGTCGGATGTAAAAGAGCCTACCCTTAGGTGGCTTGTCTGTTTAGGACGTTAGAGTTCGTTTGTTGTGATCAGCAACAACGATATGATGCCGTTTAGAAGGCGTATGAAGGTTTTATTCGAAAAACGAATGTTCAGGCACGAAGCGACGTCTCGCAGTGCTTTGAAGTTTGTTTTTCTTATGCCATAAAGGACTATGGGCTTTTAGGAATCGCGGAGCATTTCCGGATGGTAATTTATGATGTATTTAGTGGATACTGGATCCGTTGTTGAGGCTGTTAAGCGATTTGATTGTGGAAAGTTTTCGAAAGTTAGGTTTTTTCCGAAAATTGTGGGAGTGTACGAGTGCACGCACCCCACTCCCCCCCTTCTAAATCGGGGGGATAGCTGAACCCGCCGGTTGGCGGGTTGCCTACGTACCTCTTTCGAGGATCAAGCCACCTCGTAGTTCTGTTATCCACGTTTTATGTTCTAGTGATAGTATTTCTTGAGATGCATCGCATTCCAAGTTCTCGGGATTTTTACGTCTTGCATGTTTGCGATTTGATACGAACCTGGTCGGACGACTTTTATGATTTTGTATGGTCCTTCCCAGTTCGCTCCCAGTTTTCCTGCGTTTCGTTCGGCAGTGTTTTGGAAGACTTTACGTAAAACCAGATCACCTTCTTTGAATCTGCGATGGCGTACGTTCGCGTTGTAGTACTTTGCGGCGGCTTGCTGATAATTTTGAATCCGGATGAGGGCTTGGTCGCGACGCTCGTTGACGAGATCAAGATTATCCAGCAGCATGGCGTTGTTCAGGTCTTCCCGTTCGGGAAGAAACCTCCCCCGTACGCCGGGGAATTCGACTTCCGCCGGAATCATGCATTCTGCTCCGTAAACGAGAGCGAAGGGAGTTTCCCCCGTTGCTCGTCTTGGAGTGGTTCGATGAGACCAAAGGACTCCTTCGAGTTCTTCCGCCCATCGTCCTTTCTTGGCTTCTAAGCGCTTCTTGAGTCCGTCCAGGACGGTTTTGTTTATGGTTTCAGCCTGTCCGTTGCACTGCGGGTATCTGGGAGTTGACTTGTTAAGTCGTATTTTCCATTTCTCGCAGAACGCCTCGAATCGTGTGGAAATAAACTGAGACCCGTTGTCCGTTACGATTTCGTATGGGACGCCGTGTCTGGTTATGATGTTTTTCCAGACGAAATTATCGACTTGTACGTCCTTGATGCTCGCGTAGGACTCTGCTTCCACCCATTTCAAAAAGAAGTCTGTGAGGACCAGTAGGAAACGTTTCTGTTTTGATTTGTGTAGAGGTCCGACGATATCCATTGACCATCGCATGAATGGGTACGGAGATGAGATAGAGGAGAGGATTTCTCCGGGCTGATGAATTGTCGGAGCGTGCCGCTGACACTTCTCGCATTTCCGAGCGAACTTCTCGCAATCCTTTACCATAGTGGGCCAATAGAAACCGTGGCGTTTTATTTTCGTTGCGAGAGATCTTCCGCCGGAGTGGTTTCCGCACGATCCGGAATGAATCTCTTCCATGATTTTTCTCGCCTTCTCTCCTTCTGCGCAAGTCATGAGAGGTCCGGAGAATCGCCATTTGTAGATTTCGCCTTCCACGGTTACGTATCGTGCTGCTTGGACTTTGATTTTCCGGGCTGCCCATTTTTCCGCGGGTAAGGTGCCATCTACGATGTAGGCTCTGATAGGTTCTAGCCAGGGAGCGTCGCAGCCGTAGTCTGTTTGGTGTGCGTCGTCTTCCGGCTGGTCTTCGTTTTCTTCGGCGCCTTCGATCTGCGCTCTGATCAGGTTGGCGATTACCGGTGGTCCGATGCTCGGGTGCTCGATGAATTCGACGGGGATTATTCTTTTAAGCCCCGGATCTGAGCTTGAGGCTAGAGCAGCTAAAGCGTCGGCTTGGACGTTTTCCGAGCGGGGAATCCTGGTTAGCGCAAATTGCTGAAAATCGTTGGCCAAGTCTTGGACGACCTTCAGATATGCGTTCATCCTTTCGTCCCTTGCTTCGTATTCTCCGCTGAATTGATTTGCGACTAACTGAGAGTCGCAGTAAGCGTGAATATTTTGAATCTTCAGCCCGTGGGCTAGTCGTAGGCCAGCAATTAGCGCCTCGTACTCTGCTTCGTTGTTTGATGCGTGAAAATCCAAGCGGAATGATTGCTCGAGGATTTCCCCCGTTGGTGAAGTGAGTCGGATCCCGATTCCGGATCCTTGCTTGGATGAGGATCCGTCGACATAGAGATCCCACGTTGAACCAGGCTCCTTGTTAGTTAAATCCGCCGTGGGTAATTCTACCAGGAAATCCGCGAGTACCTGCGATTTCGTGCAGGTTTTTGGTCGATATTCGATATCGTACTCGCTTAGTTCGATTGCCCACTTCGCGAGTCTACCAGACTGGCTTGGACTGTGTAGAACCGTCCGTAGCGGGAAAGTGGTAAGTACCACGATGGTATGAGATTGGAAATACGGTCTAAGTTTTCTCGCCGAGGTTATAACGGCGAGTGCCAACTTTTCCATTAGCGGATACCGAGTTTCGGCATCCAGCAACGTTTTACTAATGTAAAAGACCGGCTTCTGTTCTCCGAATTCTTCTTGAATCAGAACGCCACTGACTGCTGACGCGGACACTGCGATGTAGAGGAACAAGGGTTCTCCGACTACGGGTTTCGTGAGGATAGGAGGTGTGGCCAGATATTGTTTCAGCTGTTGGAAAGCTTTCTCGCAATCCTCTGACCACTCGAACTTTTTGTTCCCCTTCAAAGTTTCGTAGAAAGGGAGGCACTTATCCGTGGACCGCGAGATGAACCGGTTTAAGGCCGCGACTCGTCCGGTCAGCCTTTGAACTTCCCGCTTGGTTCTCGGGGAGGCCATTTCTATCAGTGCGTTGATTTGTTTTGGATTAGCCTCTATTCCGCGGAATGTTACGAGGTATCCGAGAAATTCGCCCGATGCTACGGCGAATCTGCATTTAGCTGGATTCAGTTTCATGTTGTGTTGGTTTAATCTCTCGAAGCATTCCTCTAGATGGAGTACGTGGTCGTGTTCGTCGAGAGATTTTACCAGCATATCGTCGATGTACACCTCCATGGTTTTTCCGAGTTGTTCAGCAAACATTCGATTGACGAGCCGTTGATATGTGGCGCCGGCGTTCTTTAGGCCGAAAGGCATTACTTTGTAGCAATAGGTTCCTCTGTCGGTAATGAATGCTGTCTTCTCGCGATCGTCGGGATTCATCATGATCTGAATGTATCCGGAGAACGCATCCATGAACGATAGGAGTTTGTTTCCCGCAGTTGCTTCGACTAGACGGTCGATGTGTGGGAGCGGAAAACAATCCTTCGGACACGCTTTGTTGAGGTCAGTGAAATCGACGCACACTCGCCATTTCCCGTTCTTCTTCTTGACGACGACGGGATTGGCGAGCCAGTCGGGATATCTTACTTCTGTTATCGATCCAACTTTGAGGAGTCTTTCGACTTCCTCATTAACCGCGGTTGCCCGTTCAGGACCTAGCTTTCGCCTCTTTTGTTTCACGGGTTTATGAGTTGGATCAATGTTGAGTTCGTGACATGTTATGTTGATGTCGATTCCCGGCATATCTTCCGCAGCCCAGGCGAACGTATTTAGGTTCTTCTTGAGACATGCAATAAGTTCTGCTTTTAAAGGATCGCGAAGATTGGCCCCAATCTCCACGCATCGTTCCGGGTTAGTCTCGTCGAAGCAGACCGAAATCACTGGTTCGCAAGTGGGCTCACGTTTCCCTTCCAGGGCTTCAGCTTTTCGCGACTGCCAGATGATTTCTGGAGGGTCTTGCGACGCTGGCTCGTGAGTTGCTTGCTTTTTCGAGTTAGTTTCGGGCTCGGAGTTTTTTCGTTTTAACCCAGCGGCTAAGCAGACTTGCGGCGCTTTACGATTTCCTTGTATTGTTTCGACTCCGAGGAGGGATGGAAATTTGAGGCAGAGATGGAAAGTCGAGGGTATTGCTTGCATGGAATTTAACCACGGAGTCCCGACGATCGCGTTATACGCTGCAGGGCCGTCGACTACCAAAAATTCCACCATCTTTGTGACGCTTCCGGCTCTGACCGAGAGATCGACCGAGCCGAGGGTCATTGTGATGTTTCCTGAGAGTCCGATTATTGGATTGGGATCGTCCGTGATAACGCTTAGGTCGAGTCCCATCCTCTCGAGAGTGTTTTTATATATAATATTTGTCGAGCAACCGGTGTCGACCAATATTCTTGCTACGTCGATGTCCTGGATCGTTAGTCTGATAACGAGGAGTTCGTCGTGAGGTTTGGCTTGACCAGCCGTTGCTCCGTCCCCGAATGACACGATGTTGCGGACAGGTGATGTGGCCATGCTGTCGTTATCAATCGTAGGTTTTTGAGTAAGAGAATCCGACCCCCCCTCCTTCTAGCGCCAAACTGTGGGAACCGAAATTCGCACCGTCGATTTTAGTTAAGTTTTATCGGAGGAAAACTAAGTAAACCTAGTTTTCCCTGAAGGCTCGGATTCTCTGCGACAACCAAACGAAATTGATAAAAAGATAACAATGCGGAAAAGTCGCGCTAAGGCGTTTATTAAACTGATGATAAGATGAATACAATATTCTTCCGAAAAACAGGAAGTAGAGATACGCTGAAGAGGAAACAACGGAAAAATAGGAGACAAGACGTTCTAAGTCTTGCTCCGCTAGTCTAGCCTCCTAAGTCCTAAGTTCCCTAAGCTAGCAGGAATTTCTCTAAAACCCTAGATTTCGGATCTGGTCTCTCTCTCGATGATTTTCGCTCTGCCCTCCTTTGTCTCCCTAAGCTCCTTTATATACTCCTTCCTATGACGGTCTATTCTCCTCCTGGGCCGCAAGGCGGGCTTTTTCCATTTTCGTCGACCTTCATGTTTATCTTCGGGAAACTTGACATTTATCCTTCCGGAAACTTAGGATTTATTTTGTTGCGTAAATCGCCGTACCTATCTTAGATAATCGTAAATGGGTTGTCCGATCGCGTTTGGTCCCTTTCGGGCCGTTTCGAGGACTTCCGCTGTTTTTTACGATTTCTTCGGAAGATCTCCAATCCTTCGTAGAGTTGAGATGTGTGGTGTCTTAGATAACCATCATCGTTTCGTATGAATGATTTAAGATCTTTCTTTCCGTTGATATCTTACGAGTTTCCGAAGTGTTATCGACGGTTTTTAATTCAGAGTAAGAACGGGAGCTTTGTATGCGGAATCCTAATGATTCATTCCGCGAGGACTTGGGAAGGACTCAAGGCGCAGATTACTGACGGTCGGGGCCTAGAACTCGTGCACGGAAGATTGTCGCTCGAGGACCCGAGGCAGCACGGGCGCTAGGCGCCCGGCGCCTAGAGGCAGCACGGGCGCTAGGCGCCCGGCGCCTAGAGGCAGCACGGGCGCTAGGCGCCCGGCGCCTAGAAGCTGCTTCGGGCGCTAGGCGCCCGGCGCCTAGAGGCAGCACGGGCGCTAGGCGCCCGGCGCCTAGAGGCTGCTTCGGGCGCTAGGCGCCCGGCGCCTAGAGGCAGCACGGGCGCTAGGCGCCCGGCGCCTAGAGGCAGCACGGGCGCTAGGCGCCCGGCGCCTAGAGGCAAGCACGGGCGCTAGGCGCCCGGCGCCTAGAGGCAAGCACGGGCGCTAGGCGCCCGGCGCCTAGAGGCAAGCACGGGCGCTAGGCGCCCGGCGCCTAGAGGCAAGCACGGGCGCTAGGCGCCCGGCGCCTAGAGGCAAGCACGGGCGCTAGGCGCCCGGCGCCTAGAGGCAAGCACGGGCGCTAGGCGCCCGGCGCCTAGAGGCAAGCACGGGCGCTAGGCGCCCGGCGCCTAGAGGCAGCTCGGGCGCTAGGCGCCCGGCGCCTAGAGGCAGCTCGGGCGCTAGGCGCCCGGCGCCTAGAGGCAGCACGGGCGCTAGGCGCCCGGCGCCTAGAGGCAGCACGGGCGCTAGGCGTCCGGCGCCTAAGGGCAGGCTGCGGTCTGCTTGTTTCCTTCAGTTTGCGGGTGTTCGTGTGCATTCTTCGGAGGATTTTTCGTACGACAAATAGTCTTAGCCGTTGATTTCGAGATAACCGTTTTTGACCCCAACACTTACCTAGAGAAGATGGTATCCGAAAGTTTCGGCACCATCCAATCTATGGTGGAAAGGCTCCCCGGAGTAGCTCCCCCCATTCGTAGAAGCGATCCCAGGTCATACTCCGACACACCTTTCGTGAAGGAGATTGCTTCGATCGAGATGCCTCGAAAATTCTCTTTTCCGAGCATCAAGATGTATGAGGGAACAAGAGATCCTGACAACCAAATCGCCCAGTATAAGCAACGCATGGTAGCCGTGGCTATTCCGAAAGAAGCAAGGGAAGCCACCATGTGCAAGGGCTTCGGGTCAACTCTAACCGGTCCTGCCCTCCAATGGTATATCAATCTCCCCACGGGGTCCATAGCATCCTTCGCCGCCCTCAGCGACAAGTTCGTAGAACAGTTCGCCAGTAGCCGCCACCTGGAGAAGAGATCAGATGACCTCTACGAGATTCAGCAATACAGAAACGAATCCCTACGCTCCTACATAGCTCGTTTCAACCAGGAGAAGGTCTCTATACCCGAGTGTAACGCCGATACAGCAATCTCAGCCTTCAAGAAGGGCCTACTTTCGGAGGGAGAGCTCTATAAGGAGCTAACAAAGTACAGATGCGGAGACATGGCGGATGTACTATCCCGCGCCTGGGCCCAAGTAAGATGGGAAGAAGACGTCGTGAGCAGGGCCAAGATTTCCTCCAAGTATGATCAGAAGTCCTCCAGACCCTCGAAAGACGAGCGTGAAGAAACCATCCGACCCCGACCTTCCCGGGAATCCACCAACCAGAGCAGGGGCAGATACCAACATCGCCCCTTACCTCGGTCCGAAGGAATGATGGTTTCTACTTGGCCCAGCATCTCCCACCTAGCGATATCCAAACCAGAGCTCATCGGAATCTTGAGGCAGATGGGTCCACAAGTTAAATGGCCACCTAAAATGAGGTCCCCCGATGCTACCCGGAACCCTAAAAGATGGTGTGGGTTCCACAGCCATCACGGTCATACCACTGAAGACTATGTAGCCTTAAAGCTGGAAGTAGCCGAGCTTCTCAAGAAGGGTTATCTAAGAGAGTTCCTCTCGGACAAGGCAAAGGACCTCCTCAACAGAGAGGGTCCCGCTCTCCCCAACGAAGCGGTCCCTGCGCTACCTCCGCCACAAGAACGAGTGATCCACGTCATCTCCGGAGGATCAGAGGTAAGCGGGATCAGCAGCGCCGCAGCCAAAAGAAGTACTCGCAACGCTAGGAACGATCAAGAGATCGAGATTCCCAAGCGCCCACTCTTGGAAACGGACGAAATTAGCTTTACTGCAAAGGAGCAGGAACAAGTCCTTGCTCCTCATCATGATGCCCTCGTCATCTCACTAGTTATAGCCAATTGCCTAGTTAAGCGAATACTGGTGGACAATGGCAGCTCCAGCAACATTATATTCCACTCGGCCTATATAGACTTAGGGCTAGACCCTAAAACATTAACCAGGAAAGCGATCCCGCTTGTGGGATTTAGCGGAGAAGTGAAGCAAACCGAGGGGGAAGTCATTCTTCCAGTCTATACCGAGGGGATAAACCAAACCACCAAGTTCTTGGTCGTCGACTCTCCATCGTCTTACAACGTGATACTAGGAAGGCCCTGGATCCACGACATGGGAGCCGTGCCATCAACCCTTCACCAATTGGTGAAATTTCCTACCCCTTGGGGCGTGAAGGTCATTAGAGGGGATCAAGAGAATTCTAGGTCCTGCTACCAAACTACTCTGAAGGGAAGGACCCAAGCCTTATAGCAATTACAGAAGCAACCTCTCGTTCCTCACGCCGAAGAACCCGAGGTTGAAGACATGGACGAGGTCCCCCTAATAAAAGGGAACCCGGAGCGGAACCTCAAAATAGGCTCCAAACTGCCGAAGGATCTGAGGCGGAGGCTGATCGATTTCCTAAGATCTAACTCCGATTGCTTTGCATGGTCCCACGAAGACATGCCCGAAATCGACCCCAACGTCATCATGCACCAGCTCCAAGTGAATCCCGAGCATCCTCTTGTCAGACAAAAGAGAAGGAAGTTCACTCCCGAAAGGGATGAAATCATTAACGAAGAGGTCAAAAACCTGCTCGACGCAGGGTTCATAAGAGAGGTACAATATCCCGACTGGCTCGCCAATGTGGTGGTTGTGAGAAAGAAAAACGGAAAATGGAGAGTCTGCATCGATTTCACGGACCTCAACAAGTCCTGCCCAAAGGATCCATTCCCCTTGCCTCATATAGATAAGCTGGTTGATGCCACTGCTGGGCACCAACTAATGAGCTTCATGGACGCCTTCTCGGGATACAACCAAATCCTGATGCATCCCGGCGACCAAGAAAAGACGTCCTTCATGACTTCCAGGGGCATCTACTGCTACAAGGTCATGTCGTTTGGTCGGAAGAATGCTGGATCCACTTACCAGAGGCTGGTCAACACGATGTTTGCCGATCAGATAGGCCAGACCATGGAAGTCTACATTGACGACATGCTGGTAAAATCTCTTGACCCGAAAGATCATATCTCACATCTCCAGCAAGCATTCACCACCCTGAGGAAATACAATATGAAGCTCAACCCCTCTAAATGTTCCTTTGGAGTAAGCTCCGGGAAGTTCCTGAATACATAGTCACCCACAGGGGCATAGAAGCAAATCCGGAGCAAATAAGGGCCATCCAGGCGATTCCTCCCCCACGGAATGTCAAAGAGATTCAAAAACTTACGGGAAGAATGGCAGCCCTCAGAAGATTCATCTCCAGGCTTTCTGACAAGTCTCACGCCTTCTTCGAAACACTAAAGAACCCCAAGGACTTTAAGTGGACAGAAAAGTGCGAAGCCGCGCTATCCGACCTCAAGGCCTACCTCACTACTCCACCACTCCTATCTAAACCCCAGGAAGGGGAAACCCTATTGCTTTACCTAGCCGTGTCCGAGCACGCAGTTAGCGCGGTCCTCGTGAGGGAGGAGGAAAAAAGGCAACATCCCATATACTACGTCAGCAAATCCATGCTAGACGCAGAAACTCGCTACAGCCAACTAGAGAAACTAGCCCTCACCCTGGTGGTCGCGGCCCGGAAGCTACGTCCCTACTTCCAGTCCCATCAAGTCGCGGTGGTCACCTCATTCCCCATCAAAGCAGTCTTTCATAAACCCGAGGTATCAGGACGGCTGGCGAAATTGGCCGTAGAATTGGGAGAGTACGACGTGATCTTCAGCCCAGCCGCCGCTATCAAGTCCCAGGTCCTAGCTGATTTCGTGGCCGAATTCTCTCCCTCTATGCTTCCAGACCCAGATCTAGAAACTACACTCCAGGGAAAAGAAGCGGAAGAAGGTCAATGGACCCTGCACGTGGACGGTTCCAGCAATGTAAGAGGCGCAGGGGTAGGACTGGTTCTGACCTCCCCTACGGGAGAATCGACCTCAAGGGCTGTACGTTGCAACTTCAAAGCAACAAACAACGAGGCAGAATACGAGGTTTTAATAGCAGGTCTAGAACTAGCTAGGGAAATGGGAGTAAAAGACATCCAGGTTTTCAGTGACTCGCAGCTCATCATCAGTCAAGTTCAAGGGGATTACCAAGCCAAGGACCCGAGCATGATCAGGTATCTATCGGTGGCCAAACGTCTCCTAGACCAATTCACAAGCTGCAAGCTTACCCAAATACCTAGGGAACAAAACTCCCAAGCCGATGCTCTAGCAAACCTGGGTTCCGCATTAGAAACCAAGGAACATATGAGTATTCCGCTGTTGGTCCTACAATGGCCAGCAACCCAGAAAGAGGTCGAACCGGGAGAAGTGACGGTAGTAGACGAAGGAGAAACCTGGATGACCCCTATCACCGACTATCTAAGAAACGACGTCCTACCTGAAAACCGAGAGGAGAGCCGGAAGATCAAGAGACAAGCGGCCAGATATTGCATTTCGGAGGGAAAGCTATATTGGAGGTCCTTCTCAGGACCCTACCTACGATGCATATCCCCTAGAGAAGCCGCACGAATATTAGAGGAACTCCACGATGGGGAATGCGGTTCACATTCCAGCGGACGGAGCCTGGTTCTCAGGGCGAGAAGGGCCGGTTATTACTGGCCTACCATGGCGAAGGACTCCCTCAAACAGGCTAAAACATGCAGCCAATGCCAGAGGCACGCCCCAATCTCCAACCTACCACCAGAGAACCTGAAGTCCCTAAGCTCCCCCTGGCCTTTCCGCAAATGGGGCATGGACATCGTGGGGAAATTCCCAATGGCGCCGGGGCAGAAGGTCTTCCTCCTAGTAATGACTGATTACTTCACAAAGTGGGTAGAAGCCAAAGCCTTGGCAAAAATCACGGACCTCCAGATCAGGAAATTTATCTGGACGAACATAATAACCCGCTTCGGAGCACCTCAAGAAATTGTCACAGACAATGGACCCCAATTTACCAGCAACGACTTCCAGGATTTCTGCAAAGATTGGGATATCAAACTCTCATATTCAGCACCGAGGCACCCGCAATCAAACGGACAAGCAGAATCAACCAACAAAACAGTGGTGAATATGCTCAAGAAGCGCTTGGAGAAGGCTCACGGGCGATGGGCAGAAGAGCTACATGGAGTCTTTTGGGCCTACGAACAACTCCAAAGACAGCTACCTAAGAAACCCCTTTCTCACTCGTCTACGGCACCGAGTCAGCAATACCAACCGATGTACATGTCAAGACCACGATCTCCAACATCCTAACTCCCAAGGAAAATGACGAGCTGATGTACCTAAGCCTAGACCTCCTAGACGAAAAAAGGGAAGCAGCCCGCCTGAGGAATGCATCGTACCAAATAAAGGTAGCCAAGAGTTACAACAAGAAGGTGAGATCCAGAACCTTCCAAGAAGGGGACTGGGTCCTAAGGCGAGTCTGTAACCACACAAAAGACAAATCAGCCGGAAAAATCGCCCCCGGATGGGAGGGGCCCTATCAGGTAATAGGGTGCAAGGGGCAGGAGCCTATAAGCTGCAAGACAGCACAGGCAAGGTACAACCCAACTGCTGGAACGCCTTGCACCTCAAATTCTATCATTTCTAAAGGCAAGATCTTCGGATTAAGCTCTATATATACTATTATATATTTAAGTATTTTGGTTTTCCTACTCCTATGTATAACGAGAACGTCCTCGGACTAGGCTTATAAAATACGCTTATAAAATACATTTGGTTTCGACTAAAGGAAGTTAAGGAAACACCAATATACTTAAAGGGGCATATTAGCTGGATCAGGGACCTTCGGGACCTCAGATCTTAGCTAGCCCCCTAGCTGGTGAGGCTACTCACCATAGGTGCAGACAGATATGGAAGGGGTCTGATCATCCCTGAGCCGATGTCCGTGCGATAGGGCCCCGCGTAAAGGCCTATAGCCAAGAGTTATGCGGGGACCACGTACTAGTGCCATTCAAACCCTCGTGAAATACGCTGTAAGCTAAACGCACGCTGGAGGCATGACGTACACAGCCAAGTACTGTAATCAGATTCTGGCGGCTGATATGCAGGGAGCAAAGTGCAAATAACCGGTTAAGCACAAACAATTTAATACCTATCCAGACGTGGAAGGTAGTGTGTCTGGGTTGACAGAACCTTGCGGGGGGACCCACCCAGACCACAATAAGTCTGAGAGTGACCTTTCTGCAGAAAGGTAGAGTGCAGCATTGAGAATTTTGAGAATGGCCTATGTCCACGGGTAGCACAGTGTGATTTCTCAATTTAGATCGAGAGTGGCTTGCCTCCGGGCAGCAGAGAGCGATCAAAAAGACTCCCAAAAAGCATAAAAGTCCAGAGACCTTCGGGTCCAGAGACCTTCGGGTCCAGAGACCTTCGGGTCCAGAGACCTTCGGGTCCAGAGACCTTCGGGTCCAGAGACCTTCGGGTCCAGAGACCTTCGGGTCCAGAGACCTTCGGGTCCAGAGACCTTCGGGTCCAGAGACCTTCGGGTCCAGAGACCTTCGGGTCCAGAGACCTTCGGGTCCAAAGACCTTCGGGTCCAAAGACCTTCGGGTCCAAAGACCTTCGGGTCCAAAGACCTTCGGGTCCAAAGACCTTCGGGTCCAAAGACCTTCGGGTCCAAAGACCTTCGGGTCCAAAGACCTTCGGGTCCAAAGACCTTCGGGTCCAAAGACCTTCGGGTCCAAAGACCTAAGGGTCCATAGACCTAAGGGTCCAAAGAACCTCAAGGTTCCCAAAGACCTAAGGGTCCATAAGACCCAAGGGCCCAAAAAACCTCAAGGTTCCCAAAGACCTAAGGGTCCATAAGACCCAAGGGTCCAAAGAACCTCACGGTTCCCAAGACCCAAGGGTCCAAAGAACCTTAAGGTTCCCAGAGACCTAAGGGTCCATAGACCTAAGGGTCCAAAGAACCTCAAGGTTCCCAAAGACCTAAGGATCCATAAGACCCAAGGGTCCAAAGAACCTCACGGTTCCCAAGACCCAAGGGTCCAAAGAACCTCTAGGTTCCCAAAGACCTAAGGATCCATAAGACCCAAGGATCCAAAGAACCTCAAGGTTCCAAAGACCTAAGGGTCCATAAGACCCAAGGGTGCGAAGAACCTCAAGGTTCCAAAGACCTAAGGGTCCATAGACCTAAGGGTCCGAAGAACCTCAAGGTTCCTAAGACCTAAGGGTCCGGAGAGCCTAAAGGCTCCTACTCCTTCAAGATTTCTTCGGGCAAAGTCTCCCAGGCTCAAAGTAAGGCCTCAGGGCCCAGGTAAGGAACTTAAGGGACCTAGATCCTGAGAACTTCCGAGTTCGAGGGATCAAGAACCCAGGGGTCTAAACCGGATCCGAACTCACCAGTTCCCGACAACGATCTCACAGAATTCGCAGAACTACAAGACCTAATGCTTCAGCATTTTTAATCCTCCAATCTAATCGCTAACAGAACTCGAGTCCTAGATCATGACTCCTCGTGGGGGTTATGGTCGGCCTTCGGCCCACAACCCCAAACCAACAACCAGGCAAAGCCTCGAGTGACGCCTACGGATGCACAAAGGAAATAGATAAAGACCACGAAGGGCCATAAGTCTTATAAAGACCACGAAGGGCCATAAGTTCTAAAATAAAAAGGCACGAAGGCCCAGTTCTGGAAATAAAGCCCCGAAGAGCGAAAGTACGACAACAGCCCATCGGGCTCAAGAGTTCAACAAAAACAAGAGAAGAAAGTTTAAGCCTCAGGGGCAGCAGCTGGTTTTTCCACGGGAGCAGGAGGATCCATCTCAGCGGTTTCCTTCACGAGGATAAGTGGTTCGTCATCATACGAAGGAGGAGGCAACCCACGAAGCTTAGCCTCAGACTCCTTCACCATCTTGTAGTGCTCAAACTCCACCACGAAGTCCCACTTATCAGTCTGCCCCTTCAGATAATCCCTCATCACCTCCCAGCGAGCTATCATCCTAGCCCCACTCACCGCCATCGTCCTCTCGTCTTCAAAAGAATTCTTCTCATTCTTCAGCTCCTCCAGCTCTCCCCTCACCGCATCCAGTTTAGACGTTAGCACGACGTGCTTGGTAGCAGCATTCTCCTCCGGCTCCTGAGACTTCTTCAACCTTACCTAAAGAGACTTAAGCTCTTTCCCCTGCGCCAAACCTTTGTCCTTCTCCTCGCGAAGCTGAGCCTTCAAAGCCTCAAGTTCCTTAGAAACGTCTTCATTCACCATGTCCTTGAGATGATGAACTGAGACATAACCTGCAACAAGCACAATACCACAATCACTATAGTGCACTACGAGGCCAAAACAGTAATAAAATGCGTCGACATACATGAAGGAGGTCAAACTGGATAGAGCTGATGGCTTTAGGAAGATCATCGGCAGGAAGATTGCACACGCTTCCCGGGAAGACCCTAGCAGAGAGATCATCCAACACTGGCTTCAGGTCAACACCGGAAATCGTAGGGGTCGAAGAACGAGTCCTCCTCTTGGAAACAGTGGGAGCTGGGGTACTAGATCCTTTGCGCTTCAGACTCCCTGTAATCTGAACATCGTCATCCCCTGAAACGACAACTTCCAGAGGAGTCTTCTTAGCGGAAAGGTTTTCCCAAGCCTTCTTAAAAGCATCCATGGAGCCATCTCCTGAAGGTCCAGACATGTTTCCTGCAATGAAAATTCACAAAATCAATAACTGACAGCAAAGATAAAGGGAAACACTATGAGCTCATCCCAAATGCTGCAGCGACCGAGGATCTCTCGACTCAGGAGATAGGTGACTTGACGACGTTCAACGGGCAGATCAAACACCCGTTCAGCTACCTTCTTTCCTTCCGGCACCGCTGGAACGGATACACCTGCAATGGCAAAACAAACAAGTGAATATCAGAGTTAAGCCCAAAACCTATAACGATTTAACCTACCCGCTACGTGCCAAACCGAGGGATAGCCTGGAAGAAGCGCAAAGGCGAACCTCTCTGTGAGAGACAAGATTTCACCCTTAGATTTTAGGTTAGGTCGAAGAAGGTACAAGGAATTTCGTGGGCTGAATCCCGTAAGGAGCTAAAAGAATGAATAGATACTTTTATTGATGATTTGAATGTGGATGTTACAAGAAGATGAATAAGAGATTGCAAAGTAGAATGAGAAATATTGTAGAATTTGTGTGTGATAAGTCGTAATGACGTGATCCCCTTTCTAATCTTCGAGGTCTTCTTTAAATAGCTTTGAACTTTCCCTTGATCGTCTTTAACAGATCTCCGAGATCTTCTCCTCTTGTTGAGGAACTCATAACAGCTCCCTGTTGACCGGGTCCTGCGCTCTTTCCGTTTGTAATATGAGCCTCCTCTTCAACGTAGTCTCCGGAGACTGTGGTTAGCTTCCTGTCTTTGGCTCCGTGTTGAGCTCCAGCTGAGGTCGCCGATATGTACTGGGCTTTATCTTAGCCCAGAACTCATTCAGGTTCCGTCGTTAGCTAATGGGCCATATTTGGGCCCAACACTCTCCTCCCATTTACCACTAAAAACAGGATGGTTCTTCCTTGCTTTCTTCTCAATCTCCTGAACCAACGCTTTCTTGCCACGAGGACGGAGATAATATTTCCCCTCTGATCCGAGCAGGGTCGAGATGGAGTACGAATAGAGAACTTCGTTCAGACCCAACATCAGACCCTCCAGATCGCCTAGATTCTGGATGGCTATCAGAGTTCTCCAGGCTGGAGGAGTCAGCTGACCCGGGGAGATGTCGAAAAACTCCGACAACTTCGCGATCAATGAAGGGACTCGATCACAAAAACCCGACTCGAAGTACGCCTCGTAGATCGGAACATCATCAACTCCGAAGTCAGAGATCCTATCCGTCGGATCAGGGACACAAATGATTAGGTCCCGAGGAAGATTATACTCCCTTCTCCATCCCGCTACGTCCTCCTCCTTAATCGACGAAAACGGACCCAACGATGAAGATCTACCAACTCGGCCCCCGGTGACGGCATCCCCGACTTCAGCAACATGGGATCCCATCGTCTCGACTACAGAAGATTGAGAAGAGGAAGTCCTAGACCTAGCTACGGGAGAGGTTTCTAGGGCTTTGCTAGGGGACTCATTCGACATTCTTAAAAAGAAAAGGAGGAAGAAAGACGGCTACCTGTGAAAAATAGGAAGAATCTCCGGAAGAGGAAGCCGCCGAGAAGAAAGCTCTAGAGAAGGCAAAGATGAAATGGAGAAGAAACTTGGTTCCGATCAAAGAAAAAGGAAGAAACCCTAGTTGGAAATCCACGCGCCTCGATCATCTCGCCACGCGCACGAATGAGCGCCAAACGGAGAAGCTGAAACGATAATGGGCTTCCCCTAGAAAGCCCATCTCGCTCTCAGTCATTTCTGCCAAAAGGCCTGAAGGCTCGATGTCTTTAAAGCAAACCGCCTTCTTCAACCCACAGACGAAAGGCCCAAAATGATTCCACGTTTCGTCTAGACTCCGAACCCTTCTCCTGCTGGAAGAAATAGTATCAAGATCCAAGACTACATATTATCCCTTGATCCCTACGAAGCAATCAAGGAATAAGGGGCAAACTGTTGGGGAAAAATATCCAAGGCTAGAGGTTTCTCCAGCCTCCGAAGGGGCCTTGACTTCCGGGCCCTCGTTTGGAAAGGACTCAGGGTCCCTCCTCTACTCAAAGAACCAATCTCCACCAAGAGGCACCAGGGTCCGATCTCCATTTAATAAGTATCCAGGGTCCAGTCCCTGTATCGAGGAACCAAGGCACAGCCTTTGCCGTAAGGACCAAGGAACCGATCCTCCGCATGAATATGGAAGTTTCCCAAATCGAGGGGAAAGTAATATATTCATGAATATTACGGAAGCCGCCCAAGATTGACCGACTTACATCAACTATAAAAGGGGAACCCAAACCCTAGAACAAGGAATCGACACTTTGGGGCTGAGAGATTAGAGAGTTAGGCTAGAAAACTAGGGTTTATACACCCAATACGTTGTAACGCTAAAGATACTCAATAATACATCTCTTTGCCTCGATTTCTCTTCTCTAAACACATACATAAACATAAAACTTGATAATCTTCCAGTGTTCCGTAGTACTAAAACGACCCTACACAAAAATATCACAACAGACGAGGGCCTAAAGCGCGACTGATATAGCAAATAGGGTGGTTGTCTTCCATCAAGACAGCGCCAATACCCGTGTTTGATGCATCGGTTTCAACCACAAAGGTCTTCTCGAAGTTGGGAAAGGCCAAGACTGGTGTCGTTGTGTGTGCCAGCTTGGGGTCTTGAAATGCCAAGGTAACTTCATGTTGCCACAAAAAGCCATCTTTCTTTAGGAGAGAGGACAATGGTCGTGCAATCATATCGTACGCTTGTACAAACCTCTAGTAGTAATTAGCGAGACCAAGGAAGCGATTGCGTTGTAGGGAGTGGCCATTGCGCGATTGTATTGATCTTTGCAGGGTCAGAGCTGACGCCCTCCTTTGATATAAAGTGGCCCAAGTATTCGATGACAGTGGCACCGAAAGTGCATTTTGATGGTTTGAGGTACAATTGGTGTTGTTGGAGTAGCTGGAACACTTCACGGAGGTGGTTTAAGTGGTCGCTCCAGCAAGAGCTGTACACCAGAATGTCATCAAAAAATACCAGGAGGAACTTGCAGAGAACACCTTCAAACTTTTTGTTCATCAGGCTCTGAAAAGTGCAGAGAGCGTTAGTAAGGCCGAAAGGCATTACTAAATACTCATAATGGCCAGAATGAGTCTTTAAGGCTATTTTGAAGACGTCATTAGGGGATATTTTGAGTTGATGAAATCCAGCATGCAAGTCCAGTTTGGTGAAGTACTTTGCGCCTCCGAGCTCATCAAGTAAGTCTTCCAGTAGTGGTGTTGAGCACTTATCTTTGATGGTTTCCTTATTTAATCCAAGGAAATCCACACAGAGACGCCAAGTTTCGTCTTTATATTTT
Source organism: Hirschfeldia incana (assembly GCA_026261945.1). Classification (NCBI taxonomy): domain Eukaryota; kingdom Viridiplantae; phylum Streptophyta; class Magnoliopsida; order Brassicales; family Brassicaceae; genus Hirschfeldia; species Hirschfeldia incana. Next base: position 1,383,474 of record JABCMI010000064.1, read on the forward strand.
ACCAATACCACCGGAGAGGCGTATGGGCTTGAACTGCACTAAATGATACCCTGGTCAAGCATGTCTCGGACCATTTTGTCGATAACATCCTTCTGGAGCGTAGAGTGGCGGTAAGGCCTCAAGTTGACGGGGTTAGCTCTGATTCTAGAGTAATCTGGTGGTCGAATCCCGGTCTTAAAGGTGGTAGTTCGGTAGGTTCCTCAAAGAGTACTGAGAAGTCAGCAAGAAGACTTTGTAAAGCTGGATCAACTTTCATATCTGTCTCAGTAGCTGCGATGTGTGATAGCAGAGAGCAGGGGTCGAGTTGTGGGGTGTTCTCCTCTGTAACTACTCGAACTTGAAGCATAGCTATCTGAGATGACGACGAGAGGAGCTTGTTGAGGGTACCACCTTGAATGACCTTGCAACTATCCTTGAATACACATCGCAGCACGTTCTTCGTACCGTTGAGCGTGAACTCCATCCTTGGGTTAAGGAAGTCTCATTGGATTGGGCCAAGGGTAGAGAGCCATTGAATACCTAACACGAGATCACAGCGATCGAGTGGGAGGGTCCTGATCTCAGATGTGTAAGGAAAACCTTGGACGTTCCAAGAAAAATCACTGCACTTATAGCGTGAAACCATAGTTCTACCTCCTGCTGCAGTGACAGCCATCAGTGTGATCTTCTCGACGCGACAGGCGACAGCCTATCTCATTAGCGACGTTGAGGTCCAAGAAGTTATAATGTGTACTTTTTAGCAACAACGGATCATGAGAGTAGCCAATGAGCACGACGAACTCTCTTCCTCCTCCTCCTCATTTCTCAGGAAGAAACGCCACGCCTCTGAACCTTGTTGCTAATGAATTAGGATCATAACTGACCATTCTAAATTTATATCCCACAGGGATAATCTGACAGTCAGCAATGTTCAGAAACGCTGAAGGAACGTCTGGGGAGATCTTCATTTTCACTGAGCACTGAAGAGGAGATGGAAACTCCACATGGTCTTCCTCAGATCGAGGGGAGAGAGTAGTGTATGCATAGCAGTGAAGAAGAAGGGAAGGGGAAGATGGATCTCCAGGGGTGGCAAACGGAGCGAGCATGAATGAAATCGAAACAGTTCTCTGGCTTCGCGGAGATGATGTGGAGTAGCTCCTCAGGGGGAAGAGACAAGTTGGAGGACAATGTTGTGATATTTCGAAGTCAGTTGCAGTTTTGAAACCTGAAATTAAAAGAAAAAAGTTATGATAATGAGAAGTAAGTTACATCTAGATTTGATTCAGATAAAGAGACGAGTCTGACATCACTGATGTCTGATGATGTCTTCTTTCGCGTTGCCAATTTTGCTGGTTGTTTCAATTTCACAACCTGAAAAACAAAGTTAAGATTCTTCTGCTATTGAAATTCGATATAAAAAAACAATTACTCTTACTAAAAAGGGGAAAATTAGTATGTACCCAAACCATATTCGATGTCTTCTTTCTCGGTGTCATATTTTCTGATTTTGAAATCTTTTAAGACAAAATTGAAGTTTCTTTTTTTAGGGGTTTAGTAAAATATGCACAAAAATGAACAGAGAAGGGAATCGCCTACAAGAATTCAGCAGAGACTTAATAAACTGAGATCAAGTTCCTATGACTATCAAGAACATAAAATATTTTTAGGGCAAGATCCCTAAGGTGAGATGGTAACAGAGTGGAACCTATGTGTGGGATGGTAAGAGGTGAGCCATCACCTTTTCAGAATATCCTCTCTTTCGTGATAAGGTTTATGGAACGAGAGGCTATTGAGATCAGGTGATGTGATGCGTTGATCCGCTGTCTGAGCAGCCAGTTGTTAGCAGTGTTTGGTGAGCTAATCGGCACATTATCTCTTGGTTGCCAAGGCATCGTTGTTGTAGAGACAGAAATGATAAAAAAAAAATTGAAATTTACTTTGTCGGAGGAAATGTGCATAAAGCAAATGCATCGTACGCTCGGTCACATATTCTCAGCTATGTTCCAAGTTTAATTCACACCAGATGATAATCTACGTCATGCGCGGAGTAAGTTTTTTAAAATATGCTATAATTAAATATTATATTTAGATGTATTTTGTTATCAAGATATTTTTTTTACATTTGATTTAGGGTGCATATTCGGATACAATTTGGTTTGGTTTGGTTCGTTTCAGTTATGTTTCAATTTTTTGTAAGTTCGATCCGGTTCAGATCTGCGAGTTGGGTTTGAGTTTGGACTTAGATAACTCATTTTTTTAAAAAAAAAATCAAATATACTTTAAATTTCTCAAAAAAAATATTTAAAACATATAAATATGTATAATGTAAGCTAAAATATTTAAAATTAACAAAAAATTGGTTTAGCTTCAATATTCGGATAAGAAATCTATAGATATATGAAGTATTGGTATTTTGAGTACCATTTAAATATTTTAAACATGTATTATTAACTATTTGTATATATTTTCAAGTATTTTGCACAACTTAATAACATCTTATATATTTCCTATATTCTTTTAGATATTAAATACTATTTTAAATAATTAATATATTTAAGTATATAAATATGGTTTGGATATATTCGATATCTGAATTATTTTGTTTTGAATCGGGTTTCATTCTAAAAAATAACATCTTCATAACACTCTACTATTTTCGTAATTTTATAGACGTTTCAAGTAAATCAAAGTATAAATTATATGAAAAATCTAATTTTTTTTTAAATATGCTTAATGTGATTTTTAATTTTTCTAATAATATAAATTTAAAATATGTAGAGGATACAAAATTTATTATCAAATATGTATGATTTATAATCATTAATTATCATTTATATGTTAATTGTATTAGATAATTTTGTATCTTTTATTTAACGAAATAAACGTATGTAGCTTTAATTTAAGAAAAGAATTTAAAACTACTAATCAGTGTGATAATTAATTAAATAAAAAGTATAATATAGATTTAGGACTAACTTATTTTCCAAAAAAAATCTAAGAATCATCCTAGTGATGACACGTGGTTATAAAATATGTTGTAGTGTTCCAAGATTAATGTACAGGAGATTCGGCTTCTCTGACGAAAAAAAGAAGTGATCAGTCCATTTAATTATTTAATTAAAATTAAAATATTACACCTTCCGTATGTAGCCCTTTGAATCGAACTATAATAGGCAAAAAGAATCGTCCAAAGCAAACGAAATTGGTGCTATATTCTGTTTTGTGATACAGTGTTAGTCACTTGTGCTAATTATTTTAGAAAATATTATAATCATCCAGAGAGGCAATTCCAAAATGCAACTTGGATGCATGCCCTCTTGGAAATATGATTTAGGTGTATAAGTGGTATTGGTTGGGTGGTGAGAGCTTCGAAAGATGAAATGTTTGGTGCTAAGTTTGACAACTTGGGTTTTATGAATGTGATATTGCAAGTCTAACGCAAGAGCTTTTCAAGCCATTCACACAAATTGTTGGAACTTAACCGAACTAGGCCGAAGACAGCAGAACAGTTCATCACAAAGAGCTACATCATACGAGCTAAACCCATAAGAAGAAATAAAAGAATAGTATTCTAAACAGTCTTCAATCTTAGTATCAACACCACTTCTAAAGAAGAAACCAAATAAAAAATAATTCAAAACGTAGTATAACCCTTATATCATAGGGTTTTAATTAGAGCAAGGCAATTTCCTCAAATCTTTACAGTTAAAAAAAAATAATGGAAAAAAAAACCCTTCAAATTCTCTCCACTCTGGTTTAAAGAGAAGGTCCACTATAACCTTGACCGGTTCTCTTAATCTTCTGCATCTCCATCTCACGTGTGGTTTGGCCCTCGCTGCTTGAACCAGACGGGTACAGTCCATAGTCACTTGTTGGGTTACTGTACTCACCCGTGGCGTTGTACTCTTGAGTTCCAAGTGCCATTTTCCTAAACTTCTTCATGTCTTCATTGTATTGGCTCGAGTCGTAATCAGTGCTTCCTCCATATGAGCTGTATACATTGCTCTGACCTGGTCTCATCCCTTCGTTAAGATCTGACAGCGAGACATTTCCTTCTAACGCACGCACAATCTGCTCGTTTTTTAACACAAACCATTCACCCCATTAGGCATTATAAGGAAAATATACTAAGACAAAGAAAAGACAGATAATAAGTGCAGATTATTCAGACAAGACAGCTTCTATACAACTGGTCTTTGTCTAGATACGTATAATATGCAGCAAAACCGATCTGAACCGAAATGTCGCACCAAAACCAAACCAGCTTTTCTTTAAAACCAAATGAAAACATACCAAAACCGATAAAAGAAACTAATGGCTCAACACCAAAGAGAAAAGGATGATTACCTGGCTCATGCGAGGTCTGCGCCGAGCTGAATGGCGAACACAAGCCGCAGCACAAGCAACCATGCGAGCCATCTCCTCTCTGTCATACTCATTACTCATCTTTGCATCAGCTAAACCCTCAAAGTCTCCTTGCTCAGATGCTCGGTTAAGCAATGGTCGTGCCTGTTTCCACCATTCACACATAACATTAGCTTCATTCAACACTCAAAGTGTAAACAAATCATGTGAAGTTTAGATTATTTGCAAGCCACAGTAGTAAGCAAGTACCCAGTCAACTAAGCTGTCATCTACATAGACATTGTTGGCATCAACAGGGCGACGTCCGGTAATGAGCTCCAAAAGCACAACGCCGAATGAGAAAACGTCAGACTTCTCCGTGAGCTTTCCGCTTGCAGCGTATTCAGGAGCCAAATACCCAAAGGTTCCCATCACACGTGTAGAGACGTGAGTGTTTGTATCAGAAGCAATCTTGGCAAGACCAAAATCAGCAACCTAAAAATACATATACAACATAGCTTCAGTAACCAAACATACATAAAAAAAAAAACACTTCACCCACATATCAATTAAAAGATAGATCATTACCTTAGCTTCAAACTTGAAATCTATCAATATGTTAGCAGCCTTGATATCACGGTGAATGATTTTAGGATTGCCTACAAAGAACAAACACAAATGCCTCATAAACAATCCACATACTGTATTACACCAAACATATATATATTCAGATTAAAAGACTTACAGTCTTCATGAAGATAAGAAAGTCCTTTAGCAGATCCAAGAGCAATCTTCAATCTGGTCCTCCATTCCATCGTAGGCCGTCCCTCACCTATAAAACAAATTCAAAATTTACTAACCGGCACGACAAATCAATTTAATAAAAAACAATAAGAAAGAGTTTAGTATATGTCTAACCATGGAGGTGAAACTCGAGATTGTTGTTAGGAACAAACTCATAGACAAGCAATCTTTTAGCACCAGCAATGCAATACCCAACAAGAGACACCAAATGCCTGTGGTGAACTCTGCTGATGATCTCAACCTCAGCCTGAAACTCTCTCTCTCCCTGACCGCTCCCAACCTTCAACTGCTTCACGGCAACTTCTTTCCCACTGGGCAACACACCTTTGTGCACGTAGCCAAACCCGCCTTGTCCCAACAGATTAGCCTCAGAGAAGCCGTTGGTGGCTCTCGCTAGCTCCTCGTATGTGAAAGTGCTCTTGGAGAAGCCTAACACGAGCCCTGGAGACGGTGGAGGAAGAGCTGGACGGTCCGAGTAGTCTGAGCCGCCGCTGCTGCTCATAAAAGGTGGTGGTGGAGGCGGAGGAGGTTGATGTGGTGGGGATGGAGGCTTTGGTGGTGGTGGTAGTGACGCCACGACGTGATCTGACGGTGGTGTTGAGTTTTGTTGCCGCCATTGTTGCTGCTGTTGTCCACCGTAAGGTCCTCCTGCTGAGAAACACAGGAACATTTCCAAATCTCAAAATCGGATTCTTTGAAAATTTGCAAAAAGATTAAAACTTTTCATATCATTTTTACAAAAATACAAATTTATATTCATTTTGGACCAAAAAGATAGAATATTTCTTGAGGAATGAATACCTTTGGGACCAGGAGGAGGTGGAGGATGAGCATAGTAAGCATCTTCCTCGTCTCTTCTTCGTTTCTTCTTACAAAGGAGACAAAGGAGCGTCACTATCACAAGCAGAGCGACTCCTCCGATGGCGATTCCGACCACTACTCCTGTCGATAATCCATCGGAAGAAGACGACGGCGGAGACGGCGAGGATGGAGTTCGAGGAGATCCTCCTCCTCCTCCGCCGCCGCTTGAGGGATTGGACGGTGGTCCTGGGGATGATGGAGGGTTTCGTCCAGGAGGAGTGACAGGTGCGGGAGGAGATCCGGGAGTGGTTGGAGCGGGTGGAGACGGCTGAGGAAGAGGAGGTGAAGAAGATCCAGGCGGAGAAGGAGTGGGTGGAGATGGAGGAGGAGCAGAAGGTGTAGAGGGAGAAGACGGAGGAGGAGATGTGGTTGGCGGCGGAGGAGAAGAAGGTGTGGTGGGAGGAGGAGCGGAAGCTGGAGGAGGAGTGGTGGTTGTGGAGTTTGATGGTGGAGATGGTGGCGAACCAGTCCCCGGAGACGGCGCCGAGGACATGTTTTGCTTCTTTGGATCTAAATCAAAAAGGAAGAGAGAAGAATGTTAAAAGGAGAGAGGAGACAACGGAGACTAGAGAGGAGAGTTAATTGAGTTTATGTTTTTTATCCTTTTTCTATGGGAATGATTTTTCGGACAATGGAGCTGTTTTAGGGTCCCACGCGATTCATCCGCGTTATTTCTTTCTATGTTACTAGTATAATTTTATAAACGCGTATGTTCTGTCGAAGAAATTTTTACAACAATTTAAATTTGGAAACAAATTATTGTTTGGTGTGATTATCTTCATGGGAAAATACGATTAGTATACACTTTTATTCATTCGAAGTTATGAAAATTTTCTAACTTCACTGATTGGAAATTGTTAAGAAGGTAAAAATGTTATCAGATATTTTCTCTGAATATCACTCAGTCACTAATAAAGTTTTTTCTTATTTTGTTTCTTTTTCTTTAATTAAAAGTCCATAGATTGAGGAATTGAACACACTCCAAATTCACTTTCAATTTTTATTTTGTGGAAAAAAAACTGTGGTATGACAATCGATCTTTTGCCAAAATGCGATGTGGACTAGACTATGCATTTAATAAGACTTTTATGGCTAGAAACAACGAATTTTGGATCCTCTACCATTTTCTTTTTATTTGGCCATCTATCTTCTAGTATATTAACAAACAAAAACAAGTCGAACATCACAGCAGGAAGTGGAAAAGGTAATGTAAATCGTAATAATGTTTTTTTTTTTTGAAAATTGGCTTTAAATCGTAATAATGTTTGGAATATATATATATATGTGAATTAAAGGATATGATGTAGAATTGTAGATCTATTCTTCTGAGAAAAAGATTTTACAAATGCAACAAATTATCTGAGAGATATTTTGGTCTAATAAAGAGATACGTATACAAAAAAAAAAAAAATATTTTTAGAAAATATAAAATTGCATAGAGGAGAAGGCGTAATGACAATTTTTTGCATGTGTGGAAAATAGTTGGAATTCTTCTTGCTCCAAAGCAAAGAAAAACAGCTGGAGTCTTTGCATTAAGCACATATTCAAGGCCACCTATTACATTGACGTTCCTCCTAAATTGTTATTGTTATCTAAAAATCAAGTTACCCACAAATAATCCACTAAAAGAATATTATAGTTAAATCAATTTGATTAGTACCTTCTTGTCAACGATTAAGGTTCTTAATAACATGTTAATTATATTCTGTGAGTCGGTCTCCAAATTTCCAGATAAATGTCTTTTTTTTTGAAACTCCAGATAAATGTCTTTTGCTCTGTAGATCAAACATGTTTCTGAAAATAATTAGTATATCTAGTCAATGGCCTATCATTTGATTTGTGTATTTTAAAATAACCGACGACAAGCGCCGAATCTTAAGAAACTAAAATCAACGCGGGATAGCGATGATAACTTGTTAAATTGGTTATTTTTGGCGGTCAAATTGGTTCCACTCCCTATCGATTGATTACAAATGCAAGAGGTATTCTTGTTTGAATATGGTGAACTAATTTTATTTTAAACAACTTCAAAACTCAAACTTACCAAGTAAAGACAAAGTCGTAGTAAGATCCCTTAACAACTTCAGTAAATTTTGATTGTATCTTAATCTTAGCTAGACTGCATGACCCTCCAATCAGTGAACCTAAGTAGATGATGCCAATGAACATATACATATTTTGTGAGTGAATAAACAGTGTAAAGTCTCATATTGTTTAAAATATTCATAATTAAACAAACATACGAAGTTGACAAAAAACAAAAAAAACAAACGTACGATAATAACAACAGTTTTATTAGACTGCAGGTAAATCTTGTAAAGACGGAGATGGAGTTTGCATAGGTGTATAGGGAGTGTCAAGTGTTGTCTTGGGTTGTGTTTCTCTGTGAAGGGGATAAGTTGTATGTGTAGCGAGAGGACGAGACTCGCGAAAGGGATGGGTAAGATTAGATAAGAAACATGATCTTAGATTGCAAAGTCACGCCAGGGCCGGTCCGGAGAGCAAGCCACCCAAGCCGACGATTAGAGCATCCAAATGAAAAAGGTATAATTTTCGATATTTTTTATACATATAAAATTTGTAAAAAAATTAGCTAAAGGTTACTGATCACTATTAGTTAGGATAAATTTTATGGACTTCTAAAAAATATTTATATAAATCTTTTTAAGTTAAATATATTATTTAATAAGAAATAAAATATTTATGTTTTAAATTATAGTTAAAAGTTAAATTCCTAAATAAAAATTAGCCACAAAATAGTTATTTTCGTGTTCCAATATATCATTTTACGTTGTTCGATACTTTTGCTTTGTCCAAAAATTTTCCCTTACCCTCTTGCCTATTGATTATATAATTTACTTTCTAATGCTTTAGTTTTTAGTTCGTCATTTTTATTGTAACAAGATACATGACTAGTTTGTTGTTTGCTAATATTTTATTTAAACTAGAAAATTGTGTTAAATTTTTGATGTCGTAACATAGTTGATGATGGTTTGTTTATAAAGTTGAAAAATATTTTGAAGTTTTTGATTTGTTTCTTAAAAAACAAGTATTGTTATCTTATCAGAAAAGAAAATATATAAAAGCTATTGAAGTTTTTGATAAAATTTGTACAAGGGTATAATTCCAAATTTAGTTTGGGGCAGTATAATACATTAGACCGGCACTGAGTCACGCGAATCTTTATTTACAAGAAGACATATAAGTCTGTGTTTTTGGTTATTCAACAATCAACAGCATTTGAGTTGTGTGAAAAATCTTTTAAAACGTGTGAGTGGGGGCTACGGGTTAGTATAGGAAAGTAGGGTGTCACATGGGCACGCTATGATTATTTGGTATAACAATTATGCACATGATTAGTGGCATGACATTCGCTGGTCTCACCTTCTAATATTCTCTTATTTGTAGTCTTTTTCTGTAAATTAAAGCTATCATGTGTCCACACCCAAGAAAAAAAACAAAGAAGCTTAAAGACACATCCTAATTCGACCTTGGTCCCATCGCCCCCATTTTCTTTAGGAAAAAATATCAATCAATTTTAATTCAGTTTGTTATTTATTTTTAACCGAAAAATCAGAATATTCATAACTCTACTAATCAAATTAAATATTAATATAATATTTTTTAAAATAATAAAATTACAAATACTAATATTTTAAGGTTGGATATTGGAACCGGTCCATCATATACATATATACATATATAAAGAATTCATATAACTTATATAAACATTATAGTTTGTTTAAGTCTTACATTTTCAAATTTTGTTATATTAGTTATTAGAATTCAAAAGTAAAAAATACATATATACAATTGCTTTGGTGTAGTCCCTACTGGCTCTTTTGATCTTTCCAAACTGATTATTTTATATAAAGAAATATTTTTGATTGGGGAGTCCATTCCATCGTAAACATAAATGTACATTTGTTGGAAAATGTTATAGTATGTTTTTTTGGAAGATAAAATATGCATACACATGATCTTGTATCTTGTGGTGATATTTTATTGTTAATCAAATACCCTTTTCGGCTTTTGAGATTAGTGACTAGCTTATGAGAATGACTGACGATATTGTGGAATATCAAGAAAGGATACATAATAGATACTCATTAACTCTACAGTAACTAATACGATTGGCGTGTTTTCTTTTTAAGTGAATACTAGATTTTGATCCGCTCTAAGAGGGCGGATATATATTTTGTTTTGTATGTTTTTTTTAAAAAAAATTGCAGTTCTAAACGTATATTTTTTTTGTTATTATATATATATTTTGTATCAGATACGTGTGTTTTTGGGCAAATATTTATTTTTACTTCTAATTTTATTTGTGTATTTTTTTTTTCTCAAAATGATTAGGCTTCTTATTTTTAACATGGAAATGAAATTATTATTGGACGAAAGCTTGCAAAGAAATAAAAAAACCCCTAAAGAAAAAATAGTAGTTAAAAAAAGAGCATTATAAGCATCTTCAAATGTTGGATACAAAATTCCATTAACATTTCGTAAATCTGTGTAGTTGGTCGAGTTTTTGTTATGGTTTAAAAGAAAATTCATATAATCCAGTTCACTTTATTTGGAGTTTGTAAACAGGTTACTTATTCTTTTATCTTTGTTATCTCTATTAATTTCCATCCAATCTAGATATTGTGAAGTTTGATTTGCCTTCTTTGTTGAGACATTACCAAAATGATGTTCTTTATGTGAAGCTTCTTTGTCACATTTTTCCCTATTTTTTCTATTCATCTGTAACAAATATGATAAAAGACAATTTCAAAATCTGATCCGCCCTTCAGAAGGCGAATATAGTTTTTATTGAAAAAATTAATTTTATGTCATGAATATTTTAATCTTTGATAAATTATATTTTGTTAAGAATTTTATGAAATTTATCTAAAATTATTGTATGAATTATTTTTGTTATTTTAAATGTGACCAAAATTTTGAAGACTCCAAATAATTATGAACCGTATTATGATTTTTTTTATTAACCTGCTGTTAAATTTGTGAATTATTTTACAGTGATTTTATTTTTAGTATTTTAATTTAAATAAAAAGTTTAATATTTTTAAATTATTTTTTTGTCATAGACCCGTTATGTATTGATAAAATCTGTTTTTGTGTATTTTAAAAAGTTTATATGATTTTTTATTTTAAATAAAACTATTTTTAAAAAAATATTTGAGAACATTCGGGTCTTCAGAATCTAGATTCTGACCCGTCCTTTCAAAGGGACATGTATATGACTTTTTCTATATATTTAATTGTAATACTTGTGTTTTTTTCTTAATCATATTTTTTTGTAGTCATATTTGTGTATAAACATTAATCAAAATCTATTTGATTTACTGTAGAAATAATAGTAATTTAAAGTTGGCCGGCATACACTCGTTTCTTTATAATTATAAATCCATTTTTTGTAATCATATTTATCTATTCAGATTAATCTTAGGCATCCGGTCTTCGAATCATGTCTTATTGGGTCTGCATCCTTCGGTTCCTGAAAATTTAGATCCATATAGATATCTATAGTATTTTAGATCTGCTCGGCCCGGATCTTGTCGAAATCTTGGCGGTTCAGGTATATAATTCTAATATCCGTAAAACACTCGTAATTTCAGTTTTATTTCGGATTCGTATTGATTTGGGTATATATGACCCGAAAAAGACCTGACATATCCAAACTGAATTTGAAAACTCGAAAAGTACCTGCAAATCCTAAAAATACCTGGAGAAAATATATCTGAAACTTACCCAAAATCAGATCCGAAAACCCGAAAGGTATCTCAAATTTTACCCGAACACCCAAATTATATTTTTGGAAATCTAAAATTTACGTGAAACCTGAAATTATAGCTAAAAACATGAACTCGAAACTTATAAAAATATCTGAAATATCCAAAATACCCACAATCATCCAAATTACCTAATATATAATAATTTTTGAGTATTTCGAATACCCTATGTGGTCTCTTGTAGGACGTAGATCCAAACCGAGACTCGTGGAACCCCATAAAAAAGATCCAATAAATATTTTAGCATAGATACAGATTTAAACATGTATTATCGGATCCGTTCTAGTTTGGTTCTTCGGATCTGGTAAAATGTTAGACTTATATTAGATCTTGATATGTGATTGAAGCGCATATATAGTGTTGTTTTGTTTTTTTCTGTAAATATGTTTGAAATTAATTATTACTATTTTATTATTAACTTTCTAATCATAAATTTATGAATACAAATGGAAGATTTATTTTAAAATTTAAATATGCTAATTTTTTAGTTTATTAAAAATATTGCAGTAACTATAAATAATATACATATATATATATATATATACTATGCTAAATTATAACACATACCATAAAACAATAATTTTATATAAGAATTGTAATAGCATATTTTTGTTTTAGTTCATATGGATGTTAAACATCTCGCTAAGGACAAACGTTAATTGCATTATGGATTTCATGAAAAATATGTGAAGAAAGTTTTGTTCCCTTTTGCTAGATTGGATTAGACAATCTCACCATTAGCAATAACTGCGTGCGTAAAGCCTTCTCATTTTCTATTTTCCTATAAGAGCATCATTATCTGAGTTTTTAGTTGGTTGCTTAAGCTAATTTTCATTAAAAAAAAAATCAAAAACATAGTATTAACTTAACGGACGTTGCTTAATCAGGCGAAGCAGGAGACAGTTGCTACTAGGCCTGGGCGTTCGGTCCCCCGATCGGGTTCGGTTCGGGGGAAACGGGTCTTCGGGCTTTTCGGTCTTGACTTAGACGACCCATTCGGATTATATACTTTTTCAGTATGGTCTCGGTTCGGAATTTAACGGATTCGGATCGGACCGGTACTTCATTACAAGATCCGCTAAGTTCCGAATGAATAATGGTTCCGGTTCGAGTCCGGTTTTTGTAACCAAAAGTAACTATAAATAACCGAAATAAACTGCATTTAACCGAAAATAACTCATGAATCCGATCACATCCGAAAACAAAAATTCATAATTAAACAACAAAACATAACTTCCCCGAGTTCAAAATGTAGAAATGAAAACAAGAATCAAAAGCCGAAATGAAAAACAAACCATAGTACTAAAGAAGCAGATGCAAAAGTTCAAAATCCAAACAAAAGAAAAGGGAAACGAGTACTGCTTGAGCTCTTGAGCTTCTTGAAAGTCTTGAGAGTCTTGACTTAGTCTGCTTCAGGGGCAGGGACCTGGTCTTCAAGAGGGACTGTGGCTGTTTCATTCTCTGTAAAAAGAAATCAAGAACAAAGGCTTTCAATATGATCATTTAAGCAAAGTAGTAAATGGGTAATGAAATATTTTTTTACCTCTTTCAAGCTTGTCAGCTTCTTCAAGATCAGACAGAACCTGAGCATTTGTAAGCTACCTTGACTCCATCTTCAAGTCTTGTTTCATCCACTGCTCAGTACACATAAGAACCTCCACCATATAATGAGTTAGGCAACTCCTATGCAGGTCAAGAATCCTACCACTAGTGCTAAAAGCACTCTTAGAAGCGACAGATGATACTTGCATTGCAAAAACATCCCGAGCAATCTGAGATAGGACAGGAAACTTCAAAGTGTTGTTCCTCCACCATGAGAGCACATCAAACTCCACTCCTAACATCAAATCCGGGTTCTCCACACTTTCTCTGAGGTAAGTTTCCAACTCATCCCTTTTCTCTCTAACACCAATCTCGTTTAGCTTTTGCTTGTACCTAACATCCATCCTCTTATACCCAGCACAGTCGTCAACTATGTCCATCTTTTCGATACACTGGTCTTTTGGCTTCTCTTTGGACTGAGATGAACTGTCACCTGGATCACCACCACTACCATGTCTTGCACTGTATTCCTTGAAGAGACTTCTCAGCACACAAAGCAACGAGTCATACATCTCCTTGTACTCGATAGTGTCTGCTCCATACAACTCCTCAAAACACATCTTTGCAAGCTCCAGCTTGTTGGAAGGATCAAAAACAGTGGCAACCACCAACATCATGTTCATATTCTTGAGACCATCCCAATATTTGTGAGACTTCTTGTACATCTCAGACGCCTTAGACTTCAAATCAGGATCTGGACTGCTGCTGAGACCTATCAGATTGGTTGCTATCGTCACTATCTCACCATAGCATTTGTGCGCGTTAAGAGAGGTTGAAGCTGACACCACCAGTGTAGAGTTGTAAAAGATCATGAGGAACTGGCATAGCTTTTCAATGGTTTTCCAATCCTGAAGCTGAGGAGGACCGATCCTCTTTGCTCCATTCTCTATCTCGCAGAAATAGTCGTTGTATAACCTGTCTTCCGCCTCCATCTTGTCAAATGCCACCTTGAACTTACTGGCTGTTGTCAGCATCAGGTAGGTGGAGTTCCATCTTTTCTTGACATCCAAAGGTAAGCTGCCTCTTGTAATCTTGCCTGAATCGACCTTACACTCAAAGGACCTTAGCCTGTTTGTGTGTGACCTGACATAGGAGATGTCATTCCTAATTGCAGACACGCTGTGATCTACCTCAGCCATTCCATCTCTGACAATCAAATTAATGATATGCGCACTACATCTCATGTGCAAGAAATCACCATCTAACACAAAAGCATGTTCAGAAACTAAAGCAAACGCAGAGTGAAACTTCTTCAGAGCAGTACTATTAGCCGAAGCATTGTCTACTGTTATACAGAACACCTTCTCGATTCTCCACTCAGCCAAACATTCTAGCAAAACAGAAGCAATGGTCTGACCTTTGTGATCTGTGATGTGCTTGAATCCTATGATCAGCTTGTTCAACTTCCAGTACTCATCAATGAAATGAGCAGTGACAACCATATAACTAGCACCTGCAAAGAAGATACAAAGAGATTAATATCTTACAAGTTATGCAAAAACTGTATATTGGTTAACGTATAATGATCAAACTATAAGCTGTATATTGATCAAAGCTATTACCTGTTGTTTGGGAAACCCAGATATCAGTAGTGATAGACACTCGTTGTTTATTGCATGAGAACCATTTCTTCAGTGCCTCTTTCTTTTCATTGTATATCTTGACAATGTCTTTTCTCGCTGATCTTCTTGAATGAGGAGTGTAGTTTGCCTACAAAAAAATCAAATCACACCACATTAATTATAAGAAAATGAAACACTAGATGAACAACATATATAAGAAATATTTAAGCTAACCTTGTTACAGAAATGCTTCCAAGCCACGCCTTCAACAAATGCTAAAGGCAGTTGTCCCAAAACAAGAATCTCGTTTGTTGCTTCTCTAAACATAGAATCCTTGAATCTAGCCTTCTTCAGCTTCCCTTCCTTGTCAATAACATCCTGTTTATCAGCTTGGCCAGCTTGCCACGCCTTGTGTTCCTTGCAAATTTCATGATGCTTCCTCAGGTTTGATGTCCCTGATGAGGTGATACAGGAGAACTCCTTCTGGCAGTAGTTGCATAAGCACCTGTCTCTGTCCTCCTTAGTCCTTGTGAAATGCATCCACATGTCTGATCTTGGTGGGAGAATCCTTTTAGCTTGACTTGCTTGAGAAGCCTTCCTTTTCACTCGGTTACTGTCTGGAGTTTGGAAGTTTATCTCATCATCTTTGTTAGAAGTTTCTCGATCAAGAGAAGAATTTGAATCCATCTGCGCAAGAACAAGAAAAAAAACAGTTTATAAATCACATACATATACACATAAGACATAACAAAGAAGAAATTAAATTAATAAACTATCTTATAAATATTTCAAAACCAAATTGATCAAAGCTATAAACTGTACTCGATTTTGAAATGAAATGGTAAAGGTATAAATCGTAATTGATGACTAAACACTTGTAAATGATAGAATCCGAGAATATCAAAACTTAATAGATGAACTAAGATGAAAACACAAAATTTCGTATTGATTTCAACCTTAGAGGATACCAACCTGTGATTGATTGTTAGAGGTTGCGGATGGAGTACAAGACTGAAAGATTGGGATATTTATAGTAGCCATTTGAAGCTTTTGCATCGCATGCGTGATTGAATCTCGAGGAGTAGCCAAGTAGGGTTGGTTCGCCAAGCCGTAGAGGAAGCGGAAGAGAAAGGGCCGAAGAAGAAGAGAAGTCGACTCGAGGAATTCAATTCTTCTCGGAACTAATGAATTACACCTCACGCCCTAACCAACATAATTATTCAACATAATATCGGTTTCCAACGGTTATTAATATGGACCATGGTTATCTACTGAACCGACCCGATGTCCAAATAATTGGAAATATAGCACCCAACCGGGTATTTCGCAAGAACCGTTACCGTACCGGTACCAAAAATTCGGATCGGGTTAAGGATCAGATTTCGGGTATGGTTAATTACGCCCAGGCCTAGTTGCTACTGGACAGATGTTTGTGTTACAGAGTAAATGAAGGGAGTGACGTGGCAGGTTGTTACTGAGAAGGAAGTCGTTAGAAGCTTAAACGTGTAAAAGTATGACGCGTGACGGAGTCGTTAATGAGTTGTTGTAAGCGAAACAGAGTATAAAACTATGTTTTGATAGCTTTGATTGATTCATTCGGAAAATGACTGTAACTTCTTGAGTCTTGAACAATTCTGTAATTCTCACTTCAATTTGTTTTAGAATCTTTCTTCTATCCAGATTCTATACAGTTGAGCTACAATTTATTGTTTCTTGAACGGTAGATTGATTCATAGAGGTGATCATACGTTTAACCTCTATCAGTGGTATCAGAGCTCTGCGACCTCGGCGGCGGTTGATCGGAAACAATGGCGGAAACACGATCTCGGGCGTTATTGAAAGGAACGGCGGCGCGTGAATCAGACGTAACGACGGCGAGTCGAATCGAAGCGATTGAGAAAGCTCTCGAACAACAGAACGAGAAGTCATCGCAGATTGATGAACAGATGCAAGCGATGACGGAGGCGGTTAATGTGATGATGGCGCTGTTACAGAGAGGTGCAAACAAAGAGGCCAATCATCGGGGTGATCGGAACGATGACAATCATCGTCATCACAACAATCGTTCAGGGTTAACGAGGATGGCGAAAATCGATTTTCCGAAATTTGATGGTAGCAAGATGAAGGAGTGGTTAAGTAAAGCTGAAGAGTTCTTTGCGGTTGATAATACACCTGAGGAAACAAAGGTGAGTATTGCTTCTATTCACTTTGAAGGTGAAGCATCTACATGGCATTTGGCTTTGAAACAAGAAGATGAGAATGCAATTGTGTTGAGAAACTGGAGAGCATACAAGAATAGACTCAGAGAAAGATTTGAGGAGGTTCTTGATGATCCTATTGCGGAGAGTTGAAGGAAACGGAGGGGATTACAGTTTATCATGCAAAGTTCGAGCTTATACGAGCTAGGCTGCGTATGTCAGAAGAATATTTGATGAGTGCGTATTTGGCTGGTCTTCATCTAGATACACAGATGCACATCAGAATGTTTCAACCACAAAAGGTGCGTCAGTGTTTAGTCTTGGGGAGGCTATATGAGATGGCACATCCAAAGAAGGCGACAAATACAGGATGGTCAAATCAAAGAGGCTTACTCAGTAGTAACCAACAAAAGGGTATACTACCAATTAAAAAAGAGGACGAGGGTAAGCAGAAGGAGAATACAGGAAAGTTGAAACCTTTCTTATCACAGGCTGAGATAAGTGAGAGAAGAGCTAAAGGGTTATGCTTTTACTGTGATGAGAAGTTTTCTCCTGAGCATCAGAAGACACATAGGAAGGTGCAGTTGTATGCGATGGAGGTTGAGGAAAAAAGATATGAGTGAAGGCGAGTTATGGGAGGATTGTGATCAGGAGAATGATAGCACAGATATCATTAAATGCTGTGGTGGGTAGTACAGATTATACGACAATGAGAGTAAGGGGTACAAGAGGTAAGAAGTCATTGTATATACTCTTGGACTCGGGCTCTACTCACAACTTCATTGACAAGAAGATAGCAGAGTTGTTGGGATGCAGAATAGAACCTGCAGGGAGAAAACAAGTTGCGGTAGCTGATGGAAGTAAAATTGGAGTTTGTGGTAAGGTGACGAACCTAAAGTGGAATTTCTTGAACTATCAATTCCATGGAGACTTTATGGTTATTCCACTAGGATGCCATGACATTGTGTTAGGGGTGAATGGTTATCAACGTTGGGTCCGATAACATGGGATTTCATGGAGTTGGAAATGTCATTTCGTTGGAATAACAAGAGGGTTATGTTACATGGGATTAAGCAAGGGTCTGTCAGAGAAGTGAAGGCTAAAAGGCTAGAGAATATCAAGGAGACAGATATGCAGTTGCACATGATATATGCATTTGATGAGCCTGCAATGGAGCTGTGGAGTTTGAAAACAGATGAGACAGAGGAGAACAGAGTCGTTAGTGAGGAGCTGGATGAACTAACGACTACATATGGGGGAATATTTGAGGAACCAAAAGAGTTACCACCTTTCCGTGAACATCACAATCACAAGATTGCTTTAGTGGATGGTGCTAACCCAGTGAACCAGATGCCTTATCGTTACGCAGTATATCAGAAGAACGAAATCGATAAGATGGTGCAAGAACTACTAAAAGCTGGTACAGTTCAACCGAGTTCTAGCCCTTATGCGTCTCCACTGGTTCTAGTTAAGAAGAAGGACAACTCGTGGCGACTGTGTGTGGATTATAGGAAACTCAACAACATGATTGTAAAGGACAGGTTTCCTATACCTTTGATTGAGGATTTGATGGATGAATTGGGAGGTGCACTACAAGAAAAACAGGTATTAATAGCATATTATGATAGCAGTGTTTTCATAAGTGCTATGAAAGATCAGCTTTTTATTTTGATTTATAACGATAGCAGTTAATTACCGCTATTGTGAAAAAATCAATGAGCGGGAAAAAATCCCACTAATACCGCCAATACTTAGGCAAAAATTAGACAAGCGCCAAAACATAACTTTTACTTTTTTTTTAATAGCACATTATGATAGCTTTGTTTTGAAAACTGCTATGAAAAAATAATTAAAATCTTTGAAACCTTAAATTCTAAATATGTTTAAAACTCTAAATTTTTAATATAAAGCTAAAACTCGAATATTTTAATACTATAAACTGAAATCATAAACTTTAACTCAAAATTACCTTTTTTAATCTTTATCTATAACTTCCAAAACACAAAGCTTAAATCTTTAGTCAAATTGTATACTCTAAACATATATCTAAATCCTAAGCTCTATATATAAACCTTATACTCCAAATTTTAAATATAAACATTAATATAATTCATACAACACTCATACTGTTCATATTTTAGTTTCAAAACTTAAATGAAACTCAAAATTTGTTAATTTAAATTTAATCTCAAAAACTCAAAACTAACCCTTAATAGTACGTACACTTCAAGCCTTAAACTCTACATCCAAATCATAATCTAAATTATTTTAGCCAGTTAGATCTATATAAACCACAATCTAAACACATAATAAATATAGTAAACATATAAACTACTTACTTTGAATTTCTAAACTAAGTTAATATTAAATCCTTAACATTTATAATTAAAAACAAAATCCTTCATCCACTAAAAACAAACATACAATCTAAATTTAAGATTTTTAACAAATTTGAAAATCTACACCCTAAAACTCAAACTTAAACTCTACATATAAAGTTATAAATCTAATCTTTTCAAATTTAAGAATATATTTAATTATATCCCTTAACCCTAAACTACATATTACATATTGACAAATATTATCATAACTTTACATCTCAAAAGATTAAACCATATCACAAATTTCAAATGCTGTATCACAAACATTAATATTTAAATAAAAAATTGAGTTTAATGATGAAACCAAAATATAAAATCATAATTTAGTATTATCTAAAAGAGATTACCATATAAATTTACTAAAAGATAAAACAACAAAAATATAAAAATAAAAGTTCTCATGGACCACTAATATTGATCTACTCGGATCACATCCTGTACCGTTGGATTGGATTTCATCCAACGCACCTAATCTAACCATACTCTCTCTCTCTCTGTCGACACTCTCTCTCTCTCTCTCTCTCTCTCTCTCTCGACACTCTGTCTATCTCTCTCCCTTTATTTTTTTTTTCTTCTGAAACTTCATATCTCCATAGATTTTCTCTCAATCTCTTAATCTCTATCAAAAAACTCAAAACTTGTTTTCCTCTTCCTCATTCATCTCTGCGATTTATTTCTTCTGATTTACTGTTCTTTTGTTTCTTCTCTTCCACTCATTTGTTTTTGGTTGTTTCCAGATCTGCGATAACCAAGGTGGTGGTGTGACGACCGAGAGAGCAAACGTCAGAGGGCATGGCCGAGGGCGCTGCTCGCCGCTTCATCTCTCTCTCTCTCTCTCTCTCTCTCTCTCTCTCTCTGTCTCTCTCTCTCTTCGTTCTAGATTGTAAAGTTCTCTATTTAATCCAATGTTTCTGACTTTAGATGTGTTTGGATGTGTTTTAAAGTTCAGTTTTTTTTTTTAATGTTGTTCAGGTTGGAGGCTGGAGTAAGAGGACGAACAGAGGCTGGAGTGCGAGAATGAACAGAGGCTCGAGATGTATGCTCTGGAGGCTGGAGGCGGAGGATTAGGGTTACAGAGGAATGAGCCAGCGGCGGAGGCTGGGGGTGGTGGTTTAGGTCTAGGTTAATTAGGTTTTGTTTTAGTGTTCCAAATTTGTAAACCGGTTTGATAAAAGAAGTTTGTAAACCAATATCATTTGTAAACTAAGATTTAATTAATAAACCAATTTTGTTATCAAACCAGCTATATTAAAAATCGATTTTAATTGTTTCAAAAATATTAATTTTAATTAATAATTTTAAAATGTAAATAAAAGTAACAAAATTCTGTAATAGCAAATAGTAAAACAACGCTATCATAGATTTCCGATATAATAGCCTTTAGAAAACTGCTATCGTAGACGGAAAACCTATTATAGCTGGGGCAGACATAGCAGTTCATAATACGCCATCTATGACATATGATAGCGGTTTTTTAATGCTATCAATATCTATTTTTCTTGTAGTGGTGCTAAGGTGTTTTCGAAGATTGATCTCAGAGCTGGCTATCACCAAGTACGTATGGATCCACAAGACATACATAAGACAGCTTTTCGAACTCACAGCGGTCACTATGAGTATCTAGTAATGCCATTTGGGCTTACTAACGCACCTGCAACTTTTCAAGGGTTGATGAACCATGTGTTCAGAGAGTATCTGAGGAAGTTTGTGCTCATCTTTTTTGATGATATACTCATCTACAGTGCCACGGAAGAGGAACACTTGATGCATTTGAGATTAGTGTTTGAAGTGATGCAGAAGAACAATTTGTTTGCGAAGAGAAGTAAGTGTGAGTTCATGACAGGAAGAGTAGAGTATCTTGGTCACTTCATTGAGGCTTCAGGTATCTCAACAGATCCTGCTAAGGTGAAAGCTGTTAACGAGTGGCATATCCCTACAAATCTTAAAGCTCTGAGAGGATTTTTGGGTTTGGCGGGTTATTACAGGCGCTTTATCATGAGTTTTGGTATGATAGCAAGACCACTTACATTATTGACGAAGAAATATTGGGTTTTGCTGGAATTCGGAAGCACAAGAAGCGTTTCAGAACCTTAAACGAGCTTTGTGTTCTGCTCCAGTATTGGCCCTTCCGCGGTTTGATATACCTTTTGTGGTAGAAACGGATGCTTGTAAGAACGGAATAGGTGCTGTGTTGATGCAAGAAGGTAGACCATTGGCGTATATCAGTCCGCATCTGAAAGGGAAGCAACTGAATATGTCTATCTACGAGAAGGAGTTACTAGCTGTGGTCTTTGCTGTTCAGAAGTGGAGACATTATCTTCTGACCAATCATTTTGTGATAAAAGCAGATCAGAGAAGTTTGAAATATCTGCTTGAACAGAGGCTTAACACTCCAATCCAGCAGCAATGGCTACCGAAGTTACTGGAATTTGATTACGAAATTCAGTACAAAGAGGGAAAGGACAACATCGCTGCTGATGCTTTATCTCGAGTTGAGGGAGCTGAGATCTTACACATGGCTATGACAGTACTTGAGTGTGATTTGTTGCAGAAGATACAAGAGGCTTATGAGATGGATGATCACACCAAGAAGTTGATTGCGAAGCTGAAAGATAAGCCAGCGTCGGATAAAAAATATACATTTGTCCAAGGAGTGTTGAGAAGGCGCAGTAAAATTGTGGTTCTTAATGTGCTAGAGATCAAAGATATGATTCTAGATTGGCTACACGGTTCAGGTCAAGGAAGTCATTCAGGAAGGGAGGTCACAAGACAACGGGTGAAAAGGTTGTTTTATTGGAAAGGGTTGATAAAAGACATTCAAGCTTACCTTCAGAGCTGCAAAGTATGTTAACAATGTAAATATGATGTGGCGGCATCACCTGGTCTTTTACAACCTTTACCTATTCCTGAAGCAGTGTGGATAGACATCTCGATGGATTTTGTAGTGGGGTTACCGAGCTTGTTTGGCAAAACAGTAATACTTGTGGTGGTGGATAGGTTGAGTAAAGCAGCACATTTCATGGCTCTTTCACATCCATAC
Source organism: Hirschfeldia incana (assembly GCA_026261945.1). Lineage (NCBI taxonomy): Eukaryota > Viridiplantae > Streptophyta > Magnoliopsida > Brassicales > Brassicaceae > Hirschfeldia > Hirschfeldia incana. Next base: position 1,406,037 of record JABCMI010000064.1, read on the forward strand.
ACTGCAGCATCGGTGGCTCAGGTGTTCTTGGACAATGTAGTCAAGCTGCATGGGTTCCCTCCTTCCATCGTGAGTGATCGAGACTCAATTTTCTTGAGTGAGTTTTGGCAGGAACTGTTTAAGCTCCAAGGGTGCTCTCTGAACATGTCATCTGCCTATCATCCACAAAGTGATGGACAGACGGAGGTGGTAAATAGATGTGTTGAGACTTATCTTCGTTGCATGTCAGGTGAAACACCAGCGATGTGGAGTAAGTGGTTACCCTTAGCAGAGTTTTGGTACAGCACTAATTACCACACAGCAACACAAATGACTCCTTATGAGATTGTGTATGGTCAGAGTCCTCCAACTCATCTTCCGTACTTACCGGGTGAGAGTAAAGTACAGGTAGTAGCTAAATGTTTAGAAGATCGTGAGAAGATGTTATTGATGCTGAAGTTTCATTTGATGAGAGCTCAACATAGAATGAAACAGCAGGCTGATTTACATAGAACAGAGAGAAGTTTTGAAGTGGGAAAATAAGTTTATCTTAAGCTACAACCCTACAGGCAACAATCTATGGTGCAAAGGGATCAGCAAAAACTCTCTCCGAAGTATTATGGCCCTTACTGTGTTGTGGATAAGATCGGTGAGGTTGCTTATAAGCTGACATTACCAGAAGGGTCGCAGATTCATTCAGTCTTTCATGTATCTCAGTAGAAGCGTGCAGTAGGGGTTGTTTCTTCATCAACACAGCTGCCTTCTGTGATGATTGACTGCACGGTGAAAAAGCCACATGAGGTTTTGGCTAGGAAGATGGTGAAGAGACAAAACAGAGCTGCAACAATGGTGTTTGTACGTTGGGAAGGTCGGAATGAGGAAGAAGCTACATGGGAATTTCTTTTCGATTTACAGAAGAAATTTCCTGCATTTGAGTTCTGAAACTTGTGGACAAGTTTTTCTGGAGGGGAAAGATGTGTTACAGAGTAAATGAAGGGAGTGACGTGGCAGGTTGTTACTGAGAAGGAAATCGTTAGAAGCTTAAACGTGTAAAAGTATAACGCGTGGCGGAGTCGTTAATGAGTTGTTGTAAACAAAACAAAGTATAAAACTCTGTTTCGATAGCTTTGATTGATTCATTCGGAAAATGACTGTAACTTCTTGAGTCTTGAACAATTCTGTAATTCTCAGTTCAATTTGTTTTAGAATCTTTCTTCTATCCAGATTCTATACAGTTGAGCTACAATCTATTGTTTCTTGAACGGTAGGTGATCATACGTTTAACCTCTATCAGTTAGCAAATGAGAGGGCAGGGGTGTTTCTCTCTCTCTGTGACTCTCTCTTTCTCAGTGGCTTCAAAATTCGATTCATTCGCAGTATTCGCTTGTTCAATTAACGGATCCACGATGCAATTTTAGGTTTCGATTTGGGGTTTTTTGTTTTTTATTTGGTCCTAAACTTAGATTTTAGCTTCTGATTTGTCTTCTCGTTATTTAAACGAGGAAATAGATGAATTTATTCAATTCAAACGTTATTTATCTTGTACTTTTTATGTTTTTCTTCTATTTCACATGTTTCAAATGTTCGTACCGATGCCTAATTAAAGCTTAAGCATGCGGTGATATGTTCTCGTATGTCTACAGTATAATTATTAGTTGGTTAGCTCGTGAGCCACCCTTTCTGAGTAATCATAAAAATGTATAAAATGTGATAGTTTAATATAATATACTATTAGATGATAATCCGCGCCATGAGCGGAATGAGTTCTTTAAAATATGTTTTATTTAAATATTGCAATTAGAATGTATTTTGTTATTAAGAACTTATTTTTACATTTGATTTGGGATGGACATTCGGATACCATTTGGTTCGGTTTAGTTTTAGTTCGCTTTAGTTTGGTTCGGTTCAGTTATGTTTCGTTTTTTTGTGAGTTCGATCTCGTTCGGATCTGCATGTTCGGTTTGGGTTTGGATTTAGATAACTCATTTAATTTTAAAAAATAAATAAAATACATATATACTTTGAATTTCTAAAAATATAAAAATAAAAAGATATTTATGACATATAAATGTGTATAATACAAGCTAAAATGATTAAAATTAACATAAAATTTGGTTTAACTCTCAATATTTAGATAAGAAATCAATAGATATTTGAAGTATTGATATTTTGAATATCATTTAGCTATTTTAAACATGTATTTTTAACTATTGTATATATTTCCAAGTATTTTGGACAACTTGATAACATTTTATATATTTTGTATATTCTTTTAGATATTAAATTCTAAAAATATTTAATATATTAAAGTATATAAATCTGGTTTGGATATATTCGATTTCCCAAATATTTCGGATCGGATTTCATTCTAGAAAATAACATCTTAACATTTTTCGTAATTTATAGACGTTTTAAAAAATTCAAAATATAACATATATGAAAAATCTTATTTTTTTAAATATGCTTAATGTGATTTTTAATTTTTAATAATATTAATTAAAATAAAATGTAGAGGGTATAATTTTTTATCAAATTTGTATGATTTATAATCATTAATTGTCATATATATGTTAATCATATTAGGTAATTTTATAGCTTTTATTTAAGGAAAGAAACTTACGTAATTTTTATTTAATGAAAAAATTTAAGACTACATTTTAATGTAATAATTAGTTTATAAAAAGTATAATATACACTACAAGAAAACAGGCCAATACCGAGGGAAAATATCGTCGGAATGTCCTCGGAATAACGGTATTCCGACGACATACCGAGCATATTTTCCCTCGGAATAAAGGCCTCGGTATTTAGCAAGTCCTCGGAATTTCCTCGGAAATTTCCGAGGAAATTCCGAGGAACAACAATTCCGAGGACATACCGAGCACGACATTTCGTCGGACGGGTCGTCGGAAAATACCGAGGACGCTTCCGTCGGTATATACCGAGGACTTTCCGAGGAAACGTATCATCGGATTACGGATTAGGAACCGAGAAACATTCCGAGGAAACTGTCCCTCGGAATATTCCGAGGAAACTGTCCCTCGGAATATTCCGAGGACTAAATTCGTCGGAAACAGTCCCTCGGAATTTTCCGAGGGAAAGTTTCCTCGGAATATTGCGAGGGACAGTTTCCTCGGAATTTTGGAAAAAAATAATTTTCTTAAAAAATGAAAATTAGAAATTTAAAATCGAAAATATAAAATTAAAAAATTAAATTTCGAAAATAGAAAATTAAAATTCTAAAATTTAATTTCGAAAATATAAAATTCAAATTCAAATTCAAATTAGTACAAATAAAAAAACATTCGAAAGTTGTAAGAAAAAAAAAACTACTGGTTGGGGTTTGGGTTTTGGGTGTTCGGGTTCTGCAGAGTCGGGAAGGTCACGTTCGTGTGCAACGTCCTCATCATCTCCATCATCTGCTCGTTCAGCTTCTTCTGTGCCTCGAAGTCCGCTTGCTGAGCCTCGAACCTCTCTTGTTGAGTCGCCATTTTGTTCTCCAACGCAGATATGCGAGTATCCTTGTCTTGCAGTTGACCAAGGAGTACTTCGGTATCAACAAAGGGCGGTGGTGCGGCTGAAGATGCAACTGACTGGGCCCGACGAGACAAACCGAACAAACGTCCCTTCCTCTTTGGAACCGTCTGAAATAGAATATTGACAAAGTTAAACAATAGGTTGACAAAGTTAAACAATAGCTAAGATGCATGAAATGAAATTTAAAAAAAAAAACTTACCGATTGAACGATTTCGTTGATTCGAGCCTGAGGCAACTGGGTACCCGTCGAATCGTCGTCGTCGGTGGGAAGCTGAGACGCTGCTTCTTCAAGCTGAGTGCTGATGAGGTTGACCACATCTCTCACAAGACCATCATCAATCTCGCCGGTCTTCTGGTTGGTATATGCCCTCTTCATTAGGGCGAAATCATCAACCGGCTGACCGTCATTTGTTTCCACCTTGATATCAATATAAATTAAACAAAAATTAGTAATTAGAAGAAATTAATAAAAATTTGAAACTTTTAAAATTTGAAAAAGAAACGAATGAAATTACCATGCGATCCCTGAGAGTTGCTTGAGACTGAGCACCCAAGTTGTGCTTGAAGACGCCCTTCCCTTGACGCTCGCTTTTGCGGTTCGTGGAGTTGGTGGAAGAAGTAGCTTTCGTCTCATCCTTACTCCAATGAACACAGAAATCCGCCCAGACCGTCATGTTCATCGACTTTGGGACCTTTATAAAAAAATTGTTAGATAAGTTAAAAAATTTAATAATAAATTTAAGAAATTTTTAAAATACTAAAAAAACCTTGTCTTTTTGCCACTTCTTCTTCCACTCATGCATTTGATACGAGTAGTTCGTCATGACTTTATGGACGAAGTGGTAATAGATGAACGTCGTAAGGTCGGGATTCCAGTTGAACTCTTGCTGCAAAAAATACATAATTAGTAGAAAAATTATATTAAGAATAAGAATATAAAAAAAAAATTGAGAAATTTACCGCAAATTGTTGAAACCACAGGACTTTCTTCCAGGTAGGGAAGTCCGAGAAAGTCGGATGTCCCTCGTCCAAAGACGAGTACATCATACGGTTGAGCCATGTGCTGATCCCGTTCGAGGATCGGTCGAACCATGTTTGATGTCGTCCAGATGGATACGGAGTGAGAAACGGCAGCCGCTCACGACCCGGCTGTCGAACATACTCCGCAACCCTCACCAGTTCCGGAGGACCCACATAAGTCGGAGGAATAGGGGATGCAGCACCGGAGCCAGTAGGAGCTTCGGGAAATGGAGAGGGAGATGTTTGGTGCGAGCTGCGGGGCGATTGGGAATCCTGAACGGAGACACTCCCCGAGTCACGACCACGACGCTGTCGAGGAGGCCGGGTCTGATCATCGTCATAAGACCTGAGAAATTATATATATATATATATATATATATATATATATATATATATATATATATATGAGTATAAAAAATTAATAAATTGTTTAAAAAAATAGAAATAAGTTTGAAAAAAATTTTAAAAAAAGTTTTAATATATTTAAAAAAAGTTTTAATATATTTAAAAAAGTTTTAATATAAGAAAAATAGTTTTAATACATTTAAAATTAAGAAAAATTTATAATTTATTAGATTACATGATTTATATATATATATATATATATATATATATGAGTATTAAAAATTAATAAATTGTTTAAAAAAATAGAAATAAGTTTGAAAAATTTTTTTAAAAAAGTTTTAATATATTTAAAAAAAGTTTTAATATATTTAAAAAAGTTTTAATATAAGAAAAATAGTTTTAATATATTTAAAATTAAGAAAAATTTATAATTTATTAGATTACATGATTTATTTATATGAGTATAAAAAATTAATAAATTGTTTAAAAAAATAGAAATAAGTTTGAAAAAAATTTAAAAAAAAGTTTTAATATATTTAAAAAAAGTTTTAATATATTTAAAAAAGTTTTAATATAAGAAAAATAGTTTTAATACATTTAAAATTAAGAAAAATTTATAATTTATTAGATTACATGATTTATATATATATATATATATATATATGAGTATCAAAAATTAATAAATTGCTTTAAAAAATAGAAATAAGTTTTTAAAAAATTTTAAAAAATTTTTAAAAACGTTTTATTATTACTGGAAACTTAAAAAACGTTTTTAAAATTAGAAAATTGTTTTTAAAAAATCAAAAAACGTTTTAAAAATAGAAAAACGTTTAGAATTTTAACCAAAAAAAAAAAACCATTCCAAATCAATGAAAAACAACAATCAAACCCACAATCCTAACTTAAACTACTCATGCAATCCTAAACTATCATCTAACACCCTAAAATCCGAAATTTTAATCTCATCATTCCTAATCAATCACAATTTTGGAAGAAAAGAGAGAGATATAGAGTTCTTACATGATTTGGGAGAGATTTGGCAAAGAAATGGAGGAAAGAAACGGTGGGAATCGCCGGAAATCGATGGAGGAGAAGGAGCCGTCGCGTAGAGGAAGAGAGGAGAGGAAGAGAGAAATGGGGAAGAAGAAGATCGTTTACCCTAATTTATGAAGGGTCCGACGGACTTTTTCCGTCGGAATTCCCTCGGTATATTTTAAAAGGTCCTCGGAATTCCCTCGGTATGGGTATATTCGATATTTCACGAAATGTTTGGCGGTTAGGGGTTTTCCGGGTAAATAAAAAAATTCCGAGGACAAGTAGTTCCTCGGAATTTCCTGGGAAAATACCGAGGAATTTCCGAGGAAACAAGTATTTGGGGTTTCAAATTCCAATTTTTTTTCCCGATTTTCATTTCTTATTCAAATTTAATGCATACCATTGAGGATTCTTTGTATAGATGAACATAAACCATTAAAAAACAAAATATCAGAAATGATTGTAAGTATCTCGTTTAACGTTTGTTAAAGTGTATAAGTGTTTATCTTATGCTGTGTGGTTTTCGTTCAAGCAATCGTAAAAAGTGTTTGTTATTGTGTAAAACACCTAAGTATGACTTCATAATATGGTTAAGACACTTAATGAAGGCTATATACGTGTTATTCAATCCGTAAAACGTTGTTTACGGTTCCCTAAACCCAGTTCCTCGGTATTTCCTCGGAAAATACCGAGGAAATACCGAGGAAACTATTGAAAATCATTGCCTTCCTCGGTATTTCCTCGGTATTTTGCGAGAAAATACAGAATTTCCTCGGTATTTCCTCGGAAAATACCGAGGAAATACCGAGGAACAACACAAAATAATCAAATCCCTAAATCTAGAGGTAAATACCGAGGAAACCCTAGTGGCCCTCGGAATTTCCTCGGTTTTTCAAAATTAAAAAAAAAAAAAAAAAAAAAAAAAAAAAAAAAAAAAAAAACTACTCTGATTCCGAGCCATCATCACCAGATGAATCGGAATCTGGATCTTGGTGAAACTCTCCAATAACCGGTTCATCTTCTGCATGAACGACGACTTCTTCTGCGAAGTCGGTCAAATCGACTACAAGAACACCTTCTGCTACATCTTCTCCTGCACTTAAGTTACCGGCTGTGATTGGTTGTAGTGGGTCTTCCAGCTCAGAACTTCCCTGAACTCGGCCTCTCGGGTTAACTCTTGTTACTGTAACCCATGGATCATCTCTGTTTCTTACCCGGGGGTACTTGATATAACAAACCTGTAACATTAAAAAAATTATTAGTAAAAATATAAATTATGATCAATCATTCTGAATAATTTACATTCACTTACCTGATCGGCCTGAGAAGCAAGAATGAAAGGATCATAATATTGCAGCTTCCGCCTCGAATGTACTGATGTAACACCAAATGCATCTGTTGTCACACCTCGATCTGGAGTGTTGTCGTGCCAATCACAATAGAAAACAGTACATCGCAATCCAAGCATGCCCAAATACTTGATTTCCATAATCTCTTGAATGTGTCCGTAGTATACATCATCTCCTGATGCAGAACAAACACCAGCATCATAGGTCGTACGCGAACGTCTCCTCTTTTCAGTTGTGAATGAATATCCTCGAGTACAAAATCTCGGATATGACTTCACAACACATATTGGGCCAACCACCATATCGCGTATCCAATCGTCAAATATTTCACCTCTGGCCAAACCAGCAGACACCTGTGTAATAGCACATATGAATTAGTATAAAAATGTGAAAAATTAAATTTTATGAAGTTTAAAGCACTCACATAAGTAAACATCCATCCAGCAAATTCTCTCTGCTTCATTTCTTCAAGTTCCGTCTCTGTGGCGTATCTATGTTCGAACCGCTTTTCTGTCATGAAAATCCTGTACATATGATAACAATAATATAATTAATTAAAATTTAAATGTCTATTTGTTAAAAAAAATTAATTTTTAACATAATAAACTTACCTCTCATATGGAAGAACATCTTCGCAGTTGGTGAGCAAATATGTTTGCAAATGACTACGCTCCTGGTCAGTAAGTCGACGGTCCTTTGGTTTTCCGCTAAGTCGTCCAACATCTGTGAAAATGTCTGGAACCTTAACATGATATGTTGCCCGTTCGCCTCTATCATCATGCCGAGCAGGTCTTCTGTTTTTGGTATGAACTTCTGCTGGAAAGTAGTACTCGGCAAAGTTTGAAATCTCTTCATTGATCATCTGTGCGACTATAGAACCTTCCACCCTACTATAGAACCTTTCACAACTCTATTTAAGAGTCATCTAATGTATCGTTTTCATTCAAGCAATAAGAAAGAAGTTTTCTATTCAGTGTTTTATATCTTACAAGTGGTATCAGAGCCTTTATTTTCAAAAACACAGAAAGAGATGGGTGAGAAAGATTCATCGTTGAAACTTCCAAAGTTTGATGGAGACTATGAGCATTGGGCTATGCTCATGGAGAACTTACTGAGATCCAAGGGGTGGGAGCTCGTTGAAGTCGGGATCACACAGCCGGAGGCAAACGCGGTTCTCACGGGAGCTCAGAGAACCGAAATTGCAGAGCAGAAACTCAAGGACCTCAAGGTTAAGAACTACCTTTTTGCGTCGATTGACAAGACAATTCTGAGGACAATCACGAAGAAGGAAAGTTCAAAGGAGATCTGGGAGTCGATGAAGATCAAGTACCAAGGGAACAAGAGAGTGCAGAGTGCACAGTTGCAGAGGCTGCGGAGAAACTTTGAGGTGTTGGAGATGAAGGAAGGAGACACGATCACAGAGTACTTTGGTCGTGTCATGGTGGTGGCTAATGACATGAGGAACCTCGGTGAAGACATGCCTGATGACAAGGTGGTTGAGAAGATCCTTAGAACCTTGGTGGAGAAGTTTACTTATGTGGTTTGCGCCATAGAAGAGTCCAAGGATATCAAGGAGCTGACAGTAGATGAACTACAGAGTTCTCTTCTCGTACACGAGCAGAACCTAAGCAAGCATGTGGCTGAGGAGCAGGTGCTGAGAATGCAAGATGGAAGAGGACGAGGGAGGTACTCTCAGGGAAGAGGAAGTCAGTTTCAGAACCGTGGAAGAGGAGGTTTCAGAGGAAGTGGAAGAGGAGGCTATGACCGAGGCAGTGGGAGCTCTGACAAAAGCAACATTGAATGCTTTAAGTGTCATAAGCTGGGTCATTATAAGAGTGAGTGTCCCACATGGGAGAGATCTGCCAACTATGCTGAGCTGGAAGAGGATGTGCTGCTCATGGCTCAAGTTGATGGTGAAGCTGAACATGTCTGGTACCTAGACTCAGGATGCAGCAACCATATGTGTGGAGTCAAGGAGTGGTTTATCACCTTTGATAGTGAGTTCCGTCAACATGTGAGGCTTGGAGATGACAGGAAGATGCAAGTGGAGGGAAAAGGAGACTTGCGACTTGAGATTAACGGAACAACTCAAGTGATCTCATCGGTGTACTACATGCCAGGTCTGAGAAACAACTTGCTCAGTGTTGGACAGCTTCAACAAAAGGGCTTGAGGATCACCATTGACGATGATGTATGTGAGATTTGGCACAAGCAACGGAGAGTAATCATGTGCTCAACCATGACCACCAATCGAATGTTTGTGATCAAAGCAGTTGTGAGAAAGGCGAGGGAGCTGGAGTTGAACCAGTTGCAGAGTCCGGTGACAAACACAGAGGAGGTGTGGCATCAGAGGTTTGGACATCTGAGTCATAAGGGCCTTGCAACACTCTTTGAAAAGGATATGGTACGAGGCTTGCCCAAGCTTACCAAGGAGGGAGTAGTCTGCGAGGTTTGTATGAAGGGCAAACAGATTCACACCAACATCCCAAAGCAGAGCGAGTGGAGGAGCAGTCGTGTGCTTGAGCTAGTACACAGTGACATATGTGGACCAATCTCGCCGATCTCAGAGAGTGGTAAGAGGTACATCATCAACTTTATTGATGACTATAGCCGAAAGTGTTGGACGTTCTTCATCTCTCAGAAGTCTGAAGCACTTAAGGTGTTCAGAGATTTCAAAACAGCAGCAGAAAGAGAAGTGGGAGAGTTATTGGTATGCCTTAGGACAGATCGAGGTGGAGAGTACACCTCTAAGGCATTCCAAGACTACTGCATTGAGACTGGAATCAAACGACAGCTTACTGCAGCATACACACCACAGCAAAACGGCATTGCAGAGAGAAAGAACAGAAGCTTGATGAATATGGTGAGATGCATGCTGTTCGGAATGAAGGTTCCTCACAGATTCTGGACAGAGGCTGTGCAGTATGCAGTGCATATACTCAACAGGTCTCCAACGTTGATCTTGGGGAACATTACGCCGTCGGAGAAGTGGAGTAAACACAAGCCCTCAGTGGAGCACCTGCGTGTATTTGGTTGTGTAGCTTTTGCACTAGTACCTTACGAGAAGAGGACGAAGCTGGAAGAGAAAAGTATCAAGTGCGTTATGTTCGGGGTGAGCAAAGAATCTAAGGCGTACCGGCTTTACAATCCAGATACAAAGGTGGTGATCATCAGTAAAGACGTCAGGTTCGATGAGAGTAAAGCTTGGGACTGGGAAGAAAAGAATGAAGAAGAGAAACCGATAGAGATCTTTGGTGAAGAAGAAGAAAGAAACAACGGAGGTGAAGAAGAACAAGAGGAACAACCTGCGGAAGCAGAGAGAGAAGATACTGAAGAGAGGCATGAAGAACCAGAAGCGCCTCCTAGAGAAACAGAGGTAGCAGAATCAAGTAGAAGCAGAACGGGAAGAAGCGTTCTGAAACCAGCGTGGATGAAAGATTATGTGGTTGAAGGGAGAGGATTGATCATGGAAGAAGAAGAAGAAAAAGAAGATGTGGAGCTGCTAGCAATGTACATTGGAGGAGATGATCCAGAGAAGTTTGAGGAGGCTGTTAATCATGAGAAATGGAGGAAGGCAATGGAAGCAGAGATTAGAGCTATAGAAGAGAACGACACGTGGGAGCTAGTTGATTTACCAAAGGGAGGCAAGGTGATAGGAGTCAAGTGGGTTTTTAAAACCAAACTGAACGAGAAGGGTGAGGTAGACAAGTTCAAGGCGAGGTTGGTTGCAAAGGGCTTCCATCAAACTCATGGTGTGGATTTTCATGAGGTGTTTGCTCCTGTTGCTAGATGGGACACTATCAGGCTCATACTCTCCCTTGCAGCGCAGAGAAGATGGAAAGTGCTCCAGTTAGATGTGAAAAGCGCCTTCTTACACGGGGAGCTTAATGAGGACGTGTTTGTGGAACAACCAAGAGGGTTCGAGCTAGAAGGGGATTGGGAGAAGGTATATAAGCTAAAGAAAGCTCTGTATGGCTTAAGGCAGGCACCTAGAGCCTGGTACAGCAGGATAGAGGGGTACTTTATGAGTAAAGGTTTCAAGAGATGCTACTGCGAACACAGCCTATTCGTTAAGAGTGAAGGAGGAAGCTCACTTATAGTAAGTCTCTATGTGGATGACCTCATCTACACTAGTGACTCCGATGCCATGCTCAGAGAGTTCAAGGCAACGATGGAGGAGGAGTTCTCAATGACTGATCTAGGGGTGATGAGGTACTTTCTTGGGGTGGAAGTAATTCAAGACAAGGCTGGTATTTTCATTACACAGAAGAAGTATGCGGCTGAGACACTACAGAAGTTTGGTATGGAGAACTGCAATCAAGTTTTGAATCCGATGGTTCAGGGCACAAGACTAACAAAGGAAGGAAGCGGGTCGGAGGTGGATCCTACATCCTTCAAACAACTCGTCGGCAGCCTAAGGTACTTGACTGTGACACGCCCTGATCTCATTTACTCTGTGAACTTGGTGAGTAGATTCATGGAGCGTCCAAAGGAACAACACTTGCTGGCTGCTAAGCGAATTCTGAGATATGTGCAAGGAACAATTGAGTTTGGAATCCAGTACAAGTACGGCAAAGAAGAGAAGTTGGTGGGCTATGTGGATAGTGATTACGCAGGAGATTGGGATGATAGAAGAAGCACCTCAGGCTACACCTTCATGTTTGGAGAGGGAGCAGTGTCTTGGGCATCAAAGAAGCAACCCATTGTCACTCTCTCAACTACAGAGGCAGAGTACGTCGCAGCAGCTTACGGAGCCTGTCAGGCTGTGTGGTTGCGAAATGTGTTAGAAGATGTGGGGTTCGATCAAGGAAAAGGGACTCTCCTGATGTGTGATAACAGCTCAACGATCAAGCTCTCAAAGAATCTGGTCTTGCACGGAAGGAGTAAACATATTCATGTGAGGTTTCAGTTTCTACGTGAGCTAGTGAACGATGAGATAATTAGCTTGGAGTACTGCTCAACTCAAGAACAACTGTCTGACATCATGACCAAACCAGTGAAGTTAGAAGTGTTTGAGAAGCTGAGACAGAAGATGGGAGTTGGATTAAAGGAGGTTTAAACTGGAATGGAGCGTTTCCAGTTTAGGGGAAGGATTGAAGGATAAGGTTGCTAAGTCTTCCAAGTTTTTAGGAGTCTTTAATTTGTTTTTCTGAGTCAATAAACGTTTCCTAACGTGTAGGAAGTGGGTTTAGTAGTTTGTTATTCTGTTCCTGTTTTTCAGTGATTCACAACTCTATTTAAGAGTCATCTAATGTATCGTTTTCATTCAAGCAATAAGAAAGAAGTTTTCTATTCAGTGTTCTATATCTTACAAGCTATACGTGTTGTGAAAGTCCAATGAATTAAACTAGTCAACCCGAAAGTGCAATGAGTAAAAACAATTCTCATTCATTAGAGTTCAACATGACAAAAGAGATCATCAGAGTGGAAGCGGAAGGTGGATCAGATTTCCTTTCCACGGCTCTGATGCATTCTCAATATAAGATAATATGAAGTCAATATTGCATTCTCATTTCTTTAACCTGATTCGATTACACATTTACTTCAAGGGGATTCCTTATAAACGACATTATCCACGTCACTAATCATGATACAAGAAAGCATGGAATCTATCTGTTATCTGGATTTGATGAGGTATTGCATTTATCAGGCGGAGAGCGTAAAAGTGATGTTCTGGTTTTTGATCAGAATAACCATTGGGCTTGAGTTATTCTTATTGGCCCAAAAAAGAGGATTACTTTAAATCTTCTATACTTTCTATCTTATTAATAAAGATGAAATACATTTTATAGTTGTTTGAAAACGTAGTAAAAAATTATAATGTTATTTGGAAACATAGATAACATTATACTAAAGAAAAAATAATAGGCTTAACTTGAATTATAGATCCATATGGTCCAGAATACAATTAATATTTATTCATAGATTTTGTACGATTGTTATTAATCTATTAAAGAAAATTATCAGAACTATTTATAGTTTTAATTTAAGTTTTTTTAATAAATAAAAAACAAAATATAATCTATATCATATATATTTTATATTGTTACTTTCTGTTTTCATATATTTTAAATATCTTCCCCAAATTGTTTTTAATTATAAGATATATAATTTAACAAATACTTTCTGTTTTGTATGATTATTATTAATCTGTTAAAGAAAATTATCAGAACTATTATAGTTTTAATTTAAAGTTTTTTTTAATAAATAAAAAACAAAATATAATCTATATAATATATATTTTATATTGTTACTTTTTGTTTTTCATATATTTTTAAATATTCCCCAATTTTTTTTTTATTATAAGATATAGAATTTAACAAATACATTAAAATTATAAGTTATTCACTCATGAGTTATTCTGTGTATTTAAGAATGATACATTATTATTTAAGAATGATACATTATTCTTACTACAGTGTTTACGGTTTGTATTTTTTACAGACGCTTCTATTACGTGACATAAAATACATAGCATAAATAATAAGAAATAGTAAAGCTGAAAACGTAAAATTTTAAATTTCTATTATAAATACTATATCTATATATATATATATATATATATATTGTAAAACATGCATCCGCACAGTTGTGCGGGTTAAGATCTAGTCTATACTATTAAAGTAGCTGACACTTTGTGAACTTGCCCCTGAAATATTTTTAAGTTTACCAAAAAATCTCGAAAATATTTGCAAATCAGGGCTTCTCATTAACGTCTCCTACCTATTTGCAAAAAACAGCTCCTCATCTACGACCAAAAAGATGAAAAGGCCCAAGATATATGTTCGCACACCTAACGGGCCTGCGATATATGTTTAAGAACCCACCTACATTCCGATATATATTAGAAATGGAAACCGAAATTCAAATTCAAAATCGACATCTCACAGTTTTCCATTCTTCGCACATATTTTCGGAAACAAGATTTTGTGATTTATATCATAGATCGCACATATCTTTGATCGAACAAATTTTCGGAAACGGATCAGAACAGTACCTCGAATATTCTTAATTATAAATGCCAGTGATAGTATATAGAAATGAGTTTTCGTGATTTAAATATGATTTTCCAAATACAAATCCTAACTTATGTTCGAATCTTCGATAATAAAGCGATTATCCCCAACTTTCTCTCCAAGTTCCAGCCGAAACCTAATCACCTCTCCTTAAATCTCATATTCTATAAATACCCATCACCCTATTCTCATTTCGAACCCACTCACTCGAGGAAACCAATAACAAAAGTATGGCGAATAAAATGCAGATTCAACCATCCAGAGGTCTTAATGAGACGGATGTTGCCGCCGTGGAGGACTTGAAACCATGGAAAAACACGTGGTTCGTCCATGTGAAAGTTCTGCATTCTTGGAAACAAATCATCCAGTCTGTGGAGACCATGGAATTTGTCTTTGCTGATGACAGTGTAAGCATTCGTTTTTCTATCACAATATGGTTTTTGTTTTATTTTAACATTTTGTTCATGAATTCTACTGGGTTATCCATTTCATATGTCACATTTAAGGGACTCGAAATTTATGTACATGGTTTGTTTTTTTATTTTACATTTTGTTCATTTTACTAATATTTTTATTTCATATACTTTGGAGAGAAAGGTTTGTGTTTAGTCTAACATTTTTTTTATTTATAATTATATTTCCAATTCATGTGCCATGTTTAAGGTACGCAAAATTCACAGTATTGTTTATGTTTAATATAACATAAGATTTATTTATAATAATATTTTCCATTTCATTTGCCATGTTTAAGGGACACAAAATTCATGCAACATGTAGAAGGACATTGATCGAAAGTAAGACGAGGCTTCTTACAGTTGGTTCCTGGCGCTACATCCGGAATTTTCAAATTGCTCCTGCCGGTGGAGCATATCGAACCACCAATCACTCTTGGAAGATGAGTTTCAATCAGAATACCGCTGTTACTCGATCTTATCACGTTAATGACGAGTTGTACCTGTCTTTGATCGACTTTCAAACCGTATTGTCTGGAACACTCGATGATAATTTCCTAATAGGTAAACCTTTGTAATTTTTTCTGATACATTTTTGATGCTTCGTATTATTTGTTTCCAAGTATTGACATAGCCTTTTTAATATCTTTCAGATGTACTCGGTCAAGTTATTGATTGTGGTGATGTTGAGACCATGCAGTGTACTGGGGGAAAGCATCGAAAGAAGCTTGAGTTCACTTTAAGCGATATCAACTAAGTCATTCTCATTGAGTCTTTTTACGAACATATTTCATGAAAACAGGAAAGTTAATGACTAGCTGTCCCTGTCTTTGGAGAGAAAGGTATATAGTAATAAAACAGGAACGTTATATTACTAACTTCTTTTCACGAATGTTTATAGTGATACCCGTTTAACATGTTGCATATGGGGAAACTTGGCGGACAAACTCCTCTCTTCAATTAATCAAGAGACTGGAATGGTTACTATGCTTCTCAGATTTGCTAAGCTTGGGAGATTTAGAGGTAACATAGTGTGAATTTTTAGCCATTTTACAACCACTAATACCGTGTATATTTGATATTTTTTAGAGTTTTTTGATAACTTATTGGCGAACTGCAAATCTCTAATGCGTTTGATGCTTCCGTAATGATGCTAAACCCTCCAATACCTGAAGCCGAAGCATTTAAAGTTTTGTAAGTCCATAAGGCTATACTCGATGGAATTAACTAATGCATCAAACTAAGTATTTCCTTTCTACTCTATGTAGGATCAACGATGATGCGATGACTCTAATATCATTCCAGAGTAATGACGACTCTCAAGATGACAACAACAACCGAGTTGGAATTGCGGTGAAGCGTGGTCAGCGTGATGAGTGGTTACTCTTTCCCACCAAGACCATCTATGAAATGATAACCTCAACTCAAGTAAGCATTTATATGAGTTGGATATATTCTTATAATGTGTTTTTTCTTTTGTTTATTTTTTTGAAATCTATTATAACAACAGGTTGAAAAATGTTTAGTGAAGTGCGTAGTGTATGCCATTGACATGGATTGGTCTTGGTATTATTTTGGTTGCAAATCTTGCAACAAGAGAGTGCTCAAAACGGGAACCACGTTTAAGAAATTGAATGGTAAAGAGATCGTTCAACATAATTGGTGGTGTGAGGAATGCAAAGACAGTGTCATCGATGTTTCACCAAGGTTTTATTTTTTCGAGTTGAATGCATTGCTCTAATATTTATTTAAATCGATCCAAGATCATTTCATGGTAAATTTTTTTCTTTTATTTGTTGCATCAGATTTTGGCTGCACTTGATGGTTAGTGATGATTCAGGTATCTCGAAGATAATGATCTTGGATCGTGTTGCTAACAACATTGTGTCCGAAACTTTAGAAAACTCCTCAATGGAAGCTGGGAAGAGGTAACAAAATATACAAATCTTAACGTTTAGAACTTAGTGTAATTGAATTATACTTTTTGATATGAAATATTTATTCAGCTTCAAGATCCAACATTAGTACCAGACTGTATTAATGATTTGGTTGGCAAAGAGTTCACGTTCGGAGTCTATATTGACAAAGAAAATGTTGCTTATGGAAGCGAAATTTATAAGGTGGGAAAAATATATAAAGATAGACTCACTTCTGTTCCTGATCCAAACACACCAAGTATATCGAGCAAGCAGTTGTCATTAACCAGTGGTGAAGAGGTACCATTCAATTTATTCCATAGTAGTTGTCACGATTTATATAACACATTTGATATTTCTACAGTATGATTGACCTTAATTAATTTGGTACATGATTCTGTCTACTTAAGTGAAAATCAATAAATCTTCGATTCTAATTCTACACCCTCCAGTAAGAGAAAAGAAGAGGGGATCACTAATCTTATCGACCTCAGCTCAGCATCTAAGAAATCATGTACAAGGTCGGTGAAGATTGAAAAGGTCCAAGATGCGAACAAGAAACGTTGAAGCACACTCATCATTACTCAGGATTTCCTTCTTAGTTTGTTTTAAAAACTCATGGAAGATCTTGATAAACTTTTTAGAACTCGTTTTTTTAGTTCAATAATTTATGGTAGTACTTTATTTTTATGTTTGAATTTATTTTTAAATTATTCATTTTCACCAAATCCAGGAATAAGTTTGTTATGGTTTGAATATTTTATGATTGTACTTATATTATTTGATCGTGTGTTCTCTTTTAAACAAGTAATAAAGGCTGAATGTCTTCGTACAACAAATATATCTACTCCTACTAATTCATTTACTTTTTAACTATATCAATAATCGAGTAAATTCCTCTTCCTCGAAAGATGATAACTCATATTCAAGATTCCGATGATTTGTTTTTATGACAATACATTTTTTTATTGACTGAAGTTGAACAACTATAGGTATATGCTTTTGATTATATCTAGGATCGTAATGATTATCCATATTTAAAAGTAATTTAAATTCAATAAATTAAAATATTTCTATAACTCGAAACCGTAACTATTTATTTACTTTGTATTATTTGTATTATACCTAAGGATCTTAATGAGTATCCGTATGTAAAATATCTTATTGTAAAACATTACTGTTATAAAGTTAATCTTACAACCATTATAAGTATCTTGGGTAGTTGTTTTTCAAATAAGATCTTATGGTTGTTTTCAGTATGAGAAACTTTTTGGATTTGTCTTATTTAAATTCTTTACGATAACTGATTTTTTCTATTAATCAAACATGGGTTTTTCAATTGTTATAATCACCATTCGTAACAACCTATAAATTTTTCCAAGGTTCAATTAACCAAACTCATCAAATCACGAAAACTCTATCCCTGTTTCGAGAGAGAATAATGCATAAATTCAAAGTAATCATTATTTTGATATGACAATACATTGATTAGTTTGACTGTAATAAATTTATTTCGGCATATATTTTTTATTTATTGTTAAAAAGTTAATTAAAAATTTTAGAAAGTTATTTCTAACCCTCGAATACCCTAATAACTGCTCATCCTATAAATAGGAGCATTCCACGCTTTGTAAAGAAAACCCTAAAAATTTTAAACCGACTTCTTCAAACTTGGTCTCTTCAGTTTCCAAACAAAAGTAAGTTTCTCATGTTCCTCATCTCCCTTTTTTTCTGTTAACGCTTATATTCATAGTTTAGGAATGGAATATATACTTAGATAGATCGAAACAAAATGTTAGATATATCGTGTAATTGCATAGTTCAATCGAGAAATCTATCTTAGTTAGATTGGATTCTGTTCTTTTATGATTTTGGAATTTCTTTTTAATTGACAACCGTTATTGTTAATAAATCGGCACTGAGTACGAATCATTGTATGGATTGAAGTGTTAAAATCGTGATTTTTTAAAATGGTATAATGTTCTTATAGATCTGATATTGATATTATATTTCATGTATAAGTAATAATTGGTTTTTCGAGTGTCTTCTCACACAATACTCTCCAGTTTTCTTTGTGTATATTTTACAACTGTTTTGTATATATTCCGCCAAACAGAAAACTTGAACCGTTTTTTTTGCAAATATATCTCAAGATATGATTATCTTTCTGTATATTGTATAATAGATTCATTTATATATATATAAACATTTAATATTTATATTCTTGCAGAGTACTCAAATGGCAAGTTCACGCGATCTTAAGATGAAGCAGCCCATCGTTGATGACTCCGAGAAAACCTTTGAAGATGGTTTCAAGGAAGCCAAGTTGGACACCACCGTTCACTATCGTGCACTCCTTCGTATCTACAAGGAGCTTCATGATGCTACCAAGGCCAAACACTTCGAGGAGTGTGAGGTGGAGAGGCACGAGGGAAAGCTTGAGATGCTCAAGCAACTGGAGAAAGGCGGTGATCCTGTCAAGGAAAAGGAGAGGGTCAAAATGGAGCTCCAGATTGCACGGGAGAGGAGCGACGAGGTGAAGGTGCCAAATCCCGATTGGTGCAAGTTGGGTGAATCTTGGTTGTACGACTGATCTATGTTCTAAGTCATTGTCCCCTATCTTTAAAACCTTTTTTAATTATCGTTTAATAAGTTCCGATCAAACTTGATCGGTTTATGTTTAATTATGTTTTTTTGAACTTCTTAAATTAATGTTTAATTAATTTCGATTTCCTTTACATGCCTCTCTAATTTTAGCTTCGTTTTAAACTATATAAATTATCTAATCACTAAATAATACTTGATTATATTTAGCATACAACCCAATAATAATTGGGTTGAGTTAATATGATCCTTAGTGAAAATTAGGATAATTCACTTACACAATATCTTTTATATCTATATAGTGATGATTATAATTTGAAATGACAACACTTCTATGAAATGATTGTAAGAGGGTTACCAAGACACTCAAAAAGATGGCAAAATCGAGAAAGAGGTTCTTCATTTGACATATATTTTTTGATCCAATTATCAAAATACTTGATTATAATGAAACTGTTTTGATAAATACGTATTTATTAGGAATCTCCCTGTATATAAATATATATTTTCTATACATAATTCATACTTACTAATCTAGATATTACTAATCTATAAAGATTAATAAATTAGCATACATATATAAAAAACAGTTAATTTGTTTAACTCCAACATTTCTATTTATAATATATAGCCAATTTATTATAACATCTCTAAATCGAATCTATATATGTATTTGCAAAACAAGATCTTCGTACGAATTTATAGGCTATCCAATATAGAAACACTGATAAAAATAATACGAGGAATTGATAATAGGTAACCGTTGATATATATCTATAAACTTGATTTCAAGAATCTTTTTTTCAAGGAAATATGATAAGTATCAAGTAATTACGAATATATTTATAATAAATGATAGTACAAAAAATCATTGATACAATCTGGAGCTCAAGCAAATATTACTTACATTTTGAAAAGTTGATTTGCCATACTGTCAAAGTATATTCTATCCCAAATATATACCCTCACAATATTCGTAAATTTCTTTTGCACGCAATCACTCCTTATAATCCTTAACCTATATTTGTCACCTCCCTTTATAAGTAGCGATCTTTCTCCATATCCCACTGTAAAAATATCAACTACTATGGCTATGGTTACAAACAAACAAATTACTTTGTTGAACAATATCAACCCAATTAAACGGACTTGGAAGATTGAAATCAGAGTCATTCATGCGTGGATAGAACCTGAATGGAAAACCAATCGATACTCATTCCAGTACAATTTCGAAGATAAAATGGTATATGTATAATGTTCAATCTTTTCATTTTATTGATCTAACTATAATACAGAAAGAATTAATCCAAATTGTTACCCACTATCGCAGGGATGCAAGATACAGTGTTCGTGTAAGAGTCTCTTGCTTGCTCGTGTTACTAATTTGCATGTTGGCCAATGGTGCTTCTTGGAGAATTTTTCCGTGGTTCCAGCTGTCGGGATGTGTGGGAACCGAAATTCGCACTGTCGATTTTGATAAGTAAAAAACGGAGGAAAGCCAAGTTAACCCAACTTTCCCTGAAGGCCCGGATTCTCTGCGACAGCCAACGACAAGTGACCGAACAAGTGCGGAAAATATGGAAAGATAACAAAAGACGAAAATCTTACAAAAAGGATTTTGTTAAGAGTTGGGACTGGACCTTGAGAAAGGCTGCCTACGTACCCCTTTCGAGGATCAAGTCGGACGTAGTTCAGTTAGAAAGATTTGAACAAGAGATCGAACTGCCTGGCGGAGTTCGTCTAGTACGAGCGTTTGTCATAGAAACGGGCGTGTCGAGAATAACGCCTAGGGTTTCTATGTGCGGAACTCTTAGTAAAGGGATTTTTAGATGCTTGCAAAGGAACAGAAGTTTGCGGACAAGATGAAGGTAGAACGGGAGGCGGCCAGACGTCTTAGGTCATGCCTTGCTAGTCTGACCACCTAAGTTCTAAGTTCCCTCAGTCTAAAATCTCGGATCTGCTCTCTAAGTCTCTCTCTCAATGATTTTCGCTCTCCCTTTCTTCCTCTCCCAAAGCTCCTTTATATACTCCTCCTTATGACGGTCTATTCTCCTTCTAGGCCGCGAAGCGGGCTTTTTCCATTTTCGTCGGCCTTCATGTTTATCGGGAAACTTGACATTTATCTTCGGGAAACTTGACATTTATCCTTTTGGAAATTTAGCATTTATCTTGTTATGTAAAGATAAACGTAAATCGTCGTATATATCTCAGATAATCGTAAACGGACTGTCCGATCGCGTTTGGTCCCTTTCGGGCCGTCTCTAGGACTTCCGCTGTTTTTTACGATTTCTTCGGAAGATCTTCATTCCTTCGTAGAGTTGAGATGAGTGGTGTCTTAGGATAACCATCACTGTTTCGTACGAAGAATTTAAGATCTTCCTTTCCGTTGATACCTTACGAGTTTCCGAAGTGTTTCCGACGATCTTAGTTTGGAGTAAGGACGAGATTTTTGTACGCGGAATCTCAATGATTCATTCCGCGAGAACTCGGGAAAGATTCAAAGTACAGACTTCTGACGGCCGGGGCCTGGGACTTGTGCACGGAAGATTGTCGCTCGAAGACCCAAGCCAGCACGGGCGCTAGGCGCCCGGCGCCTAGAGGCAGCACGGGCGCTAGGCGCCCGGCGCCTAGAGTCAGCACGGGCGCTAGGCGCCCGGCGCCTAGAGGCAGCACGGCGCCTAGAGGCAGCACGGGCGCTAGGCGCCCGGCGCCTAGAGGCAGCACGGGCGCTAGGCGCCCGGCGCCTAGAGGCAGCACGGGCGCTAGGCGCCCGACGCCTAGAGGCAGCACGGGCGCTAGGCGCCCGGCGCCTATAGGCATCACGTGCGTCTCGGCGAGGGTTTCGATTTGATATCTTACTCGTTTTCTGGGTCCTCACGGTTTGAGAGAACGGGCTCTTTGAAGTTTTCCGGCGGCTAGGACCATCACGGGCGGCTAGGACCAGCACGGGCGCTAGGCCCCCGACGCCTAGAGGCAGCACGGGCGCTAGGCGCCCGGCGCCTAGAGGCAGCACGGGCGCTAGGCGCCCGGCGCCTAGAGGCATCACGGGCGCTAGGCGCCCGGCGCATAGAGGCAGCACGGGCGCTAGGCGCCCGTCGCCTAGAGGCAGCACGGGCGCTAGGCGCCCGTCGCCTAGAGGCAGCACGGGCGCTAGGCGCCCGTCGCCTAGAGGCAGTACGGGCGCTAGGCGCCCGGCGCCTAGAGGCAGCACGGGCGCTAGGCGCCCGGCGCCTAGAGGCATCACGTGCGTCTCGGCGAGGGCTTCGATTTGATATCTTACTCGTTTTCTGGGTCCTCACGGTTTGAGAGAACGAGCTCTTTGAAGTTTCAAGGCGGATTCTTTGTCGTTCGGCCTGTCCAAACTTAGATTACTTCCCGTTTCTTCCGTATAATTTCGTATGGTCGTGGCATCTTAGCTACGGACCTAATGTCTCTCGGTTCTTCTTGATTGTATCATCGAAGTTTTACGACTAAATCTTATTTGGTTTTCTCGTAAAGTTTATCGTGTAAATCAAGAACGATCGACTTTAACATAGGTTCTTTAAGCTATACGACTTGTCTTGCTCTCGACGCTTGTTTTATGGAAAGTCCGCGCATGATAAATAGTTTTAGCCGTTGATTTCGAGAGAACCGTTTTTGACCCCAACAGTTAGCGCCCCAGCCTGTAAGACGCGGAGATGATCTTGCGGGCGGAAGATTATGAGTCGAAAGTCGAAATTTGTGGCTAAGAATATTTCATTGCGGACATCCTCATCACCTTTGATTGGCGATCTTGAACGTGACGTCGGAAAGACCGTGAGTTCGTTGCTCAATGTGAAGAAAGAGAAGAACATATGTCCTCGAAAGTCCGTCGTCTTCAAGAGAAGATTTAGAGTCTTGAGGAGACGGGGACTCGCAAGTTTGACGGAGAGGACTTCGACTCGATTCTCGCTGGTCTGAAACCCGTGTGCACCCTTGTCCCGGATTCGGAGGGTTCAAAGGACCAGGACTACGCAGTCAAGGATCGTGAAGCCGGCGCATATGAAACATGCAGCGGTGGTGCGACCAATGGAGGCGACGGTGAGACCGTTCCTACTTTGGGTGAGTTTTGAGGATGAAGGTGATGCTCCGGGGAGCGTCTAGGTTTATCAATCCTTTCGGAGATTTTTATTTTGATTGTGTTTCGGCCGTTAAGAGGCCATGATGTACATTTGTGGGACTGGCCGTTGGCGGCTTCGAATCCCGGCCTTTTTCAGGGCATCTGTTGAACTCTGCGGCTCAATCTTTACAAAATATTAATGTTGCGTTTTCAGAACTTCTGTCTATCGAAGTTAGAGGGACAGGGTGTGAGTTGTCGTCTCATTCCTGCCTCCCTGATGATCACCGTATCCGTCGTTTGTACAAAGCGAGATTTTCCTGCGGTTTACGATTTACGCGAAAATCCGTGGAAACGTACAGACTTGAGTGAAGAGACAAGTTTTGGGATCTCACGTCGTTGACGCTTTGCCTATGAGATGTTAAGATACCAGTAAGGCTGGGTTTAGGGCAAGACCTAGGTTTACTCTCAGACTAAGGCTATGCGATGACAAATCGGCTTTCGTTTTGCCTGTTTGTGATTTTAACCTGATTCGTACCGTTTTAAAATCCGCGAAGTGGTATCGGCTTATATGATTTGTCTGGGCACGAATCGAGCTACTTCCTTTACGAAGTGCTGAACCAAATTTGGATTTTTTGTATAGCGCGCTATGGGATCCTTGTCGGATGTAAAAGAGCCTACCCTTAGGTGGCTTGTCTGTTTAGGACGTTAGGGTTCGTTTGTTGTGATCAGCAACAACGATATGATGCCGTTTAGAAGGCGTATGAAGGTTTTAATCGAAAAACGAATGTTCAGGCACGAAGCGACGTCTCGCAGTGCTTTGAAGTTTGTTTTTCTTATGCCATAAAGGACTATGGGCTTTTAGAAATCGCGGAATGTTTCCGGGCGATAGTTTATCATTTATTTGGTGGATACTGGATCCATTGTTGAGGCCGTTTAGCGATTTGCGAGTTTGTTTGCGAAGAGTTTCGAAAATTCGGTTTCTGTGTTTGTAAAGAGTTTCGAAAATCCGGTTTCTTCAAAAAACGTGGGATTATACAAGCATACACATTTCAAATGTGTACGAGTTAATTTTCCCTTGTGCCGTACTTCAAATGTTCGCGGGCTTGGAGATGTTTCGCGAATGTCCGTAGTCAGAAACTGTTGTTTCAGTTTGGACGTGCAAGTTATAAAATTTTGATCGAGGAATTAGGACCAGGGGTCGCGTATATTTGACCCAGGGAGAAGCGTCTACCTTTGCTTTGTTTCGCGAAGTGTTGGCCTTCCGGGATTTTAAGGACGACTCGTATAACTCTTGGAGCTTTGTCACGAGTGTTTCTTTTCATGCTTTGTTTACTGGGCGTATAGAACTTTAATCAGTCGATGTTAAGTTCAAATTTTTCCGTTAACCATATGGCTGTTAGGACTGATTTTATTACGAGAAATTTATCGCATGATTTCCGCTTTTGGGCTATGCGACAGAGTTGCTCGCGTAATGGTCACTTGGCGTTTTATGACAAATCGTGGATTATCGTTTGGCCCTTAAGTGATTGGAGCGGCGATCGTTCAACTGTTTTGTCTTGGCGTGAAGGCTGTGTTCAGCCGTTTAACCAAGGAGTTGGTAAACGACCAGACTGCGATCCTTTAGCGTTAAGGTCATATTGGTTCACGATTGTCCTTAATGGTGATGCCGAATTCAGGTTCGGGCTTTA
Source organism: Hirschfeldia incana (assembly GCA_026261945.1). Lineage (NCBI taxonomy): Eukaryota > Viridiplantae > Streptophyta > Magnoliopsida > Brassicales > Brassicaceae > Hirschfeldia > Hirschfeldia incana. Next base: position 1,431,057 of record JABCMI010000064.1, read on the forward strand.
TGGAAAGGTGTAGTCGGCCGATGGCCGAATAGCGTTCGTTGAGATAGACATGCAAATCTTAGCGGAGTTTTCCGAGTTATGGGTTACACGGAAAATGTTTCCGCTTTGATTTTGTCTTTTGGCGAAAGTTGCTTCGAATTACTCGTGGAGTTTTTACCGAAGGTTATTCCGTAATTTTGTAGCTCACCGTCGTGCTATTAGTCTGACGTTGTACGAGTTTCTTGTCGCGAGATTGCAACAAGAGACGGTGTAGAGTTTTCAAGACTATGTTTGTAGCGGTTTGACCATGCCGTTATGCCGCTAGCGTTTCGGACGAATCTTAGAGTGCCGTTTGCCTTTTGAAAGGAATTTTCTCTTTATGAAGTAGAATGAGTATGCCAAGGATGCGTGGCGATCGTTTCTCGGTTTTCCGAGAGATTAGATCGGTTTGCGCGTTCTGCCTAGACAGTCAAGGAACAATAGAACGAAACTGGAAGAAAATGTCTAAGACTTAGCTTGCTAGACTATCCACCTAGGTTCTAAGTTCCCTAAATTTTACGGCAGTTTACAAGACGTTCTCATTCCTTTCCTACGAATAAATTAAAACCTTGATAAAATTTTCTAAGTAGGACGTACCTTAGTCTCGTTGATTACTCGAGATTGCCTCATGTCCGTTCCTCTTTGTCTTCTAACGTTTCATTGTCAAAGGTCTTCGAAAAGTTTGATACTGAATCGAGAATCGATTTTTGATGAAACCCGAAGGAACAGTGCAGAATCGTTGCAGAATCGTTGAAGCAAAGGGAGGAGAAGTAGGCAAAACTCGAAGAAGGCTAAGGTGGGTAGACAAGTGAAAACGAACAGCAAGATGTCACTTGAGTGGGGCTTCTTGTTTCGTCAAGTTATGAGCAAACTGGTCAGGTCAAGAAGCTTGCGATCTTGTTATACTTCACGAATGATGTTTCGTAAAATATTGCCGAGCTTTTATTTAACGAGAGTTATTCAACAAAATGTTGTCGAGTTAATTTTACGGAAACTGTTTCGTAAAATGTTGTCGAGTTTAATCGTGCAGACGCTGTCTCGTGAAGTATTGTCTAGGATTATTTTACGAAAGGTGCAAAGTATTTGGTTGGACTATCGTCGGGATGGTTTCGCGAGGATTTGCCGCGTTCGCCGAATGTTTTGTTGTCCGGCGACCAGCGCAGCACGGGCGCGTTAGCCGCCCGGCGCCTAGAGGCAGCACGGGCGTGCTAGCCGCCCGGCGACTAGGGACAGCACGGGCGTGCTAGCCGCCCGGCACCTAAGGACAGCACGGGCGTGCTAGCCGCCCGTCGCCTACGGAAAGCACGGGCGCGCTAGCCGCCCGGCGCCTAGGGACAGCACGGGCGTGCTAGCCGCCCGGGACTGTGCTTCCTTGCGGGACCTGCCTGTTTTTCTCGGTTTTTTTTTAAAGGTTTCTCGATCGACACTTAGTCTTTCGAGGTTTCTTTAATTGTTTTTCCGAGATTTTTGGACATCGATTTCATCATGATCCCATCAAGGAGTTGCTTCTTAGAATGTTGCTGACCTTCTATTTTACGAGAGTTATTTTGCAAAATGTTATCGAGTTAGTTTTACGAAAACTGTTTTGTAAAATGTTGTCGAGTTTAATCATGCAAAAGGTGTCTCGCGAAATACTTTCGAGGATTTATTTTACGAAAGGTGCTTCGTAAAACGTGTTCGAATTTTAACATTAGAAACGCTGATCGGTAACCCGATCAGTCGTGCTTTCTATTTCCCGAGTAATCTGGGGTTTCTTCGCGATCTCCAGGAGAACAAGTCTTTATTTTTTCCGGGAAATTCTAAAATACATTTCCAGTCGAAACTCTGCTCGGTAATCAGACCGTCATATCAGACTTGGGCTCGATCCTACTCTTAAATCGTATGTGGGTCGTTTAGCCGTGATTCGGGCCCCTTTTGGGCCGTCTAGGGACTTAGACATTTTTACGATTTTTCTTTAGAAAAAGCCGTTGATGTGATGCTGGTTTTTCCGAAAGGATTTCGATTCCCCGTATAGTTAAGGCAACTAGTGTTCAAGCTAACCATAGCCGTTGTATACGGCAGGCAGGAATCCGTCTCGACTACCAAGTCATTTTTTGAATTTTTCCGAGCGAGGGGGGTTGTGTCCATGGACCCGAGGACCGTGTTGCAGGAACTTTGGACGGGGGCGCATGGTTGATAGGACCCAAACCTGGTCGGGATGGTCCGTTCTCGGGACGTTTGTCCGTAAGATGATAATCTTAGATATCCGTTTGCATAAGCGTTGGTCGTAGGAGCAGTCACTGCTGAAGTTGTTTTACCAGCGTCGATGTGAGCTGCGAGTTTGTCTTTCATATTTCCAGACATTGCTTTGATCAAGCGTTTTGCGGCCGTAAGAGTAAGAGTAATCCGTCCCCCCCTCCTTCTAGCGCCAAACTGTGGGAACCGAAATTCGCACTGTCGATTTTGATAAGTAAAAAACGGAGGAAAGCCAAGTTAACCCAACTTTCCCTGAAGGCCCGGATTCTCTGCGACAGCCAACGACAAGTGACCGAACAAGTGCGGAAAATATGGAAAGATAACAAAAGACGAAAATCGTACAAAAAGGATTTTGTTAAGAGTTGGGACTGGACCTTGAGAAAGGCTGCCTACGTACCCCTTTCGAGGATCAAGTCGGACGTAGTTCAGTTAGAAAGATTTGAACAAGAGATCGAACTGCCTGGCGGAGTTCGTCTAGTACGAGCGTTTGTCATAGAAACGGGCGTGTCGAGAATAACGCCTAGGGTTTCTATGTGCGGAACTCTTAGTAAAGGGATTTTTAGATGCTTGCGAAGGAACAGAAGTTTGCGGACAAGATGAAGGTAGAACGGAAGGCGGCCAGACGTCTTAGGTCATGCCTTGCTAGTCTGACCACCTAAGTTCTAAGTTCCCTCAGTCTAAAATCTCGGATCTGCTCTCTAAGTCTCTCTCTCAATGATTTTCGCTCTCTCTTTCTTCCTCTCCCAAAGCTCCTTTATATAATCCTCCTTATGACGGTCTATTCTCCTTCTGGGCCGCGAAGCGGGCTTTTTCCATTTTCGTCGGCCTTCATGTTTATCGGGAAACTTGACATTTATCTTCGGGAAACTTGACATTTATCCTTTTGGAAATTTAGCATTTATCTTGTTATGTAAAGATAAACGTAAATCGTCGTATATATCTCAGATAATCGTAAACGGACTGTCCGATCGCGTTTGGTCCCTTTCGGGCCGTCTCTAGGACTTCCGTTGTTTTTTACGATTTCTTCGGAAGATCTTCATTCCTTCGTAGAGTTGAGATGAGTGGTGTCTTAGGATAACCATCACTGTTTCGTACGAAGAATTTAAGATCTTCCTTTCCGTTGATACCTTACGAGTTTCCGAAGTGTTTCCGACGATCTTAGTTTGGAGTAAGGACGAGATTTTTGTACGCGGAATCTCAATGATTCATTCCGCGAGAACTCGGGAAAGATTCAAAGTACAGACTTCTGACGGCCGGGGCCTGGGACTTGTGCACGGAAGATTGTCGCTCGAAGACCCAAGCCAGCACGGGCGCTAGGCGCCCGGCGCCTAGAAGCAGCACGGGCGCTAGGCGCCCGGCGCCTAGAGGCAGCACGGGCGCTAGGCGCCCGGCGCCTAGAGGCAGCACGGGCGCTAGGCGCCCGGCGCCTAGAGGCAGCACGGGCGCTAGGCGAGGGTTTCGATTTGATATCTTACTCGTTTTCTGGGTCCTCACGGTTTGAGAGAACGGGCTCTTTGAAGTTTTCCGGCGGCTAGGACCATCACGGGCGGCTAGGACCAGCACGGGCGCTAGGCGCCCGACGCCTAGAGGCAGCACGGGCGCTAGGCGCCCGGCGCCTAGAGGCAGCACGGGCGCTAGGCGCCCGGCGCCTAGAGGCAGCACTGGCGCTAGGCGCCCGGCGCCTAGAGGCAGCACGGGCGCTAGGCGTCCGTCGCCTAGAGGCAGCACGGGCGCTAGGCGCCCGTCGCCTAGAGGCAGCACGGGCGCTAGGCGCCCGTCGCCTAGAGGCAGTACGGGCGCTAGGCGCCCGGCGCCTAGAGGCAGTACGGGCGCTAGGCGCCCGGCGCCTAGAGGCAGCACGGGCTCTAGGCGCCCGGCGACTAGAGGCATCACGTGCGTCTCGGCGAGGGCTTCGATTTGATATCTTACTCGTTTTCTGGGTCCTCACGGTTTGAGAGAACGGGCTCTTTGAAGTTTCAAGGCGGATTCTTTGTCGTTCGGCCTGTCCAAACTTAGATTACTTCCCGTTTCTTCCATATAATTTCGTATGGTCGTGTCATCTTAGCTACGGACCTAATGTCTCTCGGTTCTTCTTGATTGTATCATCGAAGTTTTACGACTAAATCTTATTTGGTTTTCTCGTAAAGTTTATCGTGTAAATCAAGAACGATCGACTTTAACATAGGTTCTTTAAGCTATACGACTTGTCTTGCTCTCGACGCTTGTTTTATGGAAAGTCCGCGCATGATAAATAGTTTTAGCCGTTGATTTCGAGAGAACCGTTTTTGACCCCAACAGGATGCACAGAAAAACCACCCATCGTTTCAAGATATCCGTCATAGATTATACCATCATCACCAAGATTTCCCCGACTACCTTTGGAAAGGTAAACCGACGTATAACTAATTCAAACATAACAAGCTAATAGTTTTATATTTGCTTTCCAACATCTTTAACCTTGATGTATAGTTCCTATTATACCAAACTTATTTTGAATTTCTAGATGAGTGATCATAACCCAGGCTGTAATTCTGGAGATGCTTCAAGTTCTTCTTCATTAAAGCGTAAAGAACGACAAGGCGAAAGTGATGACATGAATAATACAGCAAAGAAGATATGTGATAACAACATCACATTTGAAAATTTAAAGGAAGATTAGTTTTGGGGATTTCATATTGGCGTTGTTAGTTTCAGAATTTTTAGCTTTCTTTTCATGAATTGCACTTTGTGTTTTTTATTACTCTTCATATATATTGTTATTTTTTCAATAAAATTGGCTTTTCATACGAATCATGGTTACTGAAGTACAATGACATTTTTCGTGTAAGAAAATTATAAATAAAAAGATGTACAACCACATTTTAAACGAATTCCTAACTAAGATCAATCCAATCAATGAAAAGCTCTTGGTAAATCAATCGAGTATACTCCAATAGTATATTGTATACAATATTGTTTATTGTATACAAAAAAATGTATATTGAATAATCATAGAAAACATGGTATATGATTTAGAAGAATATGTTTTTTTTTTATAGCAGATTGATCACGTATTAAATATAAACTTATAACTAGACCTTGATCCGCCCGACCGGGCGGGTATTAATTTTCTCGTATATTCTTTTGTTTGTTTGTACTAATTGTTGCTATTATAAAAATTAGACGATGTACATATAATTCAAGGCACATATACGAGAAAATTAATACCCATGAATTTGGAAATATAAATTTGAATTTGGAATTATGAAAAAAATGAATAAATAATAGTTAGCATGATACAAACTATACGCATCACTACAATTGAAGTTTCAGTTTGTTGTGATCTCAATTGCCTATAATAGATCGTAGAATTTTGTGCAAAAATATAAATTATTTCCAAAATATCTTATACTATAGGCAAATATAGACAATTTACTGGAATTGAAACACTCATTCCGTACAAGTTTAACTGGTGTTTAGAGATTTTAATTTTGTTTTAAAATAAATGATGTTCTAACAATTCTAGGTGAAATTTATTGTCGTTTGAAATTTTTAACCAATTATAATATCTTTTTCTTATTAGTTATATTAGTTTTATTTAATATTATTTTATGTAACCAAAGAAAATTATATAAAAAATTATGTTTTTTTAATATTTGTGCAAGAACCCTGAAGTTATCATCTGTTTCTATCTAAACAGAAATATCAAGTTCTATATGAAGAAGAAAACTGCAATTAAATTATTTATTTGTTTTACATTTGAAGTAATTGATTTATCACGGTATAAGAGCAGAAGAAATAGTTTTCTTTGCAGTGTTATCGTATAATTATAGTTGCTTGAGAGTTTTCATATAATTTATTTAATAATAATATATATAGTTGTTTCCGTTTTTAATGCATAAATCAGAAGAGGAAATATGCATTAAATAATCGGAAAATGCAGAATAATTTAAGGGAGGTCGAAAAAAGACATGATTATTTTAAGGAAATGTTATTAATGGTTTCAATGGCATGAGAGTGTAAATAAATTGAAAAATTATGGGGTATTTTATATGTGTACTTCTCTTTTAATAATAGAGATTTATTTCACGGAGGAGATCCTGCTATATTTTGTATACAGAATCCTGTACAAAAATACATTAAATGCTATAAATTATTTCACGGAGGAGATCCTGCTATATTTTGTTAAGATGTTATGACTTATTTTATGGTAAATAATATCTTTCGAGATATTGAAACCCGATTTTTAGGTTGTCTCTGTTAACCTATATTCATATTCAATTTAAGAACCTACCCATCAATACACAATTTACGTAATTTCTCAAAAGAGTCTCAATGAAGAAAACGAACAAAGACGTCCCTTTAGGACCACACAATATCGTATCAGCCCAAAAGAGGAAAAGATAGAATATAGCCAAGACAAAAAATTCAGCAAATACGCAGACATGCAGTTCGAACACCAGCAAGACTTCAACTTCTGTGCCCCTGAGCAAATTTTCACCTAGGGTTCTATCTGATATATCCAACATTCATCCGGATCACAACAAATCGTCGCCTATTGGTTGGTTTTTGAATTTCTATCATTGTCGTTTTGTTATAATAACCATTTAATATAATTGTTTTATTTATGTTCTTGGAATCAGTTAATTACAATGGAAGTTATGATAATGGTATACCAAAACGATTTAAGAGCAATTCTGATAAATTATTGAGTAAGTATAAAACATAGTTGCATCCTATCTTATATGAATACAAATATTGTGTTCAAACAATATTTCTTAGTGTTTGTTATTTTATAGACTTTGACCCCGTGTTATGTTTTGAAATTAGCTCCAGGAAGCAATCAAAGTAATGTCAGCAATAATATTGGAGGATGTGACAACATCTCTAACCCCAATCTTAAGAGAAAGAGATCTACAATCAGGAAAGGCTATGACAGTACACCCTCTTCTTATTCTGGAAGGGAAAATTCCTCCAAAGGAGTATTTCTATCGGATATTACTAATAGAAGTCCATCCGTCAACACCTGTCTGCCGAAGCATCAATCAACGTTTGCAAGTGGTTCATGTGTTACAAAAATATCTGCCAAAGGTGTAAATATATAAATATAGATTTTATAATAATTCATTATTTTGACAGTGATACTATCCACGTTTGGTGTTTTTAGACAAAGGGAAAGGAAAGGTTGCTGTTGGAGATAACAATTTAAAAAGGAATCATAAAACCAAGAGTTGTAGGAAAACATTGGGAAAACAATTTGATGGTTGTCTAGATGATTCGTCCAGTGAAGATGAAGAAGATCAATGATACCAGTGCTTTTACGAAGGTTTAAATTTATTTGCGTAGTTTAATTTGACTATTTTAATTGTACTTTCAAAGGTTGATTCAAATTTGGCGGGTTTTTAATTTAAAAACATGTGCAGAAGAATCGGAATTATACAAAGACCAAGCTTACGACTGCAGTAGCGAAGAAAGTGACTCATTTGATCTAAAAGAGTCTACAGATTGTAATCAGAGATCACCCAATGTGTTTCCAAACGAGACATCTTCATCAACCATTACCCATGTTAGAAAAGTGACAACTCGCAAACAATGTGGTATTAAATCTTTAAAGTTAACCATATTGATCTCAAGAGGGTTGTTTTGTGGTTGCAGCTAATAATTTTATTTGAACACAGGATACATTGATGATGGTGATCCTATTCACAAATGTCCAGATTGTGAAGCTATAATGTGGTACGGTGAAAGGTTAAACAACGAAAGAGCTACCCGTAAACCAAAGTTTTCTCTTTGTTGTGGTCAAGGGCAAGTCCAACTTCCTCTATTAAGAGAGTCACCAACTTCATTGAGACAATTACTTTATGGAAATGATGCAAAAAGCTGATACTTTCGAGAGAATATCTGTCAGTTAAATATGGTTTTCTCTTTTACATCCCTTGGTGGCAAATGTGATCGGTCTGTTCCAAAAGGATGCGGTCCTTTAAAAATGTTTGTGCTTCAAGGGGACAACTATCATCTAATGGGAAGTTTGAAGCCTCCTCCAGGAGACCCTGCTAAGTTTGGACAGCTATATATTGTAGACACAGAAAATGAAATTGCCAATCGTGCTTCCATTATTGGGTATTATTTTTTGCATGTCTTACTTATTTAAATTCTATCCTTGCTTTGATCATTATAATACTAACTATTTTTTATATTTTACGTATTCCAGAAAGTACAGGAAGTCAACAGAATCGTCTAAGAAGGTAAAAATTAGAGAGGAAGTAATTGGGATTTTGCTGAAGATGCTAAACGAAGTGAACCCCTACGTCCATCAGTTTAGATCTGCTAAGGATAGATTTAACACTAATCCGGAAGAATCATTTCATATGCGCATTGTTAGCAGTCGTGAAAAAGATGGAAGGACATATGACACTCCGACAGCTTCCGAGGTTGCGGCGTTAGTTCCCGGTGATTTCAATTTGGACATGGATAAAACAGATATTGTCTTGCAAGAGAAGCAAACCGGTTTTCTAAAGAGGATTAGTGAGATTCACCCTTCCTATCTGGCACTTCAATATCCTCTAATATTCTGTTACGGGGAAGATGGCTTCCGACTCGGGATTAAGAAACGAGAAACAGCGGCTACAGCTAAACTTAAGAGGCAGGGTATCAGTATGAGGCAGTGGTATGCATTTCGTCTACATGAAATATATAATGAATGTCACACACTACTGAATTCTAAACGATTGTTTCAGCAGTTTTTGGTCGATTCTTATACATCCATAGAGTCTAACCGGCTCTCATATCTACGGATGAATCAAAAAAGCCTCAGATCAGATAGCTATGACTCTATAGCTCAATCAGAAAACAGTGGTAAATCAGATATGAAGGACCAAGGGAGTCAATTTTTACTTCCAGCCTCATTCGCTGGAGGTCCTAGATATATGAAGAACTGCTACTTAGATGCAATGGCTATATGCAAATACTTTGGGTTTCCCGATCTGTTTATCACATTCACTTGCAATCCTAAGTGGCCTGAGATCACTAGGTTTTTAGAAAAACACGGTCTTATTGCTGATGATAGACCTGATATCATTGGAAGGATTTTCAAAATCAAGCTCGATTCCCTCATGTATCATCTAACGGATAAACAACTTCTTGGAAAGACAGTTGCTTGTGAGTTATTATTCTGTTTTTATAAATTTATAACCTGGGATTTTAACAGATACTAACTGTAACTAACTTTGTTACTCTATTTCAGCAATGTACACTGTTGAGTGGCAAAAATGTGGTCTACCTCATGCACATATTCTCTTATTTATGCATCCTGATTCTAATTGGACAACCACTGATGAAATCGACAAGGTAATATCGGCGGAAATTCCAGACAAAGAGAAAGACCCGGAACTTTATGATATTGTCAAAGATATGATGATTCATGGTCCTTGTAGAGCTGCTAATTGGAACTCACCATGCATGGAAAACGGTGTATGTTCCAAGATGTATCCTAAAAATTTTGCTGATAAAACTACTGTTAACAGAGACGGGTTTCCGGTTTATAGAAGACGAGAAGATGGGAGATTTGTTGAGAAGAATGGTTTCAAGTGTGACAACACTCAAGTGATACCATACAACCGTGATTTGTCTATGCGATTTCGAGCTCATATCAATGTGGAATGGTGTAATCAATCAGGGTCTATAAAATACTTATTTAAGTATATCAACAAAGGGCAGGATCGTGTCACTGTTGCTGTTGAGCCCCCAAACACAGAAGATGTGAGTGAAAAGAAAAAGAACGAAATCAAAGATTTTTTTAATTGCAGGTATTGTGAAAGATATTTTAAATGTCACCAATCTATAGTATATGCTAATGTTTTTTTATAGTTCCTAATGCTAACTCCTTCTTAAACTAACCTTTATATTATTTAGATACGTCTCAGCCTGTGAAGGTGCTTGGAGGATCTTTACGTTTGATATTCACTATAGATCAACTCCGGTTGAGAGAATCCAGTTTCATCTACCAGAGAAACAAATCATTGTTTTCAAAGATGATGACACATGGGAAGAGGTTAGCCGGAAATCAATTGAGAACACAATGTTTATGGGATGGTTTGAATTGAATAAGATCAGTGCAGTTGCTCGGACACTGACTTTGGCTGAGATTCCAACAATGTTCACCTGGAGTAAAGCAGCAAAAAAGTTTAGTCATAGGACGAGAGGATCCGCGATCGGCCGAATTAATTACGCTCCACGAAAGATCGAAGAAGCTTTCTATCTTAGGGTTTTGCTTAACATCGTGAGAGGTCCAACATGTGATGACGATATTAGAACGTATCATAACGTTCTTTATGAGACATACAAGGAAACATGTTTTGCTATGGGGCTATTAGATGATGATCAAGAATACATTGACGACCTATTGCGAGCAAGTTTTACCGAGACTGGATGTTATATGCGTCAGGCTTTTATGATTATGCTCATGTCTAATACTTTGTCAAAGCCAGAAGTCGTTTGGGAACATACTTGGGAATTCCTTTCCGAAGACATTGAGTATATGAGAAGAAGGCTATTGCATAGACCAGGTACATTATAATCATAAAATGATTTGTTTACAATTTGTTTATTTTGACCTTATTATATAGCCACTTATCCAAGTTTATCTATTCAGATCTTTGTTTGACCGACGAAGAAAAAAAACAATATGCCCTTATAGAGATTGAGAAGCTTTTAAAGAGTAACGGTTCTTCTTTGGAGAACTGGACATCTATGCCTCAGCCAATACCAGACGTTGTTAACAACAATGTATTGATTATGAACGAGCTCAGTTATGACCGGGAAGAGCTAGAATCTGTCATTGAACATGACATACCAAGACTAACAGAAGAGCAAAGGAATATTTTCGATGAGATTACTGATGATGTTTTCACAGAACGAGGAGGTGTATTCTTTGTAAATGGTTTTGGTGGTACAGGAAAAACTTTCTTGTGGAGATGTCTTTCTTCTGCAGTACGTATCAAGGGTCAAATTTGTCTGAATGTTGCTTCGAGCGGGATAGCATCTCTTTTGCTTCAGGGAGGTAGGACTGCACATTCTCAGTTTGCAATTCCTATCAATCCATATGAGTTTTCAACTTGCTCACTTATACGAGGAAGTAATCAAGCGGATCTGGTGAAAGCAGCCTCACTTATAATTTGGGACGAAGCTCCAATGATGCACAAGCATTGTTTCGAATCATTGGATAGGAGTATGTTGGACATTTGTCGAGATCCTGAAAAAAGACCTTTTGGTGGGAAAGTTGTTGTTTTTGGTGGGGATTTTAGACAGGTATTGCCTGTCATTCATGGAGCTGGAAGGACTGAGATTGTTATGGCTGCTCTAAATGCATCTTATATATGGAAGCACGTAAAGGTGTTGCACTTAACCAAGAATATGCGGCTCGAGTCAAATAACTTATCCCCTGAAGATTCTAAAGATTTGGCTGAGTTCTCACAATGGATATTAGACATTGGAGATGGAAAGATTGGTGACGGAAATGATGGGGAAGCACTTATTGATATTCCTGAAGAGTTTCTGATTCTCGATATTGATGACCCAATAGAAGCTATAAGCAAAGCAGTCTATGGAGATTCCACTTCTTTACACGAGAAGGAACCTAAATTTTTTCAGGAGAGAGCTATATTATGTCTTACTAACGAGGATGTGAACATGATCAATCAACACATGCTGGACAAGCTTGATGGTAAGTAAAGAGTGGATTAATATTTGCTACGTAGTATATTTTTTATGTGTATCTCATGGTCATTAGACTAACGTTTTAGGTTATCAAATGCAGGAGAGGAAATAATTTACTTAAGCTCTGATTCAATCGACGCTTCTGATAGATTTTCTAAGAACGACCAGGCTCTGACTCCAGATTTTCTAAACATAATTAAAGCGTCAGGACTTCCAAATCATAGTCTGCGTCTGAAAGTGGGTTGTCCAGTCATGTTGCTAAGAAACATAGATCATGTTGGGGGATTGATGAACGGAACTAGGCTTCAGATTACAGAACTGTATGAGTTCATGATAAAGGCAAAGATTATTACAGGGGACAAGGTTGGTAGTACTGTGTTTATTCCCAGGCTTTCAATTACCCCTTCAGATAAAAAATTGCCATTCAAAATGAGGAGGAGACAAATTCCTATTGGTGTGGTTTTTGCTATTACTATCAACAAAAGTCAGGGACAAACATTGTCCGAAGTTGGTATTTTTCTACCAAGACCTGTGTTTTCACACGAACAACTTTATGTGGCTGTTTCCAGAGTGACTTCAAAGAAAGGCTTGAAGATTCTGATTGTCGACAGCGAAGGCAAGCCTCAACGCCAGACAAAGAATGTTGTATACATAGAGGTTTTCGATAATCTTTGATTTATGTTTTCATCTATAACTTTTTTTAAAGTTTTTCCTCTATAAATTATTAAGGTTTTCGATAATCTTTGCTTTTTTTTGCAGACACTGGATTTATGTTTTACATTTAGTAAACATTTAAGAATAATAATATAGTTGAACACCAATGCAATCCAGAAAATCTCATTTAAATCCTTAGAATCGATAAACCTAAAAAAATACAAATCTTAAAACACCATTATAACAATTGAAAAATATATTTTTCACAAAGGAACCAAACCCGCGCTTTGAAAACGCATGTCAGAATCTAGTTACTATTAAAGTATAAACATATTTATATGTTTACTCTTTTTACCTTTACTGAATAGCCTTTCTTTTGTATTCATTAAAATATTCTGGACATTCTACGCCGGTTTCTTCTTAATTGTTATATTGGTTTGTCATTAACCACCGGTTTCCTAATTCAATTTCGGTCAGCGATTATTTTTCTGTTTGGTACTGCATTGTTTTAGTATTTTTTCAATCGGTTATGTTTGAAACTGCGTCCTTTTTTTAAACTATTTAATGGTTTGGTTTTGAACTAATTTTTCCTAAATCTAATCTCATCTACTATTGTTTATTTCCTGATTCGAAATGATATTACAGTTGAATAGTGCCTAACATAACCAAAGTATTCGGTGAAGTTGTCTGGTTCCGTCATGAGTTTGGTTAGACTAGTAAGTTATTTAAATTCAATAATAGCATGCCGATTATTCTTTAAGATTTTAGTTAATTCTAAAATTATTAATTTTGACAACAATCATTATCATTTGAAACGATTTTAAAAAATCTAAATATATATATTTTTTTAAAATTTCCAACTTATGATCACCAAATTTACCTTATCTTAAAAAAATCACAATATTAAAAATACCGGGGTACCAACCGGTAACCCGTTCAACCGCAGGTCCGAGTCGGGTTTCAAAACACCGATCAAAACTATAAAATTGTTATATTGATTTATATTTAAAATATCTAATTCAATATTAAAAACCTAAAAATACATGTAGAATATAGTTTTAACCGGATATAAAATACATATATGAGACGGGTAATATAAATGCATATACAAGACTGGTTATATAAATTTTTCACCAAACATAAACCTACGCTTTGAAAGTGCGTATCAAAATCTAGTCTATTATTATACTAGGTGTTTTCATAAACCATGCACATAAATAATAACTTTAAAAATAATTTTTAGTTTAAAATAAAATTTTGATTTATATTTCAATATTATTATTTTTATATTTTAATTTCAATAGTTTAAAATAAATTTATAAACATATTTTTAGTTGTATTTCTTTTGATTTTGTTATAACTATTTCAATTAGCTTTTATTTAAATTTTAATAAATATTAATTACATGTTATAGTATTAGTTTTAATTATATTATATTATATTATATTATATTATATTTGTTGATTATTTACTATATATATATATATATTTATATTGATATAAATGATAAGAAATTTAAGATTTTGTTTGTTTTAGTTAAAATATATTAAACTGAGAAATCAATTAGTTAATTAACATCATGAAGAAAACAGATAAATTTAAATAAAATTTTAAACATTTACCTATTAAATTTTGGATTAGTGTTACTTTAGCTTTATATTTTTATGCACATTTACAATTATATTTATAAAAATATGATATAGAAGTTGATGTAAAATCTATATTTGTAATCTTAGTAGTTTATTTTTATTAATGTGATATATATATATATATATTAGTTTAATAGTGATATGTAAGTTATAAAAAATATTTTTTTATGAAAGTTGATATTAATGATGATATATGAGTTATTAGTCAATATCATATTTAAAATTTTTGCAAGAAGATGTAAAATTTTGAAAAATTATATTTTGTAATTAGTTTATATCATATCACACTTTTCTAAAAACATATTATTTTTTTAATGTCATGTCATCAATTTATTTAAAGAGAACAATTGCACCGACGACACAAGTATAAATCATTCGGCAAAAATAATATAGGGCATAGTTAAGATGTAAATGATTGTATATGATTACTAGTCTGATTAAGAAGCTTAGCTGTATTTAGTAAAGCGCCGGGAGGTAAGGGCAAAAACGTCATTAAAGAAATCAGAAAATGATAAAAAGGAGAAGGAAGAAAGAAAGACTAGTTGGTGAAGAGGAGGAAGACGCGGAGATACCTCTCCCTCAATAATCTATTTCTTCCTTCCTTGTTCGCAAGAAACACTGAATCTCTCTCTCTCTCCGAAAGATCCTCCTCTTATACTAAATTTCCTCATACAAAAGATTCAATTTTGTCAATCAAGTCGGTGGAGGATCCGAAACAATGAAGCGACAAGTGGGCGGAGGAGGAGTACAGCGGGTGAGATCCGCAAGACCGACCACAATTCACGATTGCGCTCTCTCCGGCGATCTCATTTCCTTGCAGAAGCTTCTCAAAGACAACCCTTCTCTTCTCAACGAACGCAATCCCGTCGTAAGAATTGTCTTTTCTCTAAATCTAAAGATCCGATTTTTGAAAAATGGGTTTAATTAATTTCTATCCGATCGCAATCGTTTTTGTGTGCAGATGTACCACACGCCACTTCATGTGTCTGCTGGTAATGGCAATGTTGATATTGTCAAGTATCTCTTAGATTGGCCTGGATCCGATAAAGCTGAGTTGGAAGCAATGAACACTGTAAGCTTAATCGTCTCTAATTCTTCTTTTTTTTACCAGAGGTTTTGATTTTTGTATTGATCTAATATTATTACTTCATGTGCTTCCAGTATGGTGAAACCCCATTGCACATGGCAGCCAAGAACGGCTGCAATGAAGCTGCTAAGCTACTCCTTGCCCGTGGTGCTTTTATCGAAGCCAAAGCCAGCGTAATTCCCTCTCCCTCCTCTTGATTGGTTTTAAAGAACTAACTTGTACTGATTTGGTTTGGTTTGGTTTAAATGCAGAACGGTATGACACCTTTGCATCTTGCAGTGTGGTATTCTATTACCTCCAAAGACATCTCAACTGTTAAGACACTGCTCGACAATAACGCAGATTGTAGTGCAAAAGATAATGTACGAGTGTTGTATTGTTTTTGTTTTTTTTTATTAGTACTAAGAATGATCATGTACTAAGCTGTGGGAGTTTTGCATTTTTTCAGGAAGGGATGACTCCTTTGGACCATCTACCACAAGGACAGAGCAGCGAGAAGTTGCGTGAACTGTTGCGTTGGTTTCTCCAAGAGCAGAGGAAGAAAAGCGCGCTAGAGGCTTGCGGTAAGACCAAAGCCAAGATGGATCTGCTCGAGGAAGAGTTGTCCAATATCGTTGGACTTAACGAGCTGAAGACACAGCTAAGGAAATGGGCTAAAGGAATGCTTTTGGATGAGAGGCGTAGGGCTCTTGGGATGAACATTGGTACTCGTAGGCCTCCTCATATGGCGTTTCTTGGAAACCCTGGGACTGGTAAGAGAAAATAGTTGTATATTTATGGTTCTTCTTCCTGAAAACAAACTGTTTTAGCTTGACACTGTTTTGTTTCTGATAGGTAAAACCATGGTTGCTCGAGTTCTCGGGAAGTTGCTTCACACTGTTGGAATCTTACCAACCGATAAGGTAACAGAGGTTCAGCGCACAGACTTGGTTGGTGAGTTTGTTGGTCATACAGGGCCAAAGACAAGGAGAAAGGTAACAATACACTGTTCAAATCTAGTCTCACTTGTGAGTTTAGTTTACGAGAATCTCAAAAGATCTTTTCGATTCTCTGGACAGATCCAAGAAGCTGAGGGAGGAATCCTCTTTGTGGATGAAGCATACAGGTTGATCCCAATGCAAAAGGCAGACGACAAGGACTACGGTCTTGAAGCTCTGGAAGAAATAATGTCGGTCATGGACACGGGGAAGATCGTGGTGATATTCGCTGGATACAGCGAGCCAATGAAGCGTGTGATTGCATCTAACGAAGGGTTTTGCAGAAGGGTCACAAAGTTTTTCAACTTCAGCGACTTCAGTGCTAAGGAACTGGCGCAGATACTTCACATCAAGATGAACAGCCAGGGAGAGGACACTCTGTTCTACGGTTTCAAGTTGCATGAGTCTTGCACTCTGCAGGAGATAGCTTTAGTGATTGAGAGAGAGACAACGGAGAAGAAGAGGAAGGAGATGAACGGAGGGTTGGTGGACACGTTGCTGGTTAACGCTAGGGAGAATCTTGATCTCCGACTTAGCTTTGATTGTGTTGACACTGAAGAGATTTGTACCATCAGGTTGGAGGATTTAGAGGCTGGACTTCGAGTTTTCTCTCAGTGAGAAGATTACAGATTCAAGACCGAGTATTTGGTTAGTATTACAAAATTGTACTGATTCAATTCTTTACATATCACATTCTTTATGTTTTGCAACTCTATAGATTTTACAGGAGGGAGAAGCTCTATGGCTTTCACCTCTCCATTGTCTCTGATCGATCTATCTCTGTTGTGTTGCTACCTATTTTCTCCTTTTTATTCTACTTCTATTTTGAGTAATTAATTATTTTAAATTTTTATGAAATTATCAGAAACATTTGGATTCTAATCCAATCTTTTACATATTAATCATGAGATTGATTAGTGATATAGGTTAACCGTATTGTGTCCCAGAATTATCATAAACCTTGTTTTATAGTTTCGAACCCGAACTTCTTTAGTATATATTCTTTCCGTTTCTGAATAAGTGTTACTTTAGTTATTTTTTTCTTGTTTAACAAAAAAGTGTCATTCCACAATACCATTACAATTTATACTAACATTCAGCTCAAAATTAATTGGAAAATGCATTGATCTTATAAATAAATCTATTTATTTAAAATATTACTGGTCTATGAGATGTAATTAATAACAATTTACATATATTTCAGCATTTTTTAATCTATGTGAAAAGTATCACAGCGACACTTATTTAAAAACGGAAGGAGTAGTAGTTACTGCTATAGAAATTCATATACATTATATTCATTTTTATTTAATTACAAAATTAGCCAATAGTATAGTTTCTTTGTACCACAAAAATATGTATCAACTCTCATTAGTGTGCAATACTATTGCACATTCAGTATTCAGAACTTAAAAGTTTTATTTCCTATGAAAAACTCAAGATGACCAAAAGATTGGTTCCTTCCGTTGACCCATCAACACTCTCAACCTCTAACCTCTTATACCACTGGTCAACCTATAACCTCTTATACCACTGGTATGTTTGAGCATTAAAATCGAATTTTCTAAGAGGGAGGGAGGGAGGGAGGGAGGGAGGGAGAGAGAGGGAGGGAGGGAGAGGGAGCCAGGGAGGTAGGGAGGGAGGGAGTTTATTCTACATTTCTTAATTAGAATAGAACACATCAATATTTGTAACAGCGTATCAAAGGGTGGGAAGAAAGAATAGAGGAAGAGAGGTGGAAAGACGGACAGAACAATAATATCTTATTATTACATTTCATATTCCCTCCGTTTTATAAAGTTATATATTTTAGAAAAAAATGTTTCAAATATTTTTTTTTGTATTTTCAGCATATGTTTTAATCATAAACTAATAACTAGATTTTGATCCGTGCTTAAAAAGCGCGGGTTTTTGAATTATAAATAAAGTTTGATACCAATTAATATTTTGATATTATTGTACATTATTGTAAACAGTATTATATCAAAAAAAGAAATTTGTTTAAAATTATATAGTTTATGAAGTAGTTTATTTGAGATTTTGTATACACATTTTATATAACTTTCTCTTAGGTCTTCAAATTTTACCGGACTTGAAAAACCAAACAAAAACCGATTCGTAAATACATGTGCAGTTCATGTCCGAATCTATTATAAGTACCTATTTATAGGTAATGTTATATTAGTATTGGATTATCATTTATATTTTAATTTTTTTTCTTATTATATACTATTTTATCAGTATTAATCGATTTTTTGTGCTAAATGTATTTTTAGCACATAAAATTTTATTAATAATTTAATAAATAATTATTTGAAATTTTATTTTTATGAAAATTTTATATTATTCATGTATATGACTGTGCAAAATAATCTGAATCTGAATAATATAACAAATTCGAACAAAAAAATAGTACCAAATCAAAATTGATTAGATATCTGTATGGGTTTAAAATTTTGGTATTTAGAAAATCAAAACAAAAAAAAACGATCCAAACCGAAATATTTTGGATACTCGAATATATCCGGAGTATATTTATCTACCTATATATTAAAAAAATCCAAAATATCAATGATGCTTTTAATTTGGTTAAATTACTTGAAAATATATACAAATTGTCAAAAAACAATATAAAAATAGTTTAAATATATCCAAAACACCAAAATATACTTAAAATATTTATTGATTCTATTTAAATAGTCAAACCAAACCAACATATATGTTAAATTTAGATATTTTGGCATTTATATTCAAATTTGTATGTAATATATTATTTTTTATAGATTTTGAAAATTTTAAAGTATATAGTGAATTTTAAAAAAATTAAAATACTTTAAATTTTATCCAAACCTAAACCGAATCAGCAAAGATATGAACTGAATCCAAATAAAAGATTAGAAATAGTCGAATGAAACTGAAATATGTGTCCCCGAAAACCCGAAACCCGAATAGACTTGAACCAAACCTATGGATATCCGAACGCCCACTCTATTCATATACATTAATATTTACAGTAAAATAGTAATTATATATAGCATGAATAGACTACTTATTTTTGGACAGGGTAATTGATATGTTTTAATATTTACGAAATGTTTAAAATAATTATACATTGATTTCATATCATATTATTTGTATTAAATTATATATGTTTAATTAATTACGGGTAAAAATATTTAGTTTTTTTACTTTAAAACAATTTTGTTAAGATTCATGGCATTCGAAAAATCATTAATGCTAACCATATATAAAATTATTTGATTATATTTTTTTGAGGAAAATTACTAAAACAAAAAATTGT
Organism: Hirschfeldia incana; assembly: GCA_026261945.1. NCBI lineage: Eukaryota > Viridiplantae > Streptophyta > Magnoliopsida > Brassicales > Brassicaceae > Hirschfeldia > Hirschfeldia incana. The sequence continues at coordinate 1,450,671 of JABCMI010000064.1, forward strand.
TTACTTTTGTAGTTAATATATATCTTGATGTCCAAGTTAGTATATATAGAGTTGCTAATATAGTTCAACAAATAAACATAAAAAAATCGACACGTTTTTATGCTTTGAACCATAGCTATACATTCAGGAAGTCCAAAGAATGCAATATTTTAAGAGCAAATTAGCTGAATACACACAAAAGAAGTAGATACCATTGGTTGGGGGGGGGGGGAGGGAAATGGTAGATTTGGGGGGGGGGGGGGGGGTTGGGGGAATTTTGGGTAGGGAATGCAATTATGATATAAGTTGTGTGTAGGAGGTACAATTTCTCATATTTTAACATACATATGCATGGTTGTCTTCTTGTTTGTTTAATTATTTTATACATAAGTTGTCAATCGAATAATAACTATGAAATTTTATTTAAATTGTTACTTAAATGGGTTTTGCCCAATCAACACTAAAATAAGAGAATATACCATAAGTCCTCTTAATATTTTGATATTTAGGAATTAAAACAAAAAGAAAAGTTAAAATTTGGTACCTTTATGCGTATCAATTATTTGTTTACTTTAAGTAATTACCATTAATGAATTGTTTGCACTGCTGATCTAGGGAATTAATTATGGAGGCTGGAGATTTATTACTTGCAGAAGGAAAAGACGTAGGGAAGGAAGGGTTTAGAAAATTAAGCTAATAGTATTTTGCATATATTGCAACCTAGATTCCAGCCAATTTCATCTACCTTATTTATTTCAAACACTCTATTATTAAGATCTTTTTAGGAATAAAGTAATATTCAGTTACTTTAATTGTGTCGGTTAGTTGTACAATTTGGTTGGCCGATAAATGGGGTAAGTTAATCGATAAATTTTTAAACTTTATTAATTTTTATATTGGTTTAAAAAACAATAGTTATCTTTGTATCCAAACAGTTTTTATTAAATCTACTAAACTTGTATCCAAACATGTCTAAAATGTACTTGAACTTTAATCATATAGATCATATAGATGATTAGTTGCAAACTTCAGAAAAGCTAGTTTCACTTACTCAGTTATTATTGGTTCAGATTTATGGAGACAAACATATCACAAAAATATGTTTTATTGTATATTTTGTTACTATGTGCGAAAAGACTAAAATATGAATCTTATTGAAACAGAAGAAGTATTATATTTTACATTTTAAAAGACAAAATTCCTCAAATGACACTAAACCAAGTTTTTGTTCTCAAACTAGCACTAAAGATCTAAAAATCACAAAAATGTTTCATTTAATATATCTATATACCATTTTATCCTTATTTTTCTCTAATTATATTTTTCTACTGAAAATTGAATTCACGAAGTCACGAAGACGGCTTGTCTCGTCTCAGATCATCTCTGGCGTGACATCTCGGCCGTCATCATCTCGGGCATCGATCATCTCATCCATTATCGTCTCCGGCGTCGCTTTTCACTTCCCTACCTAATCGGAAACGTCTTACCAAAGATCATCAGCTTCGACGTCAATTAGTATAAGCTCTCTCTCACCAACGACGAGCCTCTTCTCTTATTTGATCTCTCTCTCTCTCTCTCTCTCTCTATGTATCCTCAGCCGGAGAAGGATCACCTTCCATCTCCGGCATTAATCTCTGACCGAGTTCTAATAAACGGCGTCATCATGCCGTTGACTCTAATCACCGACGGAGAACAGAATCCGGCGGGGAAAATCGACAACGGAGAAAGAGATCCTGAGCATCGTCTTGGAAGGAAACAAGGTTAGAGTGAAGACCTTGGCTGAGAGAAGAGGAGGAGGATCAATCTGCTGCAGAGGAGGAAGTGGTGGAGGAGATTAGGCGAGGAAGGATTTCGTGTTCGAGCCTCTATACGACGAATCTAGAAAGCTATGGTGCGATAAGCTTCGTCAACACCTCCACTCTCTCGGTTGATAGTTTTTGTTGAATTAAATCTAAAAACCTATTGGAATCGAAACTACGTCGTGATTTGGTGAGTGCTTTGTATGTAGGTCGGCCTAAGAGGTTGCTTGTGTTTGTGAACCCTTTTGGTGGGAATAAGACGGCGAGGAAGATATTTGTGGAAGAAGTGAGCCGGTGATTGATGATGCTAATGTTCAACTTGAGATTCAAGGAATCTGGAACCAAGTTTGATGAGGTTGATTTGTCAAGCGGAGAGGAGTACACAGAGTATGATGAGAAGGGCGAGTGCCCTGTTATGATATCAAACCTCTGTGCAAGTTTCACCACTGTCACCAAGTAAAAGACGTCAGGATTCCATTGTCTTTTTTTTTTTATTCTCTACATACTTTGTGTATGTAAAAAAAAACTAATTTACTCAAGTTCTAATAAAGTTCCCATGTTCTGAAACTCAATTCCTATTCTTGCCATCAATCCACCGTTATAGAAATTGCAAGGAGAGCGTATATAATAAGCAAACCTTGTATACATTAACTTGAGTTTCTACAAGCATTTGTACAAAGTATTTAATAAGCAAATACATGAACTCTATTTGGTGATTTCTATACCAAGTGAATTTTCTTATAGATTTTGATTATGGCTTTTTGAAGATTAAGTTCCAATTTAGGATAGCCATCCTGAACAAGGATTGTCTACCATTCTTTACACATGAGTTTTTTATTCTTTTTGAAAACAGACTTATGCAAGAAAACACACTCATTTTAGTTTTCTGTAAACCATTCTGAAAGTGCCCAAAGTTATCCTATAAAACATATCAGATTTATAAATCGAATTATTGAAAATGCTTCAAGCTATCCTATTTTAATGTTATCTATTTGATATATATTCTTTATTTTGTAAACAATGAACTTTATTTGATGATTTTTATAGCAAATGATTTTTTTTTTATTGTTTTGGAAGATTAAGTTTCAATTCAGGATAGCCATCCAGAACAAGGATTGTCTAACATTCCTTACACGCTTTTAATTCTTTTTGAAAACAAACTTATGCAAGAAAACACACTCATTTTAGTTTTCTAGAAACCCATCATGAAAGTGTCAAAAGTTATTATCTTATATAACACATGAGTTTTATAAAGATACCACATTTAACACTTTCTTGATCGAATTATTGAAAATGTTTCAAGCTATCCTATTTTATTGTTCTTTGTTTGATATATGTTCTCTATTTTGTAAACAATTAACTATATTTGATGATTTCTATAACAAATGGATTTTCTTATAAATTTTGATTATGCTTTTTCGGAAGATTAAGTTTCAATTCAGGATAGCCATACTGAACAAGGATTGTCTGACATTCCTTACACGCTTTCAATTCTCTTCGAAAACAGTCTTATGCAAGAAAACACTCATTTTAGTTTTCTAGAAACTCATCCTGAAAGTGCCCAAAATTATCCTATATAACATATGTATTTTATAAGGATATCACATTTAACACTTTCTTGATCGAATTATTGAATATGCTTCAAACTATCCTATTTTAATGTTCTCTGTTTTTATATATGTTCTCGATTTTGTAAACAATGAAATCTATTTGATGATTTCTACAGCAAATGAATCTTCTTAAAAATTTTGATTATGTTTTTTTAAGATTAAGTTCCAATTCATAATACCTATTATGAACAAAGATTATCTAACATTCATCGCACGCTTTTTATTATCTTCGAAAACAGACTTATGCAGGAAAACATACTCAATTTAATTTTCTAGAAACTCATCCTGAAAATGCCAAAAGTTATCCTATATAACATTTGTATTTTATAATGATATCACATTTAACACTTTCTTGATCAAATTATTGAAAATGTTTCACGCTATCTTATTTTAGTGTTATTTGTTTGATATGTGTTCTCTATTTTGTAGACAATGAACTATATTTGATGATTTCTATAGCCAGTGAATTTTCTTATATATTTTGATTATGTTTTTTGTTTTGTTTTGGAAGATTAAATTCCAATTTAGGATAACCATCCTGAACAAGAATTGTCTAACATTCTTTACACGCTTTTGATTATCTTCGTAAACAGACTTATGCAAGAAAACACACGCATTTATTTTTCTGGAAACCCATTCTGAAAGTGTCAAAAGCAATCCTATATAACATATGTGTTTTATAATGATACCACATTTAACACTTTCTCGATCGAATTATTAAAAATGCTTCAAGCTATCCTATTTTAATGTTCTATACTTGATATATATTCTCTATTTTTTAAACAATGAACTCTCTTTAGTGATTTCTATAGCCAATAAATTTTCATATATATTTTGATAGTGTTTTTCTTTTGTTTTTAGAAGATTAAGTTCTAATTTAGGATAGCCATCCTGAACACGGGTTGTCTTACATTCATTACACGCTTTTGATTCTCTTCGAAAACAGACTTATGCAAGAAAACACACTCATTATATTTTTCTGGAAACCCATCCTGAAAGTGCCAAAAGCCATCCTATATAACATATGTGTTTTATAATGATACCACATTTAACACTTTCTCGATCGAATTATTGAAAATGCTTCAAGCTATCCTATTTTAATGTTCTATGTTTGATATGTGTTCTCTATTTTTTAGACAATGAACTCTCTTTAGTGATTTTTATAGCCAATAAATTTTCTTATATATATTTTGATAATATTTTCTCTTGTTTTGGGAAGATTAAGTTCTAATTTAGGATAGCCATCATGAACAAGGATTGTCTAACATTCATTACACGCTTTTGATTCTCTTTGAAAACAGACTTATGCAAGAAATACACTCATTTTATTTTTTTGAAAACTCATCCTAAAAATGCCAAAAGTTATCATATATAACATTTATGTTTTATAATGATACCACATTTAATACTTTCTCGATCGAATTATTGAAAATGCTTCAAGCTCTCATATTTTAATGTTCTATGTTTGATATATGTTCTCTATTTTGTAGACACTGAACTCTATTTGGTGATTTCTATAGCCAATGAATTTTCTTATATATTTTGATAATATTTTTTTTTTTGTTTTGGGAAGATTAAGTTCTAATTAGGATAGCCATCCTGAACAAGGATTGTCTAACATTCATTACACGATTTTGATTTTCTTCGAAAACAGACTTATACAAGAAAACACTCATTTATTTTTCTGGAAACTCATCCTGAAAATGGTAAAAGTTATCCTATCTGGAAGGCAATCCTGAATATATACAAAAGCTTCCTAAATTAATTGGAAACTCCAAAAGGAAAACAATATTTGAGCATACTTGTGAGAACTTAAATTCCAGCCCGTGTCTCAGCCTATAAGGCAGTTCTAGCCTGAGAGGTAATGAATCTCCCATCGTATTACTATTCTGTGTAACCAAGCCAAAAATTTTCAAATTTGTTGGTATCAATTTTTCTAGATAGCTTTCCTAAAACTTTACAAACTCTTCTTGAAATCAACAAAACCAAACAATTTCACAAGTACAAGCAAGCACTAGAAATGTAATAAGTAAATTTAGGAGCCTACCATAGATATCAATATGCATGAACCAAACAGGTAACCAAGCAAAAAAAAAATCAAATTTATTAATATCAAATATTCATAAAATCTTTCCACCAAGATGCAAATATTTTACTACTAGTTTCATGTTCATTGTTGCATGCTTTTAACATATTTACTCTTTTTGCTATCTGCCATGGAAGCATCTGCACATCACCAAAACCTGCAAAAAAACCAAGAAAAAAATAAAACAAAACTAGAGGCCTTCGTGTCGTAAAACAAAAACACCTTCAAACCAAAAGGAAGAGATTTAGAGACAAAGCTAGAAGATAACTCAGGATTACCGTATAATATAATATGGGAATATGATCTCCTTAACCAAGTTTGATGATGTATATACTCAACATAAATCAATACTAGTTACAGAAACACCATATATGCAGCATACAAGACCATAACCCAAGTCCCATAAAGTACATACATGCATTAGTTTCTTGTAATTAATTCTTCAATGAGGATACATACGATAAAGAAAAACAAAATTATAAGGCAGTTAAACACCAGAAATAAGAGAAGAATCTAGCTACAGATATAGGACATTGAAAATTATAGCACCAGAGTTGCAGAGAACCAAGTTTAGCTCTTGAAGATATAATGATACTGAATTCTATTTCTCCCAACAAAAAGGAGTAGAGTACTCAAGTTACAACATTGTGGAATTATAGTTACAGGAAAAAGTGAACTAATGCAAGCTAATCCGTTCAGCAACTTAAAAAGAGAAGCAAAGGCTTTATGCCATGAGTCAAATATAGTTCATGGCCCATGACAAAATCCACAAAAGCTTTTACAGTTTTAACAGGTATCCATACACAAGAGGGCTAGAATTACAGTATCTTAGGTTTTGTAACAACAATTCTTACGCATATAGAGCTCACAGTTCAATTGCGATGTAATGTATTCAAAAAGCAAGATGCAATTACAAATAGCACAAAAACAACAACTGAAATCGAACTCCAATACGAACAATTCGAGGATGAATGATCGTATACTATACAGAGAGAGACACAGAGGAAAAGAGAACTTGTTTCTCGATCTGTAGGTATCTGATCACGAGACGGAATCATATTTGAAGCAATATCAAATCGGAATGAATTATCAACAAAAAGAACTCACTCCAAACATCAAAGATTCAAACAACAAATCGAACTTCCCAAATAGGAAATCCTAAGAAGAGGAATCATTGGAGAGTCGAATCTTCGTGAGATGATCACCGGAAATGATAGAACGAAATCGGAGAGATCGAAGAACAATCGTCGCCGTCAAAGAATCGTGAAGAGATCGAGGAAGAAGAATCGCCGTCGGCTGAGAGAGAGGTGGTTCTGATATTTTTTTTTCTTTTCTTTGTTTGTTTAATTATTTACAAAACAAGGATATTATAGACATTTCCTCTTTTAATGAATGTCATTTTCTATTAATTTTTTCTTCTGGTGTCATTTTGGAGACAATAAACTTGAAATGTGCTATTATGGAGAATTGCCTTTTTTGTGTTAGATTTTCTTACAAAAATATATATTTCTTTTATTGATAAAATATTAAATTGATTGGAAGAATTAAAGATGTAGCTGAGGAATAGCTATTTTTTAGAAAGAAAAAAAGAATAGAAAAACCGACCAAAAACATCACCAACCAAAACTGTAAAGTTTAACCATACACAACAAACCAGCCCCTGAGGAGTTCTTTATGCTTTTGAGTGCAATATCAATAAGCAAGCGAGATGATACGATTGCACATTGTCCGATCCATTGTTCTGCAAAGTTAAACTGTGTTGATCCAGCTTGTACCATGCATACGAGTGTTTCCTTCCCTTCAAAGTAAATAAACCACTACCCTGAAAAGCTAGGCGAAGCAAGATGTAGTCTATTGGTGGAATGGTAGTGTCTTGTAAGATGGTGATAGTGTCAGCCCAGTCAGGCATTATATATAGTCCTCAACAGTTTGCAGCCAGACTGTAAAAAGTATAAGACACACAAAATAAAAGAGCTTTCTTTTAAAATCTTCTATCCAATCAAAATCCCAGACAAATACACAATTTTATTGTCGCCACCACCAAGAAATCCAGTATCCTAATGACAAATCTACCAATTATTTTATTGTACTACATTGATTATGTAGGACGTGGATCAAACGCTAAAAGCTAACCACATGTTGGGTGCATTTTAAAAGTATATGGCTTCAATAGAAGAACAATCTCTAGCATCAAATCGCCAGATCGTAAGAGACAATGACATCCCCTCGAATCGGCTAGAGACGGTTCATTCCTTTTCATTTTCCAAATATTCCAATTCGATCCTTTCTTGTTTTGTTATATATCTCTATTTATTAATGAATCTGACGTCTTTGATTTGGACGAAATACTACTCTGATTACTAAATGTGGTATTATAGCTGATCCACAAGGACCATAACAATAGTTTATTGTGTTAGGTAATTAATATCATAATAAATTTGGAAACTAAGGACTATAAGTTTGTTTTTATTGGTTACCAGATTGTTCATATTTAATATATTCGAAGTTAATAAATAAGTATTTGGAGAGCATGAATATGTTAAATATACTATTTCTCTATTAAGGGGTTGACAGTTAGTGTTGTAGCTTTGGTTTTTTTTTTCTTATTATTTAGAACATTGGCTGTGGGTATTTTTGATTTTGAAGATTAACATATTTTCTTTTCAATTTTTTTTTTCTTTAGATTTATTTTAAAGCTAAAACATGATGTTTTAAAGCATGATTGCTTTAAAGCACGATTGCTTAAGAAAAAATGTTTCAGAAAACAAAAATCACTGTCCAAAACACCTACAACAATTACCATTCAACCAATAATTTGGATAAATAGTTGACGACTTTATCTTAGAATAAAATTATCTATAAAATTGATTTTTTTTGGAAAGTTCAAAACCTCTTCAAGACAAAGTAAGTTATTTTACATACTCATTTTTTGTATTTTAAGAATTTTTTTTTTTTGTATTTTACGACTGATGATCTGTCTTAACATCTGAAATAAATCAAGATGATGTTGGAATCTTATGAAGCCAATATAGGTGCTCGAACAATAGCTTCGTCTGCTGTTTCCTTGTCTAGATTCCAGTCGTATGTAGCTCGAGGTCATCCTCGTTGGTGCGCACATGTTTTTTGATGTATGAGCTTTGTTTTGTAGCTCTATGTTTGGATCCCCACTAGATTGGGTTTGCTTTGAAACTATGTATCATTGTTTTTTGAGTAATATAATAGTTGGCAGAAAAAAAAAACATCTGAAATAAATCACTTTTTACACATATTTAATTCAACAAAAAGGTTCATAAAAAATTATTGAAATTTGAATCATCACAACTTTAAGAATGTTAACGAAGCAATCTAGTTGATTTGTCAAAAAAAAAAAAATCGTAGTTGATCAAATTGATCATACAACGACAAAACATACTTGTGTGCGTATCGTGGAGCCGGCGATATTGTTGTGGGACGTGCACACCTATTAAAACTTTAAACCACTATCTGGTTTCGACACGTGTCCATGTATGAGACATCAGGTGGTCCATCATGCCGGTCCAGCTCAATCAGTCGTCGTTAATCTCTGCCCCAATGAGTGTTCGAAACGTTTGGCCGACCAAAGTCTCGGGGGCCGTCTAACTGTCACTTTCTGAAAATTTAACAATTCATCATACATAATTTAGTGACAGTAAAAGTGGATCGAGTCATCTCCTCCTGTGCCCCTAAATGTCAAAAGGCAATCTCACGTAGATACCGATTTAAACAGAATGTTAAATATTTATTTTTAATATCGTAAATGGGGAAATGACATAAAGCCTTGGAGTATTTGAAGTATTTACAAGTTATACCAGGGTATAATCCATTCGATCCGACTCGACCCTGGTTTATCATAAATTTAATTGAACCAATCCCTCGAAACCAGACCACTCCCTCGAAACCGAACCAATATACCGAGACCAGACCAAATCTGTCGGTTTGAACACACCATCCTCCTGAATCAATTGAATTTTATTAATTCGGATACAACTCAACCGAGACTCTCTCACTTTCACATTCTCCCCTCTTTCAATTGCGATTAAACCCTAAAAAGCAAAATCGATTCACACTCATTCATTCAAATTCAAACGAGAAAAGTTCAAACGGAGAACGAGAGGAACTCGCGATGGTGGTCGAAACGACAAGAGGTGTTAAGAGAAAGGAGAATCCAACGGCGAAGAAACAGAAGAGTCAGAAGAACTCGAAAAAGAAATCTCAGAGGAGAGTGAAGTTTTCAGAGTCGACGGAGAAGGAGAACGTTGAGACGACGACGGCGGCGGAGAACGTTGAGACGACGACGGCGGCACAGTCAACGAAAGACTCTGCTCCGGCCGATGTATCGACGGAGATGACGACTGAAGCGTCGACGGAGATGACGACTGAAGCGTCCACGGAGAAGACGAGTGAGGACGCGAGGAGGGAGACTAATATGGAGCCGACTGATGTGGCGGTAGAAACTGCTCCTCCGGTGCCAGTAAACAAAGGTCCTGCTGGGCCATCTCCGCCACCTCCTCCAGCAACTCCGGCGATTGTGAACGACGATGGCTCCGACGATGGCTCCGATGATGGCTCCGATGATGGCCCTGGTGAGAACGACGAGAGTGAAGCAGATGAAGTAGATGAGAACGAGGAGACTGAAAAAGGAGATGAGGATGAGAACAACGAGAGTGGGGATGAGGGATCAGAGAACGAAGGAGATGGGGATGAGGGATCAGAGAACGAAGGTTCTGAAGAAGAAAATGGAGACGGAGAAGAGTTACCAAATGAAGTCGAGAATCCTCAGAATCCACCTAATGACCCGAATCCAGTGGAACCCGAAAATCTACCTGAACCCGAGGTAACAAATTTTCAATTAGATGTGTTTATATTAGTAATACTAGGGGAAGTATGTAACAATGGTATCAGTTAGGTGTGTTTATCTTAGTAATACTAGGGGAAGTATAGGAAGAACATTTTGTTAGGTTTGTTAGTAATACTTGGTTATCTAAATTGAATAACATAGTGATAACTTTGGTATAACTTGCAGGGTTTGAATGGAAATGTGGCAACAGAGGCAATCAAACCAATCAGCATGTTCTTCCAGCCAACCGAATACATAAAGGTGATAAAGCTAGGGACAAGGTCTATGATAGCTAGTGCGATGTCGACGCTAAATAATCTCAAACCGAAGCTTTCTAACGCGGAGTGGAGCTGGTTCACGGAGCATCCGCAGTTCAGGCACATTTTCCACATGAAGAAAGAGACAAACCACAGGGTTCAAAGAATGTGGATATTGTTGCTGCGTACTACTGGTAGCGAGAAGCGGAGAGAAGTGTGGTTCGTGGTGAATGGGGTTCCCATCCGTTACGGGCTGAGAGAACATGCTTTGATATCTGGGCTATTCTGCCAGAACTATCCTCTCGGCTACGAAAAACATGGTGGGACGAGGTTTGTTGATCGTCATTTCAAGGAAGGAGAATCCAGAAGGTTAGAGGATGTTAAGAGTAAGCTGGTGAACATGGGACCCCACAAAGACAGACTGAAGATGGCGGTTCTATTCTTCTTAGCTTCAGTTATTTGTGCGCAAACGAAGGTGGGAGAGAAGGCTAATGATGTGTTGGAGGTGTTTCAGAGAGCAGTTGACGATCTAGACTACTGCAAGAAATTTCCTTGGGGGAGATTTTCGTTTCATTACATGCTGAAGGAGATCTCACACACAATGGAGCATTTTGGAGGGGTTGTGAAAGAGAAAACATTATGGCCGCTTCCAGGTTTCTGTGTTCCACTAGAGGTATGAAAAAATCCCATTAAACCTGTCCGACATTATTAAGTTTAGTGATGCAAAATGTTGTGTGTTACAGCTTCTTGCATTCGAGACAATTCCTAAGCTAGGATTAGCGTTCAGAGAAGATGTGGAAGGAGCTGATCCCAACTGTCCGAGGATGTGCAAGTCCTCTTTCAAACGCAACGGAAGCACAGGGTTTTCACTTTCTTTGATAAACAATGAACTGGATAACACAACTGTAAGTCATCCTGTCAACTTAGGTAGAACTGAAGAAGTATTAGAAATTATGGTAGAAGGTAGAACTAGAAACGGAACTAAGGTGTGTATTGTGCTGAGTTTGAAAAATAATTATGTGTGTGTGTGTGTGTGTGTGTGTGTGTGACAGGATATTCACAGCATCATTCCCACGAAAAATGCACGAGAAGAAAGCCTTTTGGATGATATTATGGAAGATGAAGACGATGTTGATGACCCTGATATAGCTGTGGATAGTTGGGACAAGTGTCTAGATGCTGGTGAGAAGGTTTTCTTCCCAGACATGTTCGAAGAAGATGTAGCTGGGCGTTCTAGACAGCCAGACCCGATTGAAGATGCAGTTGGGGATGCAGTAGAGGTAGGTGGGCAGTCGATTCAGCTGAGAGATGTTATGAAGTTGGTGAAAAGAACCTTTAAACTGATGAGTACAGTTGATAAGAAGGTTGACCAGTTGGATGAGAGATTGGCCCCGCTTGAGGAGTTTGTCAAGGAAGCAAGAGGTGAAGCAGCAAAGGACGTTGAAGACGTAGAAGTAGAATATCTAGGAAAAGGCGAAAGAAAGAAAACCAAGAAGTCTGGGAAGTCTGAGAAGTGTGGGAGTAGATCGAAGAAACAGAAAACGAAGTGAAGTCGTGTGGAGTGGAGTTGACTCGTTGCCTGTTCTGTTTTATTTTGTTAAACTATTACCTGTTTTTATTTTGGAACCTTGCTTGTGATGTGGATTTAAAACCTTTATCTATGTGATATTATTGCTATTATTAGGTGTATGATAATTAGATAAGTTTCAAGACCAATTGAAATGTACGATTGAAATGAAATCGACAGAAACTAGAAATAGATAGTCATAGACTCCATAGGGAATACAAAGTTCTTAACACAAAAGACTTAACAGATAACAAAGTTCTTAAAGCAGAAGACTTGTAACCGAAACTGGAAATATATATTCATAGGGAATACAAAGTTTTTTTTATTTTGAGCACATCACATAGTTTTATCTTGAGGAATGATCATCTCATGGAGATGCTTGACCGTAGGTAGAGGTAATAATCCTCTTAAGCTTAGCAATCTCTTCAGCCATATCATTCACCTCCCTCCTTAGTCTCCCAACTTCTTGCTCGAGACCACACACCCATGGCTGACGAAAGTGCATCCCATCGTCCTACAATGGTATCACCAAGAGTATAACTAAGTTTCACCCAGTATTATCAACACAGTATCAACGAGAGTATAACTAAGTTTCACCCAGTATTATCAACACAGTATCAACGAGAGTATAACTAAGTTTCACCCAGTATTATCAACACAGTATCAACGAGAGTATAACTAAGTTTCACTCAGTATTATCAACACAGTTCCACCTAAGTGTCACTAAGTTTCTCTGAGTATTATCAACACAGTTTTAACTAAGTATAACTAACTTTTACCTCATAATTCTTGCAGGTGAAGTACCTACTCCCAGGCAAGGTATCGAAATCGTGGCGATACTTCGGATTTGGAGAAACATCCGTCTGAATCTCACCACCACATGGGCAACGGGTAGGAATTCCATACTGGGCATCGCAAATGTAGCTTAACATGTCGGCGTGTTTCTTGTGTTTCTTCATGTCCTTCATCTCTTGGTATGGGTGAGTCATGGTGAGCAGTAGATAGTTTTAAGAAACTCTTTTAGAAAAGATAAGGAGTGTGGGAGTGGTGTGAGGATCGTCTCGGATGAGATTGAGGATTTAAAGAGAGACGAGAGAGAGAGACGAAAGAGGATTTAAAGAGAGACGAGAGACAAGAGAGGAGTGTGTGAGAGAGAGATGATTACTCGAGAGAGAGAGAGAGACGAGACAAGACATGTTTTGGGAAGAGTAATATTTTGGTAGTCTACTTTATACTTTTTGACCGAAAAAATTGACCGAAAAAATACAAGTTGGTCTAATATTTTGGTTTTGCCTCCAAAGTTTTTAAGTTTTCCCTCCAAACATTTTTTTATGTCGGTTTTTAAGTTTTCCCTCCAAACATACAATAATCTTGATAAACATAACATAATATTGATTAATTAAAATAATTGAAACAAACCTTAGTACATTATACAAGTCTTAAGAAAGCAAAAAAAAACTTGTAACCGAAAGTGGAAATAAACTGAGACAACGGAAATAGATTGGGAACACTAAGAAATAGATAGGGAATACTACGAAATAGATAGAGGAAATACTAAGAATCTCATTCATGGACGGAAGGTAGAGGTAATAAGGCTCTTAAGCTTAGCAATCTCTTCAGCCATATTATTAACCTCTCTCCTTAGGCGCCTTACTTCATCCTCAACACCCAAAGCCCATGCCTTACGAACATGCATCCCATCGTCCTACACAGTTATACGAGGAGTATACATCAGTTTCACTAAGTATCTTTAACAAAGTTTCACCAAACTATAAATTAAGTTTCACAAAGTATGACTATACAAAGAAGGAAAATTACCACATATTCCTTGCAGGTGAAGAACCTAAGGCCTGGGTGGGTATCGAAATCGTGGCGATACTTCGGCGGTAGAGTTATATCCGTCTGAATGTCACCACCACATGGGCAACGGGTAGGAATTTCGTTCATGGTCAGTAGAGAGAGTAAGAATAAAACCGTGGATTTAGAGAGAAATTAGAGAGTATTAGTGAGAAATTAGAGAGTATTAGTGAGAAATTAGAGAGTATTTAGAAGGTATTTATAGAGAATTTAGAAAGATAAGGAAGTTGAAGAGGATGAGTAGATATCGACATTTGAGGAGAGAGATGAGAGACGTGGGTTTAGAGAGAGAAGGAGTGGAGGTGTGGGAAATGACTAAAGTGCTGCAGTTGAGGAGACGAGAGAGAGAGAGAGTCACGGACTCACGAAAGCAGAGAAGGAAAGAATCTTCTCTTTTCCCTTAATCGAAAACATTTCAAAATGGCGCGTGTTTTTTTATTTTGTTTCCCCCCAAAAAAGTTGGGCATAGTTATACTTAAGTTTCTGGTGTTACAACATTTCTTCATAGTTTTATTTTTCGTGATTTTTTCATTTTTTAGTTTTACGGAAAATTTAATTTGTTACTAAAGTTTTACTTGTAATATTTCAACATTATCATGTAAGCTATACTGATTAGTGGAAGAAATTTTTCGAAATAACGAGAATTGTGAAACACTCCTTTGTAAGGTGGTCTTACTAGAAAAATGATCTTTGAAAGACTATACAATGCATAAGAGAAAATGTGATCTCGATTAAATTGTTATATTAAAAATTTAATATTTTGGCAAATATATTTCAGCAGTAGTTTCTGTTGATGCTTAAGGAGATTTTGTGTATTAAAGACTCTAACAATTATGTGTGTTGGATTAGAGGGGATTAGGTGGCTGTGTTGTTATTTTCTACATTGTTACACTATAGTTTTACTAGTTTTCCGTAGTTTTCCATAATTCTCGAATAAAATGAAACATAAGTAAACGCATAAACAACAATTTCAGAGAGTCGGGTCTACAGGGAAACATGTCCACTCATAAACAACAGAGTTCATTAAATTAAACATATAGATTCAACATAGCAAAAGCAGATAGAACTAAGAAGTTCAACATAGCAAAAGCAACATAACAAAAGAAGTTCAACATAGCAAAAGAAGTTCAACATAGCAAAAGCAACACAGCAAAAGCAACACAGCAGAAGTTCTAGTTTGGCTCACTAGGAGGATTAGTATGCATTCCATAAAGCAACCAATTAAAACCGAAATTTGTTCTTTTACGCCGTATGTTTTGTGTCCTTTTACGCCGTTCTCCAACTGATGGATTCCTATTTATCTTTTTCCTTCCCTTCCTCGTCTGCTTTTCCGGAGGTTTGACCTGGAGCTGTTTGATGTCATCTGGTACATTCCATTCAGACATGTCGGGCACAGAATAAATGGTCCTGTAATAAGCCATTGTCCAAAGTTCTGTCCAGTAATACTGGGAGCACAAATGATGATACTCTATGGTGATCTCACGTCGACGACCATTAGCAGCAGGAACCTCAAGGAAATATATGTAAGCAGCAAGTCCGTGAAGACAAGGATACTGTTCATAATCATATACCTTGCAGCTACATGACTTCGCTATCAAATTCACCAAATAAAGCTTCCCATTGTCAGTGTCCGTTACCTCATACTCAATAACTATTCCGCTCACGAACTGGCGTTTTTTCAGCTTTGGCCCAAAGATTGTGCAAATGGATCTCAACCAGAGGAACCAGTTTGGTATCCTGTGATCCAGACACGGCGTCCTTCCGATGTTTATTAAACCAGTGAGATATTTTTTTGATGATTGTATCGAACAATGGTATCAAGACATACCTCCTTGCGTCCCTAAACGCGCTATTCATCGACTCCACACTGTTGCTAGTGTCCAAGTTGTATCTACAACCTGGAAAATAGACCCTAGCCCATGTTTCTTTGTTAGTGTTCTCCTCCAAATACTTGACGGCTGAAGGATATCTCACTTTAAAAGATGCATAAGCAGCCTCGAACCCAGCCACGGTGTAATACCTAGCCAACTCCATAAATCTCCATGCCACTACGGCTTTGATGGTGTTACTAGCATGGCTTCTCACATTCTGAGCTAGATGCCATATACAATGGCCATGGTGAGATTAGGGATACACATTAGCTACAGCGTTGATGAGGCTCTGATTTCTATCGCTCATAAAAACTAATTCAGAAGAGTCCGGTATAACAGTTTTGAGCATCTCGAAAAACCAAGTCCAACTAGCATTATTCTCTCCGTCAAGTACCCCAAACGCGAGTGGATAATGGTGACGATTAGGATCTTGAGCTTTAGCAAATACTAAGACCCCACCATATCCGTTCTTCAAAAATGTAGCATCCACAAGAATCACTTTCCTCATGCACCTAAACCCTTCAATGCAAGCTCCTAAAGCTATGAAAACGTACTTGAACTGACCTGCCGCATCCAACTTCAGCTCGGTTGTTGTTCTCGAATTAGACTGCTCTAACATCACTACAAGAAAACAGGCCATTTACTAGGGCGGGTTCTCCTCGTTATTTCCTAGTAAAAGGGCATTTACTAGGAAATTACGAGGAAACCCGTTTCGTCGAAAGGCGTTCATCGTAAAGCCTATTTTCCTCGTAACGTTCTAGCTAACTTACGAGGAAATATTTCCTCGTAAACGCGTGGATAAGTTTTCCTCGTAAAGTCCACGTAAGCTTTCCTCGTAAGCTCATAGTAAAACCTTTCCTCGAACGCTCGTAGTATGTTTATTACGAGGAACTTTCTAGGAAAATTTACGAAGAGTTTACGAGGACAACTTACGAGAAACTTGCTAGGAATATTTACTAGGAGTTGACTTCGAAAGATTTACGAGGAAATTGCTTGGAAATGTTTATTTCTTTTAAAAAAAATATTTATAAATTAAAAATTATATATATATTAAAAAAATTAGAAAAACCAAATTAAAAATAACAATTTAAATAATTGAATAATTATAAATAACTAAATTATTAAGTTTAAATAACTAAATAATTGAATAATTATACAATAAATAAGTTTAAAAATTCATCGTCTTCTCCAGTGTTGCAACGCCCAATAGGCGATGAGGCCATTCCACACTGTGGTTGTGAGGAAATCGGGTTTCCCGCGCTCGTAACCGTCCACCTGATTTAAAAATAATTACAATTAAAGTAGTCAATTATAATATATGTATATTTTTAAAAGTATACATATATTATAATTTATAAATTTATACCTCAAAGTCGTTCTTCCAGTTGTAGACCGTGTCGCACAATCGGACTTTTGCCTTGGCCTCGAACTCTGACTTCACCAGCTGGTGAATCCCAATAGACCAACGATATTTTTGCTGTAACCAAAAAAAATAAAAGACGGATTACTTCAATATATTTCAAAATTTAAATGATTAAAAATATATAAATTAAGTGGATTTACTAAACTTACAGCGAACAATTTGAACCACGTCGTTTTGGTGTGGCTCGGCGTCATCTTCCAGTTTGGAGCTGGATCGGGAAAGTATCCCTTGATACAGTCTGTGACGCTAGCTGCGACACAACTGTCAAGACCAAACCTGGAAAGACAGAAAAATAAATCATTAATTAGAGCATACCATAATAAAAAAAGTTTTAAATTTAAAACGTACCATAAGATGTTTTGGCCGTTCCGTCGGATCGGATCTAACTCTGGCAGTCCTTCTCTGCCTGGAAGGGCCAAAATGTCCTCCACCGTGTACACCGCTAATGGTGCGGTCGGCGGCACCTGCAAATCAGGATGAATCCCGACCGGTGGAGGAGGAGGTGGAGGAGGAGGTGGCTGCATCTATGTTTTAAAAAAAAACAGAAAACATTAATTCTCGTATAATGTTTTAAAACAGTTAAACTAAGCTAATCTAAATTTCCTAAACAAACGACATAATCTAACCACCTAATCTAACCACCTAATCTAACCACCTAATCTAACCACCTAATCTAAATTCCCTAATCTAATCACCTAACTAGAGACTAGAGACTACCTTAAGAGAAAATAGAGAGGAAGTTACTATGAGTGACAATGCGGATCTGTCGCGTTTATATAAGGAAAAGGTTTCCTCGTAAGTTCGTAGAAAATTACTAGGAACTTACGAGGAAATTGCTATGCCCGTGTTTCTATTTACGAGGAAATTACGAGGAAAGTGTCCGTTTTTCCTCGTAAGGTCCTCGTAAAATCTGTACTAGGGCTTTACGAGGAAAACTCTTTACGAGGAAATTGCTATGCCCGTGTTTTCGCTTACTAGGGCTTTACGAGGAAAGTGTTTGTAAATCCTTAAACCCCAAACCCCAAACCCCAAACCACAACTTCCATAACTTATAACCTCTTCTACAACTAAAATCCTAACCTCTTCTACACCTAAATCTCAAATTCATTTTTTGTGATTAAACAAACTTATAAAACATACATAATTAAAATTAGTTTTTGTGATTAAACAAACTTATAAAACATACAACATAATTCATTCGGATACATTCTCATAATCCGTAGAAACATCATCATTTTCGACAAACTCGTCCTCAACACCGTCGTCCGTTGAGTGATCAGGGACATCTTCGTATTCACGATTATGCGGATCAATGAGTAGGATGTCATCAATTTCTGCTTCAGGTTCCTCGATTTCATTGGTGTTTTCTTCTTGCAATGGTGGTTCTTCTCCCTCGATTATCCGTCCTCGAGGTGTCACTTTGATGACAGCTAACCAGTTTATTCCCGTTGTAGTAAGTCGAGGGTATGGAATGAAGCAAACTTGATCTGCTTGGGAAGCTAATATGAAAGGCTCGAATTTGTTGTACCTTCGTCCACCATTGACGTCAACTACACCGTTCTTGTTAATCCGAACACCTCTGTTGACGACGGGGTCGTACCACTCACACTTGAAGATAATGCATTTCAAACTCATACCTGGAAATTGAACTTCATAAATCTCCTGCAAGATCCCGTAGAAATCTGTTTCGCCTTTCACACATATTCCATAATTACTTGTCGCCCGGTGTCTACCATAGTCATAGGTATGAAAAGTATAGCCTCGGGTGAAATACATCGATGATGTAGTGACCTTTGCAACTGGACCTTGAAGTAATTCGCGAAACCATGCGGGATATTGAGGATCGTCATAATCAACCTGCAACAAAAAGTAATATAACTAATATTAGACTTACTTTGTGGTAATGTACATGCATGCATACAATTTAAGTAATAATAAATACCTGTTTCCTCAACCACTTGATAAAGTGTTGATCTTTCCTTTTGTCTAACTCAGGCGTCGATATACCAGGTATTGCTTCCTCGACTTGAGTCATAAATCTCCTGTAAAATCATAAATGTCATGTTATATATTTAATATTGAAATATATATATATATATAAGTGTGTATGTTAAAATATTTACCTTTCAAAATAAGCAATCAATGGATGCTCGCAATTAAGAAGAATATAAATGTGTGCACTATGGACGTCTTCATCACTCGACCACCAAACCTCTTTTAATTTCCCCCCCCAGTCGCCCAATTTGACAAAAGATGTCTGGAACATCGTCTTCCATATATGTCGGCACGACACCACCATCATCGTATCTTCTTGGAGCTCGTTTCCTTGTACGTACTTTCGGTGCAAAGTAGTACGATGTGAAATGTGATGTTTCTTCCGTCAAACTTCCCGCAACAATAGAACCTTCCACTCTTGCAAGGTTTTTGGCTTTTCCTTTCAAAGTTTTCATGGCCCTTTCATACTGATACATCCATCCATAATGCACAGGTCCACGAAGTAATGCCTCATACGGGAGGTGGACAACTAGGTGTTCCATGACGTCGAAAAAAGAAGGCGGAAATATTTTCTCCAAATTGGAGATTAAGACAGGGATGTTTTCATGAAGTTGTTGGACAACTTCCACTTTAAGAGTGCGGGTGCTCAGATCCCTAAAAAATGCTCCAATTCCTATATATGTTTACAAAAACAAACATAATCCACATAATTAGTAAATATATATATATATGTATATAAAGAAATAATTAATCATATCATCGTATTATATTAATTAATTACCTGAAAGTGCTTCATGTACTTTTGCCGGTAGTAGCTCCCCAAACGCAAAGGGAAGTAGTCGTTGCATGAAGACATGACAATCATGGCTCTTCATCCCGGAGAACTTTTGCCCTTTCTCAACACATCTTGAGAGATTTGAAACATACCCATCAGGGAACTTCACTTCTGAAGCCACCCAGTTGAACAATGCAGACTTTTTATCTGATGATAGTCTGAATATTGGAACTGGAACTTGCCCATTGCTTTTTATATGTAACTCACTCCTTGAGCAGATATCGGGTAAGTCTAACCTCGATTTTACGTTGTCTTTCGTCTTCCCTGGGACGTTCAATATAGTGTTCATGATGTTCTCAAAAAAGTTCTTCTCTATATGCATCACATCGAGGTTGTGGCGCAAAAGAAGATCTTTCCAATATGGCAATTCCCAAAATATACTCTTTTTGTGCCAATTGTGCTGAACACCATAAGAATCAGGCATATTACTGGGAACATGCCAATTCCCACCATGAGGAGCTGTTTCTAGAGCACAGTAGTAATCGATTTGCGCTTCGATTTGTTCTCCAGTTAAATATGGAGGAGGAGTGTCTCTGACAACCCTTTTGTGCCTGAACAATTTCTTGTTTCTTCGGTATGGGTGGTGGATGGGAAGAAATCGACGGTGACAATCAAACCAGCTAGTCTTCCTACCATGCTTCAACTGAAACGCATCTGTCATTCCATTACAATATGGACAAGCTAATCTCCCATGTGTAGTCCACCCAGACAACATACCATATGCAGGAAAGTCACTTATGGTCCACAAAAGCATCGCTCGCATCGTAAAGTTTGTTTTCGTTGAACAATCATATGTCCTCACCCCTGTTGACCACAAATCTTTCAACTCTTTTATCAGTGGTTGTAGAAAAACGTCAAGAGATCTTTTTGGATGTTTTGGACCAGGTATTAATATGCTCATGAATAGAAACTCTCGTCGCATGCACATCTCCGGTGGCAGGTTATACGGTGTAAGAAAGACAGGCCACAATGAATATTGTCTCTCAGACATTCCAAATGGACTAAATCCATCAGTGCATAATCCAAGATACACATTCCTGCTATTGCGAGCGAAATCTGGATGTACATTGTTAAAATGTTTCCAGGCTCTTGCATCTGATGGATGAGTCATCTCTCCATCCGTCTGAGTATGCTCGGCGTGCCATCTCATCCCTCCAGCAGTCTCCTCAGATTGGTACAATCTTTTCAATCTGTCTGTGATTGGTAAGTACCACATCCTTTGGTACGGTACCCTATTGCGCCCTCGACCTTGCGGTTTGAATCGTGGCTTCTTACAAAATCGACATTCTTCTAACTTCTCATCATCTCCCCAGTAAATCATGCAGTTGTCGATGCAAACATCTATCGTCTCCGAGGGCAACCCAAGACTATATACCAATTTCTGAATCTGATAATAAGATTCAGCAGACACATTGTCTTCTGGCAAATACTCTTTAAACAAGTCTGTCCATGCATCCATACACTTTTCAGGTAGATTGTGATCGGTTTTAATACTCATCATTCTAGCAGCCAACGACAATTTAGACAGACCTTCTCTACAACCACTGTAAATTGGCTCATTCGCAGCTTCTAACATTTCATAAAACTTTTTTGCATCTAAGTTAGGTTCTTCAACTTCATCATCATCATGGGTTACAAATGCATCACCTACCATATCATGAACCCTATCACAATCTACCATTTGTTCCTCTTCGTGATGATAGCTATTACTACTGCTACCTTCATTACGCAAATTCTCAACTGGTTCAATCTGCAAATTGCTATTACTACTGCTACCTTGATTCCCAAAACTACCATCTTCTCCATGTTGATACCAAATATAATAATATGGCATGAAACCTCTATTTATTAAATGCTTCCAAACATTTTCACGAGGGCCTAATTTGGTATTGCAACATTTTCTACAAGGACAGAACATCTTACCACTTTCTTGCGTGAGTGGTGTAGAATTTGCTTGATGCATAAACGTCTCCAATCCCTCCAGAAATTCTTTCGTCACCCTCCCGTTATCATCTCTGTGTGAATACATCCACTTCCGCAACTCGAAAATATTTCCTGGACCGGACATTTTGTTTTGTGTTTTATCAAGCTTATAGCTGATTGTTTTTTGGTGTGTTTCAAATGAATCACATATGGTGGTATTTATAGAAAATTTTAGAATCTGAGAATTTACTAGGAAATTGCTAGGAAAAGTAGGTACAAAACACGTTTTTGATTTTAATTCGATATTTTCTATCCACTTCCTCCTAATTTCGTAGTAACATAACCTTTCCTCCTAATTTCCTAGTAAGGTTACTAGGCCTTTACGAGGAACTGGCTATGCCTAGTAACAATACTAGGACTTTACGACGAAATAGCTATGCCCGTGTTTCTATTTCTTCGTAAAGTCCTAGTAATAACTTTACTAGGACCTTACGAGGAAACTGCTAGGAATAATTTTCATAACTAAATTTTCCCTAAACTAACCATCTATAATCTAAATTCCCTAAACTCTAACCTTAAACCTAAACCCTAAACCCTGAACCTAAACCAACAACCATAACTTATACCTATACATCTTCCTAAATCCCAAATCACAAATTTTTTAAAAAAAACTAATAGAAGTATACAGTCATCAGAACGGTTTTTATCAACCCCACATAGCTTTCCTCGAACTATCTACTTCAAGAAAAGTTGAGGAAAAGCTACGCTGAGTTGATAACAAACTATTCTGTTGACGGTGAACTCCTTTCAGTTACGAATTGAGTATTTTCTATTTGTTTGGTGTGTTTCAAATGAATTACATGTGGTGGTATTTATAGAGATTTGAGAATTTACTAGGAAATTGCTAGGAAAAATAGGTACAAAATTTAAATTGGATATTTACTATCAAGTTCCTCTTAATTTGGTAGTAAGAAAACAGTTCCTCCTAATTTCCTAGTAAGCTTGTACTAGGATTTTACGAGGAAATATTTTACTACGGCTTTACGAGGAAAGTGACTATTTCCTCGTAATGTCCACGTTAATGTACTACGACCTTACGAGGAAACGTATTTCTCGTAACTTTACGAGGAATCTACGAGGAAATCTGGTTTCCTCGTAAACTGGAAGTAAACTCGTAGTAATTTTACGAGGAATAATTTTCCTAGTAAAGTTTCCTAGTAAATGCTTAGTTTTCTTGTAGTGCATGTACAAGTAGCTAGGCAACATCTTGTAGCTGTCTTCTGAATTACCACGCAGCTCACGCATAGCTAGATTTTTCCCTCTCAACGCTGTGGAGTAAGATATATTTACTCCAAGTTTTAACTTAATTAAGTCAATGATATCTCTCGGAAGAGGAGTACTTAATTTTCCAAGAAATTGCTCATTCAAAAAATTTGCAACTAATTCTGCAGATCCTTTCCTCTTGCTGTTGCAGCTATCACTTTGATTAGTCCGAGAGCATGTATGCATACCGCAGTACCTTCTAATAGAAAAAATTTCAGTCTCTGGAACCCCCGCAGCTCGCATTCTCCAATTACAGTTTGCTTCACAACATTTTAACACCAACCTTTTACGATCAGATTTTTGAATAACATAACGAAAGCTGGCACCGAATGCAGCTCTATCCACCACCTCTTGAAGTGTGCTCTTGTTTGGAAATTCCTGCAGATAGTACAGACCCATACCATCTCCCCATTCCTCTATAACTTGACTACATTTTACTAAAGGTAGCTGCTCAAAATACATATTGGGCTGCCTAGTACCACTCTCATCCATCATAGCTGCGTTGTCCTTCTCAGCAGTGGTTTCCGTCTCAGCTGCGGTTTCTGTCTCAGCTGCGGTTTCTGTCTCAGCTGCGGTTTCTGTCTCAGCTGCGGTCTCCGTCTCACCTCCGGTCTCCGTCTCACCTCTTGTTTCCGTCCCACCTCCGGTTTCCATAAAATCATCTTGTCTTGTTTCGTCATCATTCACAATCTCTATCTGCTTCTTCTGTTGATCTGCCTCCCCGTTTTCTACATACAAAATCATGGCTTTAGGTCCGACTTCGTCATCATTTCCCTGCAACACTTGGTAATTCATCCCAACAGAACTTTTGCACACTCTTGACACCACCTCTAACTGATCCGATATACTCGTCTCCTCCACAACCAAAAGACTTCTACGGTGGTCTTTATCAACTGTTGTCAGGTAAACGAACAAATCCTCATCATCAGAAATAGTGAGCTCTGCCTCACATCCAACCACTATCGGCATGTACCTTAGGACCAGTTTTACATTCCTTTCATTCAAAAACAGCTTTTTATACAACCTTTCTTCTAGCATTGCCAAAGTTATTTCTTCAACTGTTGTCTTCATGGTTACACTATACATTCGCTCTTTGAATTTGAAATGTATGCTAACGTGTTTCGTCATCGTATCCTGCAACAACAACAAATTCAAGGAACAGTTATACCAGTGTTATCTAAGTATCTACAGTTATACGTATTATACATCAATTAATAGTTCTACTAGTATTACTGAGTTATGCTTCCACTAAAGCTAAATTGACGTTTTCAGATACTAAAAGAATGCCAAGTTGAGCTCATGAAACTCAACTCAATTCCATACATTCAATCATACGCTTTAATTGATTCACATTTCCAATTACAAACAATTTTAATCCAATGCAGCTCGGGTAGGAGCAGAGAAGAGAGTTGGACAGAACAAACCTGCATTCGCCGAAGGAAGCCTAGCCGGCGATCGAACTGAGATTCCGAGGACCTGCGAATTGAATTGGAGGATTGGAAGCTGGAATCGAGCTGATCGATCGAGCTGAGAGAGCTTTGGGGGAGTCACTCGCTTTGGGGAGGACGACGAATGACGAATTCAAGAGGAGCCAATTAATTTATTTTTAGTGTATTTATGCTTTTTATTTTATTTAATCTAACCAAACCAAAAGAATTGAATTTAACCCAAACCAGTTGGAGTTCAGACCAAACTCTGAAACCCAAACCAACCAAATTCGGACCAGAATCCAAACCAACCGATCGATTTCATTAATTTCGTATTTTTCTTTTTTTTTATTCACCCACCGAGGGGCATTTTCGTCAAATCGCACCAACTGATTAAATGAAGGGCATAGGGGGTTTATAGAGCCCATAAGAGATTTTGCCTTTGCCTCTTAGGGGCAGTGGAGGAGATGTCTCAAGTGGATCGTCGTGTTAGTTATATGCTTGAATATGAGTGGGTGTTTCGTTGACTTCTTAACTTACTAGTACTACTCGATTATTGTCGCCTCAAATTTGACAAGTACATCGCAATGTTTCCACTGCTTTTAAGAGATAGGAAGTAAGAAGGGGAGAGAGAGTGAATTTTGGTCATTTTGTGAATTTAGTTTTTTTTTCTTAGCTACTAGAAGCTACAACTTTTTTTTTTGTAGAACCTACTATTTTTAAATTAGATTTGATTGATAAACAAAATAGAATCAAATGATTCTAGTGGTGATGAAAAAGGAATGGTAGACTTTCTCTCCCTTCTCTCTAGATCCTTGAGAGAGAGAGATAAGTCCTGGTGGTTCCTTCCTCTTCTGGCCCGCGGTGCACGGTGGTTTCTTCGACACGGTGTAGCCGTCTTTGACTCCGGCGACGTGCCTGTACTTCGGTGGTCGTCTGGCTTCGGTTTCTGGCGTCATCATCTTCTTCTTGGTGAAGGCGGCAGGCTTTTGGGTTCCGTTTTTGAACTTTCTTTTAAGTGATGAAGATGGAGGTGCTCGCAGTGTGATGCATGCTCTTGAAGTGGTTCGGTGAAACGTCGTATTATTTTTACGACGGTTTTTCGCCGGCGATGTGTGGCTGACGGGAACCCTTTACCTTCAATACAGTCGTTGGAGGTGGGTCTTCTGCCAGAAAGATGGTGGAGACGGGAGTTTCTCCAAATCATATCCGAGGTAATACGGGAGGACCAGTGTTTGGAAGCTTTCTCCTGCGTCGAGTCTCAAATCGGCTTGAGCATGAAACGGTGGGGTTCAATGTTCGTCGTTCTCCTATCCCGGCGGGGTGATCAATGGCTTTGAGAGCTCGGTGCGTCGTCCGGCGATACGAGTTTCTCGGCGAAGAATCGAAGCGGTGTCGGTCGAAGAAGATTTGTGACGCGTGTTTTCCTCGTTGGTGGGGATCTTCACATGTGTTCCTCTTCTTGACGCGTGTTTTGTTTGTCGCCGTTTTGGATGCGTGGGTGAAAGTGGGTTTACCGGTTTTGAGGTTTGGGCTTTCAGGTCCAATGTTTGTTGTTTGTCTTTTAGTTATCCATGGGTTTGGGCTTGTTGTTTTTGTTGTTTCTTTTGGACCTTTATAGCTTCTAATAAACTATCAGATGGCAAAAAAAAAGAATCAAATGATTCTTTTCTCAGCTGAAAACTTAATGCTATATGTTAGCTAAGTTTATACCAATCAAAGTTTGGTAATCCATAATCTACACATGTGAGTATATATATATTTTGTGTCAAATCATTGGACATCTCTCTTATTTAAAACATAAACATTTTTTTGGTAAAATATTAAATTTATATTAATATGGAAACAAAAATGGATTTATGTACAAAAGAATAGCATAAAAAAGATATAGAGTGTTCTAGCAGCTAGAAACTAGTGACTACTAAACCATCTTTGAAGTAATCCTTGGAGCTTTGAGGATTCAAAATATCGCGTAGACATGATACAGCTGCGGACTGTTTTATCAATGAGAGCAATCAGCTGATTTGCTGCTTTTGCCTTCCCTGTATGCCTCCGCTCATTCCTCTCTCGCCACAGATAGTAGATAGAATTTTTAAATACCAACCTGAGTAGGATAAAGGTCAGTCTATCATACTTGTGCTCCATCAACCTAGCCAGTGTTGCTCCCCAGTCAGGATCCGCATCTATTCCCAACAGATCACCTACAACTGCCAGCCATACAATAAAGGTGTATGGACATGCGAAAAACAAGTGGTCCCTAGACTCAGTTGGCTCTCCACAAAACAGGCAGCCCTGTGTTACTCCCCAGCTCGCCATTCTTGCTCCTGTAGAGAGTCTGTCACGAGCCGTCAACCAAGCAATGAATGCAAATCTTGGAACTCCTTGTGCAAACCAGATCACTGTACTCCACCGCTGTTTCTCCTTATGCAACCGAACCAGATCCCAGGTTTTGGTGACCGAGAAACAAGTTGTGTAGACCTCATCACTAGAACGCCACAATATTACATCCTCCCCCTACCATCCATCGGAGCACTAAGGCGACATATAGTTGAGATTAACTGTTGCAGGTATTGGTCTCTACATCTCCTAAAATGCTTGTAGCATCTGCCACCATGGCATTACGCCAAACACCAAGCCTCTGGGGCCCATTGTCGCCAATGAAATCAATAAGCCTACCTTGTGGAAGCCAGTAGTCATACCAGAAAGAAGTGTTTTGACCATTTTGTATTTGCACCCGAATGAACTGAGCAGCCAGCGGCCTCATCCTGAGGAGTTTTCTCCACACCCACGACCCTTTGGATGATGCACTAACATCCCAGAAAGAGCCATTGTTCCAGAGATATCTCCTCACCAAAGTTACCCATAACGAACCTGACGTAGTGATTAGTTTCCATATAAGCTTCAGCGCAAACACCTTAGAGACATTTGTTAGCCTTCGGAGACCTAACCCACCTTCATCACGAGTAAGACAAACATCTTCCCAAGAAACCTTAGCACTTCCTTGAGCAGTTAGAGAGCCTCCCCATAAGAACGAGGAGCAGAGGCTCTCAATTTCATCAAGGCATCCTTTTGGAAGGAAGTAAGCTGAGCTCCAAAAATTCAAGGTGCTGTAGATCACCGACTTAATCAACTGCAAACGTCCTACAAAGGATAAGTACTTACTAGTCCAATTTTGAAATCGTTGCTTGATCTTGTCTAGCAAAGGAGCATAATCTGCACGGGACATGGTCTTCGTAGTAAGCGGCAGCCCAAGGTATTTTACCGGCAGAGACGAGACAGAGAACCCAATACTTGTTGCCTCCTGCTCATTAATATTCTTCCCCCCACCTCCTGCAAACAGAGTAGACTTTGCCACATTTACAGCCAGTCCAGACATTCTAGCAAACTTCTCAAAGACCTGAATAGCACCCCTCAATGACTGTGGCGACCCATCAGTGAATACCATAATGTCATCTGCAAAGCTGAGATGCGAGAGCTTAACGTCTTTGCAACGCGGATGAAACCCAATCTCATGTCGCTCAACTGCTTTATTCAACATTAAGGAGAGAACATTGCTGACAATAACATATATATATGGAGATAAAGCACATCCCTGCTTGATACCTCGAGCACTGGAGAAAAACCCCTCAAGATCTCCATTAACTGACACCAAGAACCCTGCTGTCCTTATACAACACATGATCCATGCTACAAACTGGTCCGGGTAGTGCATTGCTCGTAACGTTGCTTCAATGAAGCTCCACTGAACCGAGTCAAAAGCTTTTGATATATCAAGCTTTTTATGGCCGCTCGCGATGACAATGAATCATTATGATACTCCTTAACCAGTTATGTCGCCAGTAGCACATTTTCTAGTAGTAGCCTGCCCTCCACAAAGGCACACTGGTTCTTTTCAATGGCTGATGGCAGAGTAACCCGAAGCCTCCTCGCTATGATCTTTGATATAACTTTATATACCACATTACAGCACGCGATAGGTCGATACTGCGACATACGTTCCACATCTTAGGTTTTTGGCACAAGAGCAAGGAGTGTGGCGTTGATACTCTTGGGAAGAAAACCATAAAGAAAAAACGATTGGACAGCAGTAACAAAATCAGCACCTATATTAGCCCAAACAGCTTTATAGAATTCCATCGAATACCCATCAGGACCATGTGCTTTATTTGATGGCATTGAGAACATAATATCCTTGATTTCAGCAGCTTGTATCGGCTTGACTAGCATAGCAGCATCTGCTGGATTACAGCGATGTTCAATAAGCCCAGATAACTCCTCCATTTCAACACCAACAAAATCAGCATGTATCTGCTGCAGGAAACTTTGGAAGTAACATACAACCTCTACCTTTATCATGCCTGGATCAGTAATCACCTCACCTCCATATGTAACCAACCTTCGGATTGCATTCCTTGAGTGCCTGCTTTGAGTGTATTTATGATAGAAACTTGTATTTAAATCTCCTAGTCCGAGCCATTTAACCCTCGACTTTTGGTAGAAAAACTGTTCATCAATACCAGACAGATAGTGCCACTGATTCCAGGCTTCTGTAGCAGCCTCAAACGTATCAGAGCATGGATTTGCTAAAGCAACATTCTGACAGGTACACAAGAACTCATAAGCAGCAGTAACCCTTGTT
This sequence comes from Hirschfeldia incana, assembly GCA_026261945.1. Taxonomy (NCBI): domain Eukaryota; kingdom Viridiplantae; phylum Streptophyta; class Magnoliopsida; order Brassicales; family Brassicaceae; genus Hirschfeldia; species Hirschfeldia incana. The sequence goes on from JABCMI010000064.1 coordinate 1,480,117, forward strand.
GGCAGATTCCCAAACGCATCTTTATTGAGTTGTCTAAGTGTCCATTTCAGATTCTTCAGCTTGGTATGAAATAACAAAAGGGCCTGTCTAGAGTGAAAAAGGCTTGCCGTTGATGACCAATATTGAGAGGTCACGTCCGGAAAGCTGGGATGTGACGTGAGGTGATTAAAAAATTTGAAAGGTTTCTTATTCCCGATGACAGGCGCATGAAGCTGAGTGCATATCCTGGCATGATCTGAAACACCACCCATCTCGATAGTAGCATAGGAGTGCAGAAATGTAGAGATTCAAGGAGCGATGACAAGCGCACGATCCAGCTTCTTACAGATGGGGTTTTCCTCCTGGTTGTTTGACCAAGTGAACACATGACCCACAAATGATAGGTCTGACAACCCGTGCCTGCCTTTAGTCTTCTGAATGTCTCTCATCAAGCATATGTCACCAGCTTGTTCCAAAGCTCGAGAATGTTCACTCAATGATAAAGTAACATTGAAATCTCCCATCACCAACCACGCATCATTCCCCCCAGCAGTCATTGTAGCTACTCATTCAAGCTCTCTCCAAAGTTGCTTCCTCTCAGCAGCAAAGTTTGAAGCATAGATAAATGAGATGAGAAACATATCCCCTATCGGACAAAATTTCACCCAACATGTGATCATCTGAGCAGAAACATGAACTGGTGCCACCTCCACTGTATCAGCCCACACCACCCAAATCCGTCCAAGCTTATGGTGATCATAATTGGTAAGATTAGACCAGCCAGGAAAAGTAGACTGAAAGATCCTTTGGAAATTTGTTGCTTGTACACGTGTCTCCAACAAGCAACCCAAAGATAACTTCCCACTTCGAACCCAATGTTTAACCGCATTATGCTTGCAAGATTTGTTGAATCCTCGCATGTTCCATGCAAATATCGATGTCATCAGTGCTTCCGAGAGGAAGCTTTCTTGCTTTGATTCTACCCATGAAGTAGACTTTTTGAGTTAACCATTGGCTTCCGGCTCTGTTTCTTACCGCGAGTGTGCCCAATAGCATTTGGCTTTCCAGTACCCACCTTTGTAGTTTCCTTCTCTTTCCCAGTACCTGCCACAGTCTCCTCCACTTCACTTGTTTCCTCCCCTATCTCACCACCTTCACAATCATCAGTTTCCATTATTTCTCCCTCTTCCCGAATATTTTGTAGCACAGCAAACCCGTTCGAAGAAGAGGATGAGTGACGTTTATCTTCATTACTCTTGCACTGGTCAGGAGGGAAGGAGCTCCTCCGTGGGGATCCTGTGTCCTTCCATTGATACTCCGTCCTGGACTTTCGTACTTCAACCTCCTTGCCCATCTCTCTACCATTAACTACACCATCTTTTATGTTTGTAGCCGCTACAGCTTTCGTATTCTCAACTCCTGGATTAGTCCCAAAACAATCTCCTTCCCAGTAGTGTTCTCTTTCACTCCAACCATTTCTTCCTTTCCTGTCTGTTCCGCCAAGCTTCGAGATTACTCCAAAATCTTGATCTTGGATGCCACAGTGCACTCTTTCGCTTCATGATCCCAGCCTAAGCAGAGGTTGCAATGGGGAGGGAGCCATGGGTAAGCAATCTCAACCGCCACATCTCCTCCGTCTCTGTCCTGGAAACTCAACTTGTGAACCAATGGTTTGTGTAGGTTCACTTCCACCAACACTCTCGCAACATCTAGTCTTGTACAACGTTCAGTTTGCGGGTGGAGCTTCACATACTTCCCCGCAGCACGTGCCAAAAAACTTAGCCCCTTTTGTGAGTAGAGGTATCCAGGAACCTGTTTAAAATCCACTCACAATGGCATAGCTGAGAGATCTGGTGGTGATTGCGCTGTCTCCGGGTTCCATACACAAACAGCCAACGGAACATCAGCAATGTACCAGTACTTTCGCTTGAGAACACGAGCACGCGTCTGGGCATTGTCAATCCGGAACAGCACAGTCCTCTTGCTGATAAACTGAACATCAATCTTTGATCCATTCAGCGGAGAGCCTCAGATGTGATTCACCGTGGAATGAATGGACCCAACATGGGGCGAATCACCCATAAAGTAACCCACTAGGAAGTTCTCCCATAGCAGAACAACATCAACAAACACCTCCTCTGGAATCTTGATGTCTGCAACCCCATCTCGGATCTCCATCTCCACTGGAATCTCCTCCCCCACTGTCGAAACATCCTGAACCCTCTGAGCATACGATTTCGGACTACCCCCGACCGATCCCTCTCTTCGATCAAGTCCCTCGCCCACCAAATCAACCCCAATAGAAGAACCAGTCTTCGCCTGAGACTCCAAACGAACCTCCACTGAACCCTCCATCGTCGATTTCAGGGAAGAATCAGTTAGGGTTTTGTCGCCTCTCGTATCGCCATCGCCTTTTGTCTCCATCTTTTCTTCTAGTTTAAAGAAAAAAATGAAATAAAACATAAACATTCATTTGGAGCTAACTATGATTTAATAAGTTTTACATCTAATACACTTCATACTATATATTAATTATGGAAAACAACATCATATTACTAAACATGTTTCCAAACAGCTCAATAATTAATCATGTGTCCAAACAATATAACATATAAGGTTCTTTTAACATTTTTATTAATCATCCTCTAATTACTTAATAAAGAAATATTTGACTAAAATATTCAAATAACTTATAGAAAATTTTCGAAAGGTATAAACTTTTTTACAGGCTTAGTTACTACAAATAATTTTGTTTGATATGAAAGAAATTAAATTAGTAGACTATTTTATTTATATTTTCATAAATAAATAAATACATTCAATTAATCTTTACAAAAATAAAATTAAACTAAATATTATATATAAGTAACATGTTAGAGTCAATAAATTGACATCAAATCAATTTTATAATTTTAAATGCACAAAATTATATATCACACAATTAATCAAATAATTAAGTAGATTTTATTAAAAATCACGATGAGACGGAAATAATTGCAAAACAAAAACAATATAATTATAAATTCTGAATACACTAAAATAAAAATTGTTTAAGTATATTGATTTATAAATTATATTTTGTTGGTCAGAATCTAGTGTGGATTATGCCTAGTTTATATACCATTCTGAAATATCCGTTAGTGTGTGTTTTATTATTCTAAGTGAAAGCTTAGTGCCATCGAAATTTTTTAAAAGTTTATGCAAAAGCAATGGATACTTTTCCGAATGTGAGATAATGTCACCAGAAAGACATGAATTTTTGATTGGTTTGCGCTCTATTTGCTTGTTCCAAGTGGTAATGCGGTCATTGTTGTTGTTGGATGGTTGTACTTTAGTAGATCGTTGAAGATTTGGATTTGATATTACATTTGTCTTATTGAAACCATCAGCTTGTGAAGTGTGTAATTCTATAAATGGATATCTCAATAATTAGTATACTAATATTAGAAAAGTATCATGCTAGATCTACTACAACAATAGTTCATGTTATGATGTTAGTAGCGATTTTCTGATAGCAGAACCAAAAATGGATTTATTAAGTCAGGAGGACATTATTTTGATTCAGACACTGGCAATAAGTAAAATTCTTAATTAAGATGATTATTGTTGGAACTACACGAAGAATAAGTATAAGTATTTGATGGTTACAAATTTGCTCAGCAAAAAAACTTGGGGGAGATGTTTTAAGAACTGAGTATCATAAAAATCCAAGCTTTTATTTGAAAGATCAAAGTCTCGCAGAAAATTCAACATCTTATATGACAAATAATTGAGAGATTAATTATAATAAATAACTTATACATCGTATTTGATGTGACAACTATGTCCAAGATGTGATGCAGAAAATGAAACCATTGACCATGTTATTATTGAATGTCCACGCCCTTCCCCCCCCCCCCCCCCCCCCACCCACCCCCCCCCCCCCCCCCTTTACAAACATGGTCTCTGTAAGCAACACCATCTCCACCTTTCATCTTTGATAGTTCCTACTTTGAGTCATTTCACAAATATGGATTAATCTTTTCTGGCCAAAAATGATATTGAAAACTTGAATTTGGACATAGATCTATATCCTTATATATTTTGGTATATGTTAAAAGCGAGAAATGCTAAATTGTTCAGAAGAACAAAAATATATCCTTTGGAAACTATTAGACAAGTGGAATCTGAATGTCAGGGTTTGAGGCTAATAGTATAAGGGAGGTAATACATGAGGAAGGATAGTCCATTGCGAAACCGTAGGCTCAGAGATATGTATGACTGATGGTTCATGGACACATGACTCACTTTAGACTCGTCTAAAATGACATGTATCATTAGATTTTTTGGTGGACCACATATGGAGGGGTCATTAGTATATTTTAAGTGTTGAGATGTGTACTCTTCGCTTTTATGCAATTTCTATACAGGGCATCGCTCAGTGAGCTTATAACAGCTCATATAACATTTTTGGGATGTTTTTGGCTTCCGCAGATGGTATATGAACGTCTTTTGGACTCAAAAATTTCACACATTAATGATATGTGGAGGGAATTGCTTTCATCTCGTTGATCCATGACCTGCCAAGTGTGATGTTGAAGGGCACATGTTTATATACTACGACAAAGTCAACCAAATTACGTACGTCTTTTGAGAAGAGTGGCAGTTGGATGTATCCGAGCGATACTTTATTTCTCCTGAAAAGTCAGCGAGAGGCATGTGGTTCTTTTCAGTTCGGTTTTGTTCAAAACCATACATCATACAGAATCTTACAACAACATGTCGAACGAGCTTCCAATATAAATCAATATGCGAGACAACACAAAAGCGGTGACGACTAGCTTTATGACTAGGACATTGTCGTGAGATTTATCGAGGTGGTTTGTTTCACTCTTGTGAAATATAATTTCGTCGCCGGGCCCTCCAGGTAAGATGTCAAACAAAGTCCCACATTGGATATTAAACAAAGGAAAGTCTAATATATAAAGAGAAGTCCAACTCTAATAGTACGAGGCTTTTTGGGATGGAAACCAAAAGTAAATTCATGCGGGCTTGCCAATTAGGCCCAAAGTGGACAATATCGTACTAACCGGAGAATAAGAGTTGGACATAGGATTTAACAATTCCAACAATTGGTATCAGAGCCGGTTGACGAGAAATCTGCAAGAAGACCGAAATACCCTTTAAGTAAGAACGGGTAGAAAAGAAAAGAGAAAGTCTGTTGCCGAAAGTCAGAAGATCATGGAACCTGTGAAGTTGTGGGAAACATTCTCAAAGAAACGAAATGTTAAGAAAGATATATTCTCAAAGGAAACCATGCAATTAGAAAACACACAAGAGATGAGTTGGGGTCCTTAGTTTGAGGGGGAAAATGTGAGATGTCAAACAAAGTCCCACATTGGATATTAAACAAAGGAAAGTCTAATATATAAAGAGAAGTCCAACTCTAATAGTACGAGGCTTTTTGGGATGGAAACCAAAAGTAAATCCATGCGGACTTGCCAATTAGGCCCAAAGTGGACAATATCGTACTAATCGGAAAATAAGAGTTGGACATAGGATTTAACAATCCCAACACTCCATTGGAGTAATCTCCTTGGATCTGGTTTGGCTCTTCTTTGGTAGTTTTTTATGGAGTTTATCGAGTCGTTACATAATTTGTAGCCTCTAAAATTGAAGTTTATTTATTTAGGAGGTACATCCCTTGGCCCCTGGATGTTATTGCAAGCTATTAGTGATAAGGAGCTATTATTAAATTAAGGAAGGGTGTATCTCCTGATGGTTTTCTATGCCTTCGAGACACTGAAGGAGGTGTGGTGACTGATTTCATGGATCCATCACATATGATGAGGTCAATTGGCAGGGAACCTGCCGGTGATCAGGAAATCTTCTTCTTCTTGCCGTTCTCTCTTGAGGAATATTATCTTTTGATTTCTTTTGGTGGGAGAGATTTTTCTCTTTCGAATTCAAAATTTTGATACTTAGCTTGTTTAGCTAATAATCGAAGTTGAGTTTGACATTATTCGGTGGGATGTTCCTTCTTCTTATAGAATTTATAGAATTTTTTGGGATCAAATTTCTCATTTCTTGGGTCGGGTGATCTGTCGATGGCATATCTTTTTCGCTAAATTATGGGCCTCACATGTATTTTTTCAGAGAGAGAGCTGCAGTTTCCTCTCTGGGAAGGAGAAGGCCAAAGAGCGATATACCACATTTTCGAGCGATGCAGTGTTCGAACTATGAGTTCTTCTTTGAATCGCGAAGTGAACCAAACACCAGTTCTCAATGCTGTTAGGGTTGAACCGCCGTTTGGATTCATGATTCAAAATATCACTTCCTTGAATCAGTCTATGTAGGATCAAAGTGTCTCGTTGTGTCCATATATTACTGAGAAAAAGATCCTTCTGATACTTTATTTTCTATGAGACAAAGTATTGTTTCAAGAAGTGGTTGCTAGCTAAGTGAAATTGTCTATGGAATTTTCTTCTAAGCATCAGAACCAATTCGAGGTGTGGGTCATGTGACAATTGTTTTACATTAATATGCTTCCTTTTCCTCATCATTGAGGTGAGCTCTGGCTATTACTAGTATAAAGGTATGTGTATGAGCTTAGGGTCGGTTCTCCATGATAATTCTGAAATTTATTTTTTTCGGTGGCGATGAGTCAATGCGTTGGCTATTCGATTTGTTTGCAGCCCTGTGGTGGAGGTGGAGATCGCTCATTGTGGTGATTAACAACTCTAAACACCTGGGTGGTCTGTGGGGGAGTCACAAATGGAGGGAGATATGTGATGTTAACTGGTGGTGCGGGACGTGATCCTGTTTCGGTGACGTTGTGAGGAGTAGAAGACACTATTGCCTCTCAAGGCGAGTCCCAAGTGCTTTAGCAGTTGCCTCACTTCGATGTGTTCGATCCACGAGTGTGGTGAGTATCCATTGGATTCTGGTTAGATTTTTTGCTGTTCGCGGGAGCGTAGAGATCAACCTTTAACTTATTATGTCTCCGACAATAGACAAACTACTGCTGTGATTCCATACCAGTGATATAGGTTGTTCAGTTGGAATCCTTACTAAAGGTTTCTTAAGAAATTTGTCTTAGTCTCGGCTAGAAAGTTCTCTGAATCGATGTCTGAGATCTATCATTGAGGGAGTTTTGCTGGGTTCTCTGGTGGCATTGTTGCACTGCTGAGTCGGGATGACATCGTCGATTTAGATTGGTGCATAGCTGCATTTGGATTAAATGGTTTTGGAATTCATTTCGATCTAGCTGATCTTTGATCAGAATTTAAATTATTATTTTTTCATAATGTAAATTTTTTTCTGGCATCCATAATGTGTATAGTGGTGATACAACTTTATGTTGAAGCTTCTAAACTAGAATTACGGACTTTCTGTCTCACTATGGAAAGATGTTCTATAGTTTTGTTGGGGTATCATTTTTACAGTATTTTTTTGTATGGGGTATCACTTTTACAGTATTTCTTTGCATTTCTATACGTTTCAATATTTTTTTAAAAAAAGAGAAACAGTCCCAAAGTAGAATCAGTTAGATAAAGTTTGTATATTTAATTATTAAAAATTACAGTAAAATTTAAAGTTGGAATCACAAAAATAAAAATAGCTTTAGTACTTAAATTCCAAAACCCAAAACAATTTAGAAAAAAAAACACCTAAAACAATTTAGAAGATCAAAATTGTTGTTATTATTTTTATTTTTGATACAGTGTAATAAAATTACAAATCACCTGAAAATACTTAGAAAGAAAAAACAGAATCATCACATGAATGAACTTTTAACAATATAATCAGAAAATATATACTGTCAACTTTCTATAAAAAGATATGACTACTGACTCTGTCTCCCTGTAACTAACAACAATCGATCTACCTTTATGGTTATACATTAATAAGTAAGAAAAAAGACAAAAAAAGAAACAAAGATCATATAGCATGTGAAGCTAGAAGACTAAAAGCCACCTCGAAACAAAGAAAACGGATAAGGCGGTGTTTGTGGATTTGACTCTACCACTCCTCCAAACGTCGCCGCTTCTATGTATCTTGTTTCTCCCTGAATACTCCCACATCCTCCGCCGCCTCCATTTACGCTCTCCGGCAGCGACAACGTCGACGTTAGCGATGATGACGTGGACGAAGTAGAAATCAGACCAGTCTCGTTGTAACTACCAAACTGCCCCTGCTTCTGCATCGAAACAACCCATCCCATAGAATTCTCCGGCGACTGAGTCCGGTAAAGATTCTCCGGCGGAGACGGTGACGGTGAAATAATCCCAAAGACCCTTCCGTTCTCTTCCTCGTCCTCTGACTTCACCGTGACACGACGCTTCTTCTTGTCGGAGACTAGCTTTGTCCGCTCTTTCTCGAGCATCATCCTCGGGAGGAGGTCGGGATCCTCAACGACCTTGTACAGAAACGCCATCATCTGCTCCGGCCGCTTCTCCGTCGCCTCGATCCTTTGGTTCATCCTCTGAATCTCTAACTCAAGATCTCTCTGCTCATCTTTCAACCGTTCGATCTCCCTCACGATCTCACCGTCCTCCATCTCCTGGCCGTACATCACCCCACGCGCGTGTTTCCTACGCGCTATGTTCTTGAGCAAGTGCTTCTGTCCTCTGAGAAAATGCTCGTTCGCAAACTCCCACCGGTCTGGATCCACTTTTCTAAACCCCTGAATTTTTTTTTTTTAAAAAAAACATAGCAAATCAATATTAAGTCCGGCCATATTAGTTGGTATATATGGAATCAAGAGAGGGAGTATAGGGATTACATAGGTGTTGAGTTGACGAACAAAGCTGCTGAAATTGTTGTGTTTGAAAAAAGCAGGTAAGATTCGTTGAGAGAAGTCGAGAGGGTCAACGACGATGAAGCTGTTGTGTGCAGGCCCCCAAGTGATGAGCCAATCGGTCGAAGGGTCGTTGACCATCTGATAGGTCTTCGCAACGAAAGGTGCGATCACGTTTGTGTTGGTGTTATTATTATTGTCGTCCTCCATTCTTTTTTTTTTCCCTCTCTCTCTCTCTTTCTCTCTCTCTCTTTTTCTTATTTTTTTCCGCTTATATGTTTGCTTTTGGTAAAGAAATTAAAGAGGAAGCTTGTGGGTTTATATAAACAAGAAAATATAGGTCAAGTGCAAATGGGAAATAGTATAGTAGTAAGCGTCGAGAGTGAGACATGTGTGATGTGGCTTACTTTTGTGATAACGTGGCAAGGTCGTGTTTTGCTTTTGCGGTGTCACGGACAAGTGTGGGACCCATGCAGGTGCTTCCTCATAGCCTCAGGTCTTTTCCCCACTTTTTATATAAAAGTTTCTTAGGTGACAAGTTACTTGATCCAGCCATGTATGAAATCATTTATGCATGTTAGTTTCGTAGTAGGATATCTCTAACCACACCTCGTATTTTTTTTCCAAAATTAAGCAAAAGTAAATATGTAGTAAGAAATATTTGAACTCAACTATATATCTCATTTCATAATAGAGTTTACTTCATAAATAAATTTATTTTTTTTATTTGTTCATCACTCCACTATAGAATGAGAAATAAAATATGATTGAATTAATTTTATTTTATATTTATTTTTACTCATTTTTAGAAGAAAAAGTGGAATTTTACATTGCAAATGCTCTTATTACTGTAATTTCGTTTTATTCTGATTTTTTTCTTGGAAATAACATGATACTATTTTACACATTTTCGATATGTGTCAACACAGATCCTGCCCGTAACAATAAAGGAGTAGAAGCAAAAAAAAAATAGTATAGACCAACTGAATCACTAAAGGATTATGTTATTTACGGCCGAAATATTTGATATTTAGAGCACGGCCAGAAGCACAATCTTCTACCGCTTGTACTTGGGGCCGACAACATGAGAAATAAGGATCACAGAATCATTCTTTTCTGTTATCAGCGTACGTATGGATGTCTTTTATTTTACATAATATTCACAAAGCCACAAAATGAAGATTATGAGATTTCCAAATCTTAACATGAAGATTTCCTTACTTCTATGTTGTTCTTTTTTTTTCTTTTACAAATATAAACCGAGATTGCCATTTCCTATAATTTCATAAACATTCGTTGAAACTCCGTTGATCAATTTTCTCAAAAAAAAAAAAAATCGTGGATCAAAATTATTTTAGTTTAGGTAACCTTGAAAAGAATACTTAATTCTTTACTCTATCCCCAAAACAAGCCATATGGCTTAGGTTCTTCAATGGCAATGATTAGACTCAATTTTCATGGATGACACCACGAACCTTGTAAAGGCAAGAGTTAAAACGTATTTCGTAAAGGCAAGAGTTAAAACCTATTTCCGCTGTACATTTCTATATTTTCTTCTAAAATAAATTATTTTGTTGTAGTGATAGATTTGCTCTAATGTATACCTCTATAATAGAGTTCTTCTATTTTAAAAAAAAAATATAAATAAATCTCACTTTTCACCTCTATATTTAGAGATGAAAATAACAAATTTCTATATTTTCCCTTATAAATAAATGAACTCTATTATAGAGTTTATACATTGGAACAAATCCAATTTTATAATAAATTTTTTTTTATTTTAGAGAAAAATATGGAAATATATATAGACATGGGTTGGATATAGTATAAGTAAAGCTTTTCTTTCAAAATTGCTGATGGTGGTAGCAACAGACCATATCTATGGTGGATATATAATATGCATAGTTGCTTACTACATGTAGTAGTGTGGTCAAGTGTGGACATATAAACAAATGTTGCGTGAAATTTATATTGGTGAATGTTTTGGAGCCGGTTTGGACCCAAACGGCTATCCAATTTTTTGTTTAAGTACTGCTCATTGATTTTTTTTTATAAAAAAGTTACACAGCTGAAGGCTAGTCTTGAGTGGGGTCTTTAACATATAAGAACCGGCGCTCTTTGGAGGATAGCATTATTAAGTACCATACGCTTCTGTCACTTCCGAGTTCTGATTGATAAATCACAGTTCTGCCCTCCAGATCCCACCACAAATGTTACCCACACAGTAGCAATAGTAGCCACAGTCCCCAGCTCCAGTTCCCACCACACTATAAGCAAAATAACGAATGGCTAAAGATTACTTGGTCTCAATCAACATCACACACATCGAAGGCATTACTAGTTTATTGTTTAGGCAACCACCACGAAATCTAATTGCGATCTTTGGAAAAGTTCCAGTTAAATATTAGATAAACTAAAATGGACTTAACTAAGACGACGTGGGTCAAATGTTAACCACACAAACGAATTTTGATAACAATATTATATGGTTTGAATAGAAAACTGTTTTATTGCATCAACGCATGGTCCTTAATTCGGCACAACCTAAGTGACAATGACCTGATCGAATCACTGAGAGACAGTGCTCATATTATAATTGTATAATGTTCTCACTTTTCTTTTTCTTTGTATGTATATCACTTTTCTTTTTCTTTGTATATATATCATTTTTAATCGAATCTAACAACTATGAATAATGGTATGATCACGAAATGAGGTTAGCCAATCCATACGCTATAGTTTCTGTTAATATAATTAATAGCCTAATATCAAAAGCCAGCGAAGATATAGTTTCTATATGTATACTGAAATATGTAAACATCTGTGATTTCAGTTGCAAATTCTAAAACAAAAGTTCTTCTAAAACAAAAGTTCTTTTGGTAGTATCCGAATGATCAGAAAAAAAAAAGAATACAACATGAGAATATTATTGTCGATACCACCATATATTATACTATTAGATTTACGTTTTGTCAACCTACAATCGGTCCACCTATTTATTATAATTAATAATTTAATAGAAAAGTATTTGAAGCATAAAAAGTTATTTGGAGACATATCTTCCCCACTTCAAATATTTGCTGTCCGTGACGAAAACAAAGGAGAGTGAGCTGAGAATGCTATATTTGTATAGTCTAGTCGTGTAATTAGGGACGATGTATGATTATGTGATAACGTGGCGAGTTTCTGTGTTCCCTCTAATGTGGTGCCGACGCAGGTGCCCCTAAATCCTTGTTGGGTCAATTGCTTTCCTTTGGTGCCAAATTATTGGTCCAGCCATTGTGTGGAGATATTTTCAGACACGCGCGCGTGGATTACTAACATCGTCCGCACCGGTCACTGACGGAGAAACGAGTAGTTACAAAACACGTTCTGTAGAATCTTGCTGGCGATGCACACACTCCACTACTTGAGTGTTTCTTTCTTTTGGGGGATAATTTATTCATTGCGTTGTTTAATCCAGGAGCATAAGCTTTTTTGTATTCTCTACTTTTTAAACCATATATTATTATGCGAAAGTGAAGTATTAGTCGGTACGGAACAATTAGTTTTCTAGGGGATTTATACATCATTTCATACGTCATAGGTACAAAAGCGCACCCTAGAGAGAGGCAATATATTTTTTTTTAATCATAAAAAGTCATTTTTTTTCAATCCGGTTATTCCTTTGTTGAGACACATAGTACAAATAGTACACATGTTAAAATCTAATACAAAAGAGAAACATATAGTACATGTTAAATAGTAAGTAGTTTTAGTATCATCATGACGCCATCTCGGATTGCAATTTTAGGTCCGTATTTTTTTGTTCAAAAAAAGGTCCGTATTTTTCTCACAACTAGCAGTACTATGGCAACGAATTTTCATCAAGTTTTGATATTAATAATAGATAAATATATATGTTAAGAGAAAATCATTTGAGAGTTAGTAGACAAGTAAAAGCTTTAATTAAGAACTACTGTAGAAGACTAATTTCGGAAAGCATACTCGCAACTAGAAAACTAAAACGCAGTTTAGCGCGTGTGACAGGCAGCGATTTAGATTTATTTGGTTGGTGAAGGATCAGATATGGACAGATGGATTTGATCCATAGTGCGCACAAGAGTTACGTGTCAACTGGTCCTTCGTTCACGTGCATTTTGCTCTTTCTCCTTTGTTTGTTTTGGTGAATGTTATCTTTGAAAAAAATTTACATTCCTTAACTTTTTTACATTCCTTATTTTTATCTTTCAAGCCTTGTTCAGAATCATAATAGTTGCAGTCGGGCGATTAGTCTAAGTCCAGCGAATTACCAGACAATCGAGGAGTAATCTGAAAAGTATGCTGGTGACCTTGTTCTTAATAAGATTTAATATATTTATAATATGTTTATAGAATCAAAGATTTTTTCTTTGAGTTTCATGCTGTTTGTAATGTTATTATAAAATTTTATTGATCTACAAGTAGTTCATTTAGCGCAATGGTTCATAGCCTTTAATGTCTTTTGTAAACATGGTTCAAGTTCCCACTAATGATTTTTTGGATTATTTTTGCTTCTCTTTGGTGAATGGCACAACGGTAAATGCATTTCGTCTTCTTTCTTCACAGTAGCTGATTCTGCAGCTCGAAAATACAGTCATCTCCATCATTTTCATTATTTTGCATAATTTTTTCACTCATTTTAAGCTTAAAACTAACAGATCCTTTATATATCATTTTTTTGTGGTAAAACAAGCAAAAACAATTTCTCAGAGACTCAGAGTTTTAACCGAATTAAGGAAAATTGCAATGCTATTTGACTGCATAGCATTTACTTGCCATGTATCCGGGCTCGGCGGCCGCATTACAGAATATGACTTTCAAGTGTTTGGAACAGAGAAATAAGCACTCCACTAGATTGAAACCCAGTCCATATAGCGCGAGACCTTAGAATTTGGGGGTTATAAACTAGTTAAAAGAAGTTCAATAATTTGGAGGCTTATTATTTTCTTTTAACAATTTTTGAGGCTTAAAACCATATTTTTTTTCCAAAAATAATGGGGACTTAAGACGAAAGTTTAACCCAAGGCCCGACCCTGATATATGGCTGGAATTTGTTATCCGAAATCTAGGGATCCGAATGCGTCTAAAGTGCCACAAGAAGCACTCCACTCATTTAAACATCACATGTAGTATAATATTTGAACAATTAACTAAAACAAAAGGACAATCAGTATAACATTATAAATTCTATCAACAGAAATTTTGATCGCCAACTCATATATATATATATATATATATATATTATGTTAAAAAAATAGAGAGAAGTGTTGCTGTGAAAGTTGTGTGTTATTCTCATTAGCCAACACTATCAATATATAGTGGAGGTTGGTACAATGGTTTACATCAAATAGAATCTACACATTGATTACAAATATTGACTACATTCATTACAGGATCAAGTCTTGGTCAAAGCTCATCATGACAAGGTTGAATGGATCTCTATGTGGGCTTGAGTATTGGGCTTGAATGTAGATGGGCTGGATGTAAACCTCCTTGGACTTCCTCTTGTACTTGTTGGACTTATGTAGTACTTGGTTAAGTACTTGGTTATGATCCATCCACATTATGGATATTATAACACTTCCCCTTGGATGTTCATAACCATATGAGTTAGTAATATGCTTAATGTTGCCTCATTAAAACCTCTCCCGGAAAACCCGAAACCCCAATGTGGGTAAAAAGGGAAACCAAGGAAAGAAAAAAGAGTACAACACATACCACTTCCCCTGATCTGAACATCACTTGTCAAATGGATGTTCATGGATTCTTATTTGAACAATCTTGTATTGTCCGGACATATCATGTCTCTTAGAATCCTGATGGTACTTAGAAAAATATGTACCATCTTTGATATTGACCTCTTCTAGTACTTTAGTTAAGATGTACTATATTATACTCTAGTCATTTGATTATGGTCTTTGACCAAATCATTCTTATAGTACTTTAGATCCTTATATTATATATATCATCATTATATAAAGTAAGAGTTACTTTAGATCTTTAGGACTTATGAATATGCCTTAATATTATGAGTATAATATACCTTTGTCTTAGACAACTTTTATACATGGGTCATATCAGTTAGATCATGATCCTTGTTCATAGATGATCTATGATCGATCTGAGACATTTTCAGTCTCAATATGTCGGCAATTCATACACACATATATATGGATAATTGGATTGATCCAGGTCGTGCATGGCCTTGACATAGAGTTAATCTTATAGATTATCAAACTCATGTCTAATGACGTCCATGATCTACATCTTTATTATGGACCAAATCTTATAATATGGTCGGACCCGTTGGATCATATATAGACGCATAATGCGGTCCTTATCTTTTGTTCAAAGATAAATCTTGATCTTATGGCTTATCTTTATGATAGCTTATTCATACATACCACAACTTGGTTGGTCCATGCTGATAATTTGACCAACCATAAGTATTACCAAAATTTGGTTAATTTGTGGTGATAGACTATAACCTTTTTCCAAGGTTTAATGAATAACCATTTAACCTATCTTAGGATGGTTAGTATAAAAAAGGGATTTACAATTCCTCTATGGACAGATTTGAATTGTTCTTATAGAACTCTTCATTTGCTCACATGTAGGAATTTAATTCAGTCCATGGACAGCTTTAGAAAAATGTTGTTCAGGAGAACTTATTTTCTCATCTTATGATTCTGAGCTCAATATATTTTGGTAAACCCTTTAGGTACCAATAATATTATCATCATTCAGTGAGTCATATAAAACATACTACATCTTTTGAATTTCTTCCAGACATTATATGTAGTGACATATGTAGTAGTATCCACCACTTTGGATTATATAGACCTCTCTTGGTCTGTCTCACGATTTTATCCTTCTTTCAGGATTTTATTTTATTCACTGGGCATCATATGGCGTTTACATATTTATGGCCAATACAACACACCTTTAATATATCACTTTTAGAAGATCCCACGTCTCCTTTTCATTATTATGTTGAGTACTATTGCGTGGGTTCATGATCCTCGTTTTTATTCATGTGCTACAAACTTTGCGCTATTCTATGAATGTATGTGTCGACACACTTATATCTTTATATGGTTCCATTGAGTTCCAGACATGGTATAACCGACTTTGAGATTTTATTATCTAGGACCTGTAACCTTCTAACTTGGCGTCCCAAGTTATATGGTATGATACCTAGCTGTTCAGCTGGCCAGACTTATATCTCAATGTCTGGTATGGTTTCCTTAATAAAACTCGGAATTTTATCTCATGCACCTTTCTTTCTTTCTGAGGTTCCATTTGAATTTATGGAACATTATTTGGAACATTTATTAGGTCTTATATTAGACTCTGTAGCAACTTGGTTGAGTCTTTAAGACATCTAAACCGTGTGGTGCAAAGCTGGGATGACATAGTCATTCTTCTCTCGGGTCAATGTGTCTGGCATTTTATTTTGCTATCACTGTAGCATATGGACGTCTATAATTTATTTTCTAGTCCGAGGATCTTTGCCAAGACTTTGATGGTTGATACCAGATGGTAGATACCATTTTTTACCAGATTATCACTTTTCTCCTTTCAAATGTTGGATATTCAGATTCATAAACCTTATGTAATCCTTATTCCTTGGCCTATAATTAAATCACCCATTTGGCTCAAGGTTTCTTTTAAACTTATGGAGAAAGTATATTTATAATATACATCCAACATATATTTCCAATCCTTCTTATAAGATTCTAAGATCACATGATCTTAGATGGCACATATATTTGTGGTGGATTCATTCATAATATCTTAAGATAATATATGTCTGGACTCATGATCCATATTAGTCTGAGGTGGGAATATCTATGATCACTTATATGGCCTGATATAATATTAATGGCCTGATGCAAGTTAATTCTTTTATAACTCATGGTGTCCCCAAGCATATAGACTTTTGAACCTTTATAGGTAATGGAGGTAATGATCATAATACCATAAATACAACCAATATGTAATATGGTTGTGGACCATGTTTCACGGATTTTAGTATGGTCATGTATCATAGGATTTGTCCTCACTTCCCCTCATGAACACTCTAATTTGTGGTGCTTGGGACAATAATTTCCCTTGTGCATAGATATATATTGCACAAACGTGAGATCTTATGGGATAGCTTTTGTGCCCTTTTAAATCTCTGCATCATAATCTGGATGGCTATGTATATTAATCTCCAAAGTTGCTTGGCAAGCATGGCTGTATTGACGTCCGTGAGATCCCGGAACCCCAGCCCACCATTATCCTTATTGACGCATACCTTATCCCATGATTTCCAATGTAATTCTTTTGTGTTGCCACTAGGGCTCCATCAAAACTGTGCTACTGCACTAGTGAGTTTCTTAATCACTGTTTTAGGTAATCGGAAACAGGACATTATATGATTAGGAAGGGCCTTTACCACCGATTTTATAATTACCTCTTTCCCCCCCTTTAGAAAAAAAATTGAAAGTCCATCCATTGACCCTATTGGATAATCTCTCTTGGACAAAACCAAAGATTTGGACCTTAGAGCCTCCTAAATTTTCGGGAATCCCTAGATACGATCCCATTCATCCCCGATTTTGAATCCCCAAAATATCCCTCAGCTCTTGTTGAGTTGTTTCATCAATCTTGTGTCCGAACTGAATTGATGATTTTTGAAAATTTATCTGCTGTCCCGAGACTTTCTCATATTCTTTAAGAATTACCAAAATAGCCTGACATTCCTCCTTTTGTGCTTTACAGAAGAAAATACTGTCATCCGCGAAAAATAGGTGAGAGATTGACGGACAAGCCCTTGCTACCTTTATTCCGGTCAATCGTTTCTCCCTTTCTGCCTTCTTTATATTTGCTATTAGTGCTTCAATGCACATAATAAACAAATAAGGAGATAATGGATCCCCCTGCCGTAGATCTCTATTTGGGATTATCTGTCCCCGTGGTTGTCCATTTAAAAGTACATTATATTGTACCGAGGAGATACATTCTATCATCAACTTTACTCAATGTGGATCAAACCCCATTTTGTGTAGTAATGCCTGAATAAATCCCCATTCCACTCGGTCATAAGCTTTACTCATGTCCATTTTAATGGCCATAAATTTATTTTGGCATGCCTTATTCGTCCTCATCCCATGAAACATCTCTTGAGCAATTAATATGTTATCAGAGATCAATCTCTCAGCCACAAAAGCCGATTGTGTTTCCGAAATCAACGCATGAAGACAAATCTTAAGTCGTTGACACAAAACCTTTGAAATAATTTTATATCCCACATTACATAGACTTATTGGCCAAAGCTCGGTCATCCTTGTTGGTCGTTCTGTTTTAGGTATCAAACAAATATTTATAATGTTTAGCCTTTCATCCAATGTTCCTGTCGCCAAAAAATCATTAACCAATTCCAAAACATCCTGTTTAATAATGTGCCACGAATGTTGGAAAAACAACGCCGTCATGCCATCCGGTCCCGGGGCCTTCTCCGGATGCATCATAAACAAAGCTTGTCGTACCTCTTCCTCAGTGGCTGGTTGGATTAGACGCTGATTCATCTGCTGAGAGATGGTTGGTTTTATCTCGTCTAGAAAACCATCGAATTCCATTGGCGACATAGTAGCAAAGAGATCAGCAAAATAATCCACAGCAACTTTCTCTATTTTTTGGTCCTCGACCACCCAGTTACCATTAGTATCATATAGACCCACTATCCGATTCCGTGTCCGTCGCTGCTTTGTTAAAGCATGGAAAAACTTTGTTCCAAGGTCTCCCGCCGTCTTCCACGTGGTCCTACTTTTTTGTTGCCAATATTCTTCCTCATCCTTATAAGCCTCTTGAAGTTTTCTAGAGACTTCCAAAATATCCTCTTGAGATCTATTATCATCTGTTTTAACTTCCTCAAGAGCTTTTTGTAATTCCGCTATTTTCTCTTTTCCATAGGGTGGATTATTTTTCTGTCAGATATAAAGTTTCTTACGGCAATTAGTAATCCTGGATACAATATCCCCTGAGGTCCTCACTGAGTTCCTCATCTCTCTTGCCCATCCTCTGTTTATGGATTCTAAAAATCCATCCTTCCCGATCCAACGTTTATCAAACCAAAATTGTCCTTTGCCTTTAATAATATTATCGTCAAGATAAGCCACAAATGGTCTATGATCCGAACCCACTAATCGCAGATATTCTGTGTATGATTTTAGGAACAGAGAGTGCCATTCCTCATTTGCTAGGGCCCGATCTAGATGGCACCGAATCATAGTTGATTTACCATTAACTTTCCGCCTTCCTTGCCAAGATAGTTTATTTCCCCGGGCAGGAAATTCCAAAAGTCCACTATTTCGAATCATATTATTAAAAGATACAAAAGAATCAGCTCCTCTTAGTGGCCCTCCTTCCTTCTCATGATTTCCAGTAATCTCATTTAGATCTCCAATAATAAACCATGGATCATTTCTAGCAATACCATATCTGGTGAGTCCAGGTTTTGGACTGGATCCCCATACACAAAGGTCATAAATATTCTCTTCTTCTTTGTCTCTGCCTCTACATCTGTCATTCGTGGACTTGAATATAAAACATTAACCTGGAACTCATTATTAAAATATAATGCCAATCCTCCACTTGTTCCATTTGGATCTACCGTAATGAGACTGTCATATCCAAAATGTGACTGAAATCCTTGAACAAAAGCAAAATCTTGTTTTGTTTATGATAAAAAAAGAAAATCTGGTTTGTGGTGATGCCATATTTCCTGAAGGTAGCTAATGGTCATTTTACTTCCCATACCTCGACAATTCCAGCTTAATACTTTCATAAAATAATTATTTTGAGGTGCTCGAGAGAGCGACTTGTCAGGTATAAGGAGACCCTAAATTGATGAGAAAACACAGAACCCATAACACCGAATCTCCCCAAACTAAATCCATTAGAAAACTAATGAATAGTAATTTTGTTTGACTCAGCCTCCAATTTCCTGCCCTTATATGAAGAGAAACAAAAATGGCCACATTCCACCAAAGATACCAACGGGTAAGAAATAAATTATATATCCGTGTAACATTTACATCATATAAGTATCTACCATCATGCAATTCGTCCTCAAAACCTTTTTCCAAAAACCAACATGGTCTCCGACACCACAATCCGAGTGAGAACCGATGTTTTCTTATGGGGGAACCCATATGATATATCTGAGTATACAACAAGAACTCTATCCTGTTTCGTGAGAGGTTTAAAGAGACCTCCCACCTCCTGATGGTATCTGCATAGCTTGAATCCTGGCCTGAATTGCATAAAATATTTCTATACCAACTTGTAAGCCCAATGAGAAGCATAAAACATACAACATTGCTCTCCCATTTGAAGCGAACCAACAACAGAACATAATGCCACCGTATATTCCCATGCCAGATAACAAGAATGCCATACGATCCTAACCTGTGAGAAGAACCAAAAGAGCACCAAACATGATAAACTACATCTATCATCTCCCGACAAAACCAAGTAATGATTCCTGTCAAGCCCTTGTTCTCTATTCTCCAGGATAAGGAAAGCCCTAAGGTATCATCCCATATACAAGAAAAAGCATAACCAGACGCATAAATGAGATCAAGATGTGTGGTCCATAAAACTTGAATATGCCAATAATAAATGTCCTGCAAGAACGAGTCATTCAGATATGGACCTAACTTGTCTGAAAATCCTGTATACCAGCTAAACCACGAACAGAAAAAACTAACTTTATTTCATCTTAATACCAGAGCAGGAAGGATACCCACATACCCAATAAAGCCATAAATAACTGAAAAAAAGGCCGGAACCCAGCAAAAGAAAACTAGAGAAACCATGCTCATAGAGCTTATTGCAACAAAAAAACAGAACAACCCAAAAACAGAGACCTCCTTTTTTTGAGCAAACTCCTTGTGATGGCCTTTATCCATAGACTATGGCTGTTGCTGACTTGGAATCGGGTTTGAAGACCCCTTCTTCTCCTGTTGGCTCTTGCCTTCTCCATTTCTCGTTCCCGCCTTAGCTACAACACGTTTACGAGGGGACGCTAAGACGGTAGCAGCCCGCATCTTGTTACTGGCTGCAGCGCTTGGGGGAACCTTAAAGAGGCGTTTCTTCGTCTCGTTACTGGCTGCATCTGTAGGATGCGACACAACCTCATCGCCATCAGCTTGAGTCTTAGCCAGTTGATCCTGAAATTCCTTTGATGGAAGGAATGCACTCTCTTCTCTTGTTTCCATGATCTCACCTTCCTCTCTGTTTTCCACTACAGGACATAGTTGGTCTCGTTACAAACCAACACTTCCTACGGGAACTCTTGAAGTATTACTGGGCCTATGAGATCGTGTCTCTTTCCGTTGAGAGGAATTGTTCCTCGAAGAGCCTCCTTCACCTCCATAGTATCCTCGACCTGCTGAGAACTTTTTATTACTCTTTTCCCCCACCTTAGTCCACTCAGCTTCTGCCTTTCCTTTCCCTTTGCCATAATGCTCTCTTCATTCTCTCTCTCTGTTCTGGTAGCCTCTGGTTCCGTTATTAACCACACCTTTGTAGCTTCTGGCACGCTCATCGTGCTTTCCTCCATCAGCCCAGGCACCATTCCTTGCGTTACCACACTGTTCCCTTGTGTAGCTGAGGGTCCCTTGTTCTTATTCAAAGGACATTTAGCGGCCTCATGACAAAGGCTCCCACAATCGTCACAGTAACCAAACAACTTCTCGTATCTCAGAGAGATGGCGACCTCAATACCTTCATAAAATTGACCACCTTTGAATTCAATAGAGGTTTCGAAACATAGCTCCTGAAAAGCATCCACCAGCACCAACACCCGCATCTGATCTAAATCGACCTTGATTGTTCTCCCTATAGCATCTCCTATGCTTTCAAAGGTCTCAACCGTCCTGAATTCCTTTGTTACTCCCAGTACCCTGACCCAAAATGGGATTTCCGAAGGGAATGTTGAGGATCTCCTCGGTTGCCACTTAGCCACAGCTATCATCCAATAATCAAAGTGGTACGGCTGTAGTTTCAGAACTCCCTCAATATCCTCTTCCTTCTGGAAATCAAATTGGAACTTACCAAGTCCCAGATCCGTTCCCACCACCTGATCCTCAAGATTCCAGATTTTTGGAAGCTTAGTGAGAAGAGCCGACATTTCCTGCTTCGCTGGGTTCATACACCTTCCAAGGAGAACCTTTGAGCACGACTTGATAAGCTCCGTGTTATCAAAGTGAGCTACTGAAATCTTCAGCCTTTTGCGTGTACCTTCGCCACTCCTTAAAGCCCCATTCGTTCCCAAGAGTTGACCCTGTGTCATATTAGAAATCTCGAAGTTTAGTACCGTGTAACCAAAGTTCGTAATGGAAGGAGAATGATAAAATATGATATCTAACAATCCTAGCTCAACGCTCCTTTTATAGTTCCATATTGCCATAATTCTCTTCCATAGAATATCAATAGTGGGATCAGATCAGAGATAATCAAGCCTTTTTGAATCAATCACACTCTCTATGAGTCTCTGATATTTGTGACACCCATTGCCCCAATATAACCAAATATTCTGTTTCCCAGAATTTGCCTTACAGATTAAGATCCGTACCCCTTTCGTAGGAAAAGGAAAGAGCAATATATTACCTTGATCTCGCATCGATTTTACCGATAGGATCCCCAAGATTCCCTTCCGTTTCCAAAGAAATTCAATCTTCCCCAGTTCCTCGAATATTCCTTTTCCCCAAATCCCTTCCAATCTTCGACAAATCAGGTCTGTATCACATCCCACCGGATCCTTATCTAGAAGAATCGAATAACTCTCTCTAATTCGATCTGTAACCCCGATTCCTGGATCCCATCCTCGTGAATTCATCGCCAAACCGTAGAGAAAAAATCGTTGCCGTCGCCTTTACCGTCGCCAGAGCATTTTTTTATGTGTGATATGTTACACTAGACCTACATTAGTTATACAATTTTTTTATAGAGTTAAGAAAATGTGATTTTTTTTTTCAAAGTAAATGTCATTAACTATAATTATTAGGGAAATTCTCTCAAAAGACACTAAAACATGTTTTTTGACAAAGCGCACAAGGAACAAAAATTACCAAAATAAATTTCATTAAAAACATAAAAGACTATGATACCCTTAATTTTTATATATATGAATATAAATATTTTTAAATAAATAGTAAATAATAGCAAACAAAATGATTTTTATTATTTTCGAAGAATACATTTTTTAATTCAAGATTTTCTATAAAAAGAATCTCCAATCATTTTTTCAAAATATTATTTTAAAATCCAATTTGTTTTTGAAACGATTTTGATTTTTTTTATTTACTTTCAATTGTTTTTTAAAAACAAACCCGCCTTTAAATTTAAACTGTATGTCTAAATTTGTTAACTCTAAAGGTATAAGTGTATATACCTCTTCAATAAACTATTTTGGTCATTTTGACCTTTGTGTGCTATATTTATGGTAAAAACTTTTTAGTGCTATCCTAAGTAACTTTTTTTTTGAATTACCTTGGGAATAATTCATATAATTATTTATATCTAAGATAAGAATCTCATTCCTTGATCCCCTATAACTATGTACATACAAATGAATAAATGTATATACAAATTTACGAAGAGGTTTTCTCCAACCAGGCGCTTGTTTAACGACATTACCTCAACTGTTAAGCGAGTCAAGCGGTCGGTGCTTCATCCGGACGTACAATGTGTATGTCTGAAATCTTGGATTTCGTCCATTAGTGTTTTATCCTTTATCCATTATTTATAGTGAACTCTTCGCCTGCAGAGTTTTTTAGAACATCAGCATCACCATATTATTTGACCTTTTGAATGAAAAGATTTGATAATGAGAATTTTTTTCTCCAGGACGCAATTGTTAACAAGAGTTATAAAAAGTACATGATCAGGGGTATTAAATTTTTTGGAGATAATCTTTTTATCCTGATATAAATTTGTTCTATTCTGGTACATCTAAGAGTTCTCATGCATGATATTTTATCTCATCTAACTCATTCAGATGATTCAGCTTTCTTTACAGATCATACTTGATGTGAAAGTTCACCATCTTCACAGTCCATGCTGCCTTGTGTTCAACCTCCATTAGAAAGTGACATGCTTTTCATAAAGCAGATGAAATAGTGTAGTTCTAAGTGGTGTCTTGAATGGAGTCTTGTAGGCCAATAATGCATCATCAAACTTTGCCGACTAATCCTTTCTTATCTTTTCCATTGTGTTCTCCAAAATCTCCTTGATCTGATAATTGAAACTTCAACTTGCCCACTTGTTTAAGGATATAAAGAGGAGCCAGATGATGATGTACACCATGCATTTTTAATATTGTTAATAAAGTGAGAACAACCATCACTTATAATAATCTGAGGCACTCTAAATTATGGAAAAATGATTGCTTGAACAAACTTAAAAACTATTGCAGCATTATTATTTGGACTCGCAACTGCTTAATCCTTCTCTTAGATACATAGTCAACCTCAACTATGATGTATTTATTCTCAAAAGACGAGGAAAAATGACCCATGAAATCAATGCCCAAGCAATCAAAAATTTCAACTTCAAGGATGAATATTTGTGGCATCTCATGTCTTTTGTTGATATGTCCTCTCTTTCAAAAAGCATCACACTGAAAGATAAATGTCTGAGCATCTTAAAATATCAAATACCATCAAAAGTCTGTTTGAAGAACCTTGAACATTGTCTTGAAAGTAGCAAAGTTCCTAACATACTCAGATCCATTGCAGTTAAACAACACATCAGAAACCTCAGACTCTGTAATGCATCATCTGTACACACCATCAAAGACAAGTAATGTTCATCCCAGTAATACCTTAAAAGATCCCTCGAAAACTTTTCCTTGGCCTAATTCTTGTAATCATATGGTTCAACATCAGCATCAAGATAGTTCGTGATACCAGCATACCACATTATATCTGAAACAGCTACAACAACAGCTTGTATTTCAAGGCATAAAATATAATCACTCAATTTTTTTTTTCATCCGTCTTTAGTTGGTGTCCTCCGACACCTAAGTTGGTGCCGCTCGTCACCGCATCCTTGTGTGAACACCTTCTGTTGATCAATACATGATTTGGTTGATTTTTTTTTTCCAATTTGGGTGTGGTATCGACAAAGACCAATGGGGTGGTTGACCGGCACGATGTCTGTTACTGTAGAAATCACATCTGGTTGCAGTCCCATTTCCACCATGTAGACATTCTCATCAAGCAAACAAAATCATCAATAGGAATGTACTCTTCAACCACGATCCATGAGAGAGGATAATCAACTCCATTCTCCTCAGTTCTTGTCTCTAACCTCAACATTAAATTCCTAAAGAAGGATAATTCGTCTCAGCAGCCTTGGTTTGGCATCCTTTATCTGCATCAAGTACTTGAGAGCAGAGTAGTTTGTATGCACAAGAACTTTGGACCCAACCAAATAAGAACGAAACTTCCTAAAACAAACACTATAGCCAAAAACTCCTGATAATCAATTGCATAATTCTTCGGTGTATCATCAAGTGTTCTGCTTGCATAGTAGATATCATGAAGTTTCTTATCCTTTGTCTGGTCAAAAATCTCCCACTGCATAATCAATGGCATTAAACATTATCTTGATGGAAAATCCTAGTTTGGAGGTTGCATAATTTGAATACTCACTAAAATTTATTGATCTGTTTAAAAGCTGAAAGACATTCAAAGAGAACATAAATATAACATCTAAAAGAGCAAAGCAGTTAGTGGTATAACAATCTTGCTGAAATCGTAAACGAACCTCATGTAAAATTCATCATATCCCAGAAAACTCTTCACTTACTTGACACCATCTGGTGGTTGCAGCCATGTCATCATCTATGTCTTGGCTTTGTCAATGTGACTCCCAGCCTCTGAAACCTTGTGTCCCAACACAATGCCATCCTTGACCATAAAGTTGCACTTCTCTCAATTAAGAACCAAGTGCTTTTCTGAAATTCTGGCAGGCACTTTTCAAAGGTTATTAAGACAGTCTTTGAAGGAATACCTATATACAGAAAATTCATGGATAAAGATCTCAATGAAGTCTTTAATCATGTCTGTAAAGGCACATCATACACCTCTGGAATGTCTCAAGAGCATTACAAAGTCCAAAATGCATCATGCGCTATGCAAAGTACCATAAGGATAAGTAAAAATAGTCTTTTCCTGGTCATCTTGATGGATTTTAATATGTGGGTACTCATCGAGGAAGCAGTAGTAGGGATGATGTACTAGTCTCTCGAGCATCTGATCAATGAATGGCTAAGGGAAGTGATCCTGCCTTGTTGTAATATTCAACTTCTTGTAGTTAATGCACATCATATGAGCTGTCCCAATCTTTGTATGAATCATCTCATTCTTAACTGCTGTTACTCTCCCTTTGTTCAGAACCACATGGACTGGACTGACCCAACCAATGTATGAAATCAAATAGATGACTCTAACTTCCGGGAGTTTCATGATCTTTTTCTTGACAACCTCCCAAAGATTCAGATTCAGCTTTATATTGTGCTCGAAGATGATTATGTCTCATGAGTATGCATGCAAAAGTCTAGAGAAATACCAAAAATATCATCAAAAGAATAGCTAAGAGTTTTGCAAACTTGCGCAACTTAATTAATAGTAAAGTGAACTCTGCATTGTTTAAATTAGCATTAACAATGACATGATATGAAGAGTTTTCACCAAGAAATGCGAACCTCAGTCCCCAAAAGAGTTTTTGAGATCAATTTTGGGAGCCTTTTAAACAATCCAGTCCCCTAGTTATGCAAATTATTTAGAGGCGGTGACAAACTCTTCTTGGGTAACCAATTGCATCATCTGCTCGCTTACTTTCACAATCTTGACATATCCAACATCCAGATCATCTCGATATTCTGATAACCTTGTAAAATTGATCAAAACTCTTTTTAAAGGATCTGCAAAACCATCATTGGTAAAATAATGATTATGTCTCACACGAAGATAATGCTGATGCTTGTTGACACGTTTCCTTGGAGTTTGACACGTGCATGTTCGAGATAGTGAGTGGTGTCTGACATGTTTTTGTTGTGTTACACCTGGAATTTTTTTCTAAAACATCTTGGAGGAAAGAAATAAATTAAGATGTGTGTGACGTAAAAAAGTTCTGAGTATTTAATATTATTTGGACGTGATTAAAAAACTAGAAGATCGTTACATCATCAATTGGAAGATTTGGTGGTTCTGACTTTTAGTAAAATGTATATTTCACAAATTAAAGATTCGTGGTGTTATAGCAAAGTTTAGATTTATGATAAGATTAAGTTTTTAATGTTGTGTTCTCACAAGAAACGCAAAAGAGGTTTTAAGATTTCACAGGTGAATAATTTGTATATGTGGTTAACATGTGTTGAGTCACGCAAAAGGATCTTTATATATAATAGTGTTTGCTTCCCTCATGTGCGTCCACGTCGGATCCAGCCTGGAAAGTCGATCAATTTTGTCGCGACACGTCAGCATTAAAGCCAAAACACAGCGAGTCATTCAACTGATCTGATGGGCTTTGTTTTTTTTTTTGTTTCTGATATATTGTGTTCTGGGTTGTTTGATAATTAAAATTCTAAGCCCATTTTGAAACATGACGCGCCCTAACCCTACTACCCTGCATTGATGAGACGGATATCGTCTCTTCTCTATCTGTGGCAGCGATCGGTGACTTCTAGACTTCCTCTGATTTCTTGAAATGGTATGATTAATGGCTTCCTCATAAATCCTTTTTAGTGGCTTTATCACAATGTGTATTCAAAACTTCCTAACGATCTTAGAGGTGGTGCCAGGATCTGTATAAATAGAGGTGGGATTTCATCTCTTTGATCACATCTCCTCTTCATATCTCTTACATCTGAAACTTTAAAAAACAATGAAATGGCAAATTCCAGAGCTTTTTCTCCGACATCAAAACCGGCAAG
Organism: Hirschfeldia incana; assembly: GCA_026261945.1. Lineage (NCBI taxonomy): Eukaryota > Viridiplantae > Streptophyta > Magnoliopsida > Brassicales > Brassicaceae > Hirschfeldia > Hirschfeldia incana. Next base: position 1,507,890 of record JABCMI010000064.1, read on the forward strand.
TGCTCCTCATCGTGGAGGCCCGGCTCCTGAGATTTCGTGAGGCAAGAAACGTGAAGCGTGGTGGGGTGGGATCTGATTTGGGTCAACATGCTCTTTGTGGATGTCAATGTGAGTTTTTTTTAGGGTTTGTGGTTGAACATAAATTTTGGTGATTTTTTATGTGTTTTGTTAGAGTTATTATTTTTTTTTTATTTTGTCTTTTCCGGCGAGCTTCTTCATGATTGTTTTTTATATATATAAAGATTCCGGCGAACCTCTTTATGTATTTTGCATATTTATGTCAAGATTTAAAAAAAAATACTATAAACATAGATCCACGACTGTGTAATAATAAAATATATAGTTATACAGTCGAATAAGAGACCCACGATATAAAATAATGTAAGAAAATGAATAAAACAAGATAACTTCAAATTAAACAAATAAATCAATAATTCTACACCAAGAAAATAAAAACAGAATAAAACTTCAAATAAACAATCTTATTCAACGTAAGAATTTTTTTTTTAGTTAATTGTAATAAGAATGAAATTGGATACATAATAAGAATCAATAAAATAATGATTCATAGTAATATAGAACAAAATATTTAAAATAAAAACAAACATTAAGCAAAAATCAAAAAATACATACTCTAACTATTTAATTTATTTTCGAATCATCATCCCGCCTGTAGAATGGACCGGTTCTAGTATATTAAGAATTTATGCGTTTCAAGTCGTGTTTGAAGTTGAGTAAATTGGATTAAACATTGTATAAAATTGTTTAACAGATTTTTAATAATAGAGATACTTGAACACGAATTTATACAATGTTATACAAGGTTTAATAGATTTTTAATAATCTCATGTAAAATATAGATTAAGCGGAAACACAATGACTAAGCATTGATCTCGGTATTAATTAAAATGCAACAGTGGACTAAGCTATTGAAACTTATAAAATGAGATCATACGTCTCGGTGAAAAAGGGCTTGCACAGAGGGATGATGTGAGACTATGGATTGAGTTGGGAAACAATTATGAGGCTGTTATCAACACAAAACACACTTTGTAAATGCAAAAACGTACAATAGACTGGGAGCTTGTGGTCAAGTAGTAAGGGGAAGGACTTGAGATGTCACCACATTTAAGGTTCGATCCACCTGCCATGCGAAACTAAGTCAAATTTTCTTTGTCACCCTACATAGATATGACTACTGTTTTTCGACCTATTGAATACCCGAGATAAGATCTATCAATGGATTGCATCTTTCATCCGAAGATTATGTGTCTTCAATAAACTCGGATTTAACCATTTCCAGTTACAAAAAACTATAATACAATACACCAGAGGATATCTCTATAAAGTTATTTCTTAGTATTATTTAAAGTGAACTAACAAGTATTTCTTTAAATAGAACTTTAAACAGATCAAAATCCTTATGACATGTTGCTCTAGCCTCACACGTTCGAAAATCGAATACAAGAGCTTAAAACCTTTCCCCCTAACCCTTAATACTTTCACTGGCTTACAAACTAATGAAACCTATTTTGATGATAATAATACAAATTTCGTGACAGACCTAATACATAGTTCGTGTAAGATCATATATACCATATATCCAAGTCGACTAACATAGCCCTCTATCTTATATTTACCAAATCTCCATTTATGGTAAGTTCCCTAAAACCTTTCCAAGTCTTTATGAATTTCCCATCATAAGATCTCTCTTCTCAAAGGTGCGTTGCTTAGTACTTTCGCAACAAGAAATCATCGTATTGACTTGCCACCAATTCATTCTTCAAGTCAATTAGTCTTCACTTCGTCTTGATCATACACATGCATACTCGCTGTCATAGAATCTGTTACACTTGTTGATACACATGCATCTGAATCAGAATGTTCACCTGATTTTTACATCTTCACACTTGACATTTGATATGGTCTTCGTATCATTTTTTTTGGAATTAACCAAAGTGTCCAGTGGCCGAAACCAACTGGATATTCTTTTGTGCTCGGCGATGATGATATTTTTAGTCCCCCAGTGACCAACAAAATTTACCTGCAGATTTACCGTATTGGGTTTTGTCCTCAAGTACCTCTAGTCCAACCGCATTGATTTGTCTCCGTATCATCACCATGACTGTATAGGAGTATTTGGTTTTCTTAAGCTACCCTGAAGTTCTCTGATTTGTCATGGATAGCTGTCATAACATACTTTCTACGGGTGATAAAATTCTGAAATGGGACTCTTAAGAATACTATCCGTGTATCCTATGCAACAATACGGTGGATCATACGAGACCATATACACTTTGAAGCTCTTATTCAGAGGAAATATGGAAGAAATTAGCTATTAAACTACTCGGCTTAAAATACTCGAACAAATGGAGCAAAATCTTGAAGATTATGGTAGATAAGTCTCGCAACAAGATCAATCTCTTTCTAATCCCATATGTATTTCAGGTGACTGTACACTCTTTTTGGCGAGAGCGTAATGGGAGAAAACATGGAGAAAATCATCAGAACCCGGCTGAATTGCAGAGAGCTAATGATAAACATGTAAAAACAGGATCTATTCAATTCAAGCGATGAGGGTATGAGGAAACTATGGGGATGTGGCTTCAATTCAAGCAGAGAGCTAATGATAAACATTTCACTTTGTTGATAGATTTCAAAACAGTGAGGCGCCTGTTGTAAAAACGTTTTTGATTTGAATTGTAATTTTATATTTCCCTAAAAAGAATATATTTAAGAAGAAAAAAAGGAGTATCATGTCTTATAATTATTTTACTAAGTTAAACCTATTTTACATGGAATAGAAGAAGGCTTGTGGTGATCGATTTAGCAGAGGAGAACAATTATTTACGTTGAACAGACAATAACGCTAATGTTAGGAATATTTCAAGAGAAGACATTAAAGGCCTGACCACTTCTAGCAACCTTAATGAAGACATCTTCAAGAGTTGTGTCCGCAAGTCCCCAAGCAAAAACCTTGAAACTGCTCTTGGCCTTCTCCACCGCCTGAAACACTTCTGAAATCCGAACTTCTTCTTTTGGGATCTCAAATTTCTGTGTCCCAGCAATGTTATATATCTTCTTGGCGTTTGGAGAAAAATCTTGAACCAAAACCTCTACATCTTTCTCATGTTCTGATGCTGTTGTTATAGTTAACACATAAGATCCACCATACCTTCCCCTTAGCTCTTTTGGGTTTCCTATGCATTGCAACCTTCCATCTACGAATATTCCCAAACGGTCACAGAGAAACTCTGCCTCTTCCATTGAATGAGTCGTGAGGATTATCGCAGTGTTTGCTTTTGCGCGTTTGATGACTGTCCATAGGTTCATTCTTGAAGCAGGATCGAGTCCTGTGCTCGGCTCATCCATATAGACCACCTTTTAAGCAAAAAATAACAACCAGATAAAAAAATAGGAATAGTAACGACTTGTAAACTCAGCAAACCAAGTCCATACCTTAGGACTGCCTATAAGTGAAATGGCTACACTTAGCCGTCTTTTCATTCCCCCGCTGTATTTTCCAGCAGGTTTGTCAGCAACTCCTCCGTGCAATAGGTTTACACTCTTAAGAGATTCTTCCACAGCCTAATACGGGGGATCAGTCATTAACGCTTTGATACTTTTGGACATATACAGATCGATAACATACTTGGTCAAGATCAGAGTCTTTGAGATTCTTAAGTCTCCCATAGAAGCGTAGATGCTCCCTTCCTGACAGTGTTTCCCAGAGTAAGCTGGTTTACAACAGACAATAAAGCAATGTTATAACAACAATATGATCTTTTGTATAGTTAAAAAAAAATGTTACTAAGAATTTAATTACTCGTGTTGTGGACATACACCCATGCTGGTGTATACTCTGTCCATATCTGTGCATATGTCCAGACCTTGAACAGATGCTGACCCTGATGTTGGTTTCACAAGACCAGTCATCTGGACACAAAAATACAACACTAAACTCTATTATTCAAGTCAGAAGCTAACCTCAAAATATTTTCTGTCCATTTGGGTACTGACCATGTTTATGAATGAGGTCTTTCCGGCACCATTGGGACCTAACATACCGAAGCACTCTCCCGAAGGAACAACCAGAGATAAACCTCGAACCGCCATTTTAGGCGGGTTTCCATCCCTACCTGGATACACCTTCTTCATTGTGTTGCATACAATCCCATGGCTTGTGCTCTGCTCACGCATCAGTTTCTGGACTTTTTCGCTCTGATTGGAATGAAGTTTTAATGAGAGAGAACAAAAGAAAATGGAATGCGTTGTGACTTATTCTGCAAAAATACCTCCTGAGTGACATCTGGTTTCTGCATTTCTGCGGAAACTGCAGAGACCTGCTTTTGCAAGCTAGGCCTTTGTGGTGAAAGATATTTATTGAAAGGGTTTTTCAAGAAGAACAAAAGGTCTTTTCCTGATGAAGCCATCTTATCGATATAGTATGCTGCAATGAGTGAAAAAAACCATTCAACTATAATGATGTAGAAAACTTTATCCATTGAACTATCACTGATATCTTTCCACTTCATTCCACGCCTCCCAGTCAAGTTACTCTGAAAAGCATACTGAGAGAACTCATACAACCCGCGGAATAAAGAGAAGCCAGGATACAGCTCCATGACAAAAATCCAGCGTCCTAGATAAAAAAGGATTATATTAACAGTGTGGCTAATACTGAGAACAAACACATAAACATGTGAAACGGGAAAAGAAAACAAATGATCCTTATAACTTACTGGGAAACGATAACTCTTCAATCAGAAACTGGAAGAGAAACCAACCTAATAGGCCAGATCCAAAAACGTATATGTATGCCGAAACTACAACAGAAAGTGTTTTCTTTTTAGCACCAACATGTTCATGAGCAGGTTTCTAAAATAAGTGTGACCATAGTACCTGATGCCGTCTCAACGTTTGAAAATGCTGAGGAAGCTAGAAAGGCAAGAGAGATTTGAAGATTAATGTAGAGAAAATAGAAAAAGAAATGGACGCTGTAGTCATTTAGCCGAAAGAAATTCAGCCCTGCAAGTAAAATATAGATGCTATAATAATAGTTCCATACAAGATAACTTGTTCTATAGTGGATAAGGATCAGTACCTATTGCTGACCCAAATATCATCAGGCATATAACGTATAACGTGGATATGGCAAGAAAATAGGCGTAGGTAATCATCCAATACGGACCATCTCCTAGACCGTGCATTTTCATTATAATTCTTAGCCGCTGCTGCTTCTCATACACCAGTGAGGTCAAGATCACCTGCGTATGAAATTCTTGTAGTTAGGAACCACATGTCTTAAACCTTGAATAAGATTTTGAGAAAGAAAATTGGCAAATTGTTCTAAATAGTGTTTTATGTTGTCCACTTGAAATGAACTTACAGGGAACAGAAGAAGAATAACCCATGTGAAAAAAACTGCACCAATCAGAGAAGCAATGTCTAAACGAAGTTTAGTTTCTGGTTTAGGCATTTCTTTGACAAACTCAAGCAACATCCTTGTCCTTGGGCTTTTCAGATACTGAAGATAAGCATTTGATACCTGCAGATTTATAGCGTCTTAGAATCTGTTCAATCAAGAAAGTACTGGTGTACACAAGGATGTTGAATGTATCACTTAGTTTCTTACCAAACTAACTAAGCGGGGAACTCGGAGCAACTTTGGTGGCGTATTTTCTGAATCATCCAGGTACGTTGCGTTATACCAAATATTCACATTGAAGTTAGTCCTATTTGTGTCCAAGAGATCATATGCTAAGGCAACCAAAGCATCAAATAAACAATCAAAAAATCTCATGTGCATAATAATAAAATCATTACAGATAAATGAGAAAAATAAAGTTGAAAAACCTGCAACAATCTCTTTTATCATCCCTTCAGAATTTCCTTTCTGATAACCTTTGAAAATATTATCATTAACCTCTCTGGAGCTATTTATCCAAAGGCTCAGCCCTTGAACGCATCTCATCTCTGGTTTAGACAAAACAATGACTACTTCTTCAGATGATGAGTTTGAAATATATGCATAAAAAGGGAAATGTGATCAGATATGATTTTTCCATGGAAATTTTATTATATATAACCTTTGGTAAAATTGAGAGGTGATTTTCCTAATGAGAATGAAAATTTGGAGTTTGGAGTGCACCGAGATTGTATGTTGTATATGAAACGATCAGAGACAATTCCTGCATCTAGATAATTGGTGGGACTTCCTTTATATGTTGTAGCCTGAAAACACCAGCTCAAAGTAAAAAAAAAACAAAGACGGAGATATATTCACACAATAAACAGAACATCAAATACAGATCGTAAAGAACTTACCAACACATGATCCGCTAAACTAAACAAGAGGCCAGAGTTGTTAAATGGAAAAGACCTCCTGAGAAGATTTCTAGACAAAGCTGGAGAAAACATGAAACATTTTATGAGTTCTCTCAGAAACAATATAATGGAGAATATGTTTGAACAACACCAAGAGAAGAAAAAAAGGAAGCATATATACCTGCGCCAAGAGATTGATTATGGCCAGTGAAAAGTATGGTTACAGGACAATTGTTTCTTTGCTTGCACGAGCTATTAGTGAGATTGGCGTCAACAACACGATTACGAGCAAGCGGAATAAGAATCAAAGGAGGCCATGGTTGTGGATTTGGGATTGCACAAAAGACTGCTTGATCACGACTAGAATATTCTACACCACAGACAGTTTGGCATGTCTCGTCTCCAGTTTTGTGAATGCATTTACAACCACATTGATTATTGAGTGAGTTGCTGACTTGTGAATCAAACAGAGCTTGAATACCAACTAAAACCAAGCAGAGATAGAAAGGGATCATGATGAGTCGAACGTTGCTCCATATGTTCCGTTTCTGCAAAAGAAAACAATAAACCCATATGTGCATGTATATGCTATTATGGATACTTTTACCAAAAATAAAAAAGTTATTATGGATACAAGGCAAACGAGAACGCCGAACCTGATAGGTTAAGTTTTTTCTAAGTATGGCATTGGCCTGCGTGAAGAAGCTGGCTGGATCAGAATCCGCCATTGACGAAGCTTTGGTGGAGCTTCCCTTATTTCTTCTTCTGTTTACAAAGCCATCGCCAGTTTACTTTAATCACTTTTTTTTTTGTTTGGGTCATTAATCGAATTATTTATAAAAAATAAATATTTTTTCTTTGCGCAACATCAAAAATAAATACAAATTAAGATAAAACTGAATGTTTTTCTTTAATCCTGTAGCGAAAAAAATAAATCAACATGTCCAACAATACAAACTTTTGTCACGCAGATGCTAACGACTGATCCCCACGACTGTTGATTCGTCAACATGTGGGATTTGAACATAATAACCTTTTGACACTGAATAAATAATACTAGTGTCGGTTTCAAAAAAATAAAATAAATAATACTAGTGTCTTATATAATTATTACTGTGTGTGCTCACAGTCGATGTGATATACTACCATATAGATACTTGGACGATAAGAAATGCACGGTCCAACGAAAAAAATATACTAAAAATATACTAGAGCTTAGTAAATTTCCACGGATGTTTGTTTAAATATAACTAAAATATAAATAATTTACAATATAAAAATGTGATGGTTGCACAAACATGTGTTTGTATGGATATTTGTTCAATTTGTTATATATACCTCATGATAAACTGATGATTTTTAATTGTTTGTAATTTGTTAAATGCTCATATTTTAGTTCTATATTAAAGAAATAAAAAAATATATTATATAACATATTATTAGGTGAATAAACAAGCTTGTTTAATACATTTTTCAAAAAGGCTAAGTCATCTGTCATATTATTCTGTTTTAAGTTGCTGGAAAAGGTACATCATCACTTTTAAATTAATAAATAAGATATTTTTCACAATAAGTTTTAAAAAGATTCTTAAAAGGAAAAATGATAGGACAATCAAATGTAAAGGCTTCCTAAAAAATAGTCCAAAATAAAATATCACACATGAAAAGAATAATGACTTATGCTTTAATAATATAAAATAGAACTTGCGCAGGTGTTTGATTTAATTTATCTTCAACTTAAGTTCTTATACCGTGGTTTTATAAAAAAATCTCATGTATATTTTTTATGTTTTATTCGACGATTTAGTTATTCCTTTGAAAATATTATCTCCTTTTAATACATGCGATTTCAACATATTTTGGATACGATAATCTAATGACAGTAGACTCGAATGAGACAAACGGAGGATTGGCATTATTTTACAATAATGAGCATCAGATTAATGTTTTATATTCCAATAACATGATGATAGACGTGGAGGCAGAGGCCTTGGAGAAAAAAATATTTATGACATTTGCAGCATATGGAGATCCAATCCAAAATTTGAGAGACCAAGTTTGGGAGAAGTTAACAAGATATGACATTTCAAGAGACGATCCTTGGTTTATCATTAGTGATCTAAATGAAATCATGGGAACCATGAAAAAGAAGGTGGACCGTTACGGAGTCCAAAAACTTTTGTATCGTTTAATAGTATGGTCCGTAATAGTAGATTTCTGGAATTCTCGGCGAAAGGAAACAAGTTATCTTGGCAAAGAAGGAGGAAAGTAAATGGGAAAGCGACAATCATCCGGTGTCGATTGGACAGAGCTTTAGCAAATGAAGAATGACATACAATGTTTCCACAATCGCATACAGAATATTTAAAACTGGTGGGATCGGACCATCGACCGGTATTAGCATTCCTAGAAGATAAAGTTACTAAGCGTAAAAGACAGTTCAGGTTCGACAAAAGATGGATAGGACGAGAAGGTTTTTTGGAATCCATTGCCAGAGGTTGGACAAAAGAAATGAGGAATTCAAATGGCAATATGGTGATGTTGTGTCAAAGATCACCAATTGCCGACATGAACTCTCAATTTGACGTAAGAATAACCCACCGTATGGAAAGGAAAAATAGCGGAATTACAAAAATATTTAGAGGAGATACAAACTGACGATAATAGATCTCAAGAGGATATTCTGGAAGTTTTTCGAAAACTATAAGAGGCTTATAAAGACGAGGAGGAATACTAGCAACAAAAAAACAGAAATACGTGAAATACGGCGGGAGATCGCACCACTGATTTTTTTCATGCCTTGACGGAACAGCGGAGAGCGTGTTACCGGATAGTAGGCTTATACGATACAAATGGAAACTGGGTGGTGAGGATCAAGGAATCGAGAAGGTTGCAGTGGATTATTTTGATGATATTTTTAGAACTACGTCACCTAGTGAATTTGACGATTTCCTAGATGAATAAACCAACTATCTCTCAACAAACAAACCAGCGGCTAATAAGACTTGCCACAGAGGAAGAGGTGCGGCAAACACTGTTCATGATGCATCCAGAGAAGGCACAGGAGCCAGATGGAATGACAACACTTTTTTTCCAACACTCTTGGCACATTATCAAGCAGGACATAGTGGAAATGGTCAATAATTTTTTGACTACAGGCAAGTTGGATGTGCTGATAAACGTTACAAATATATGTTTGATTCCAAAGACGGAGAGACCGACGAGGATGGCAGAGCTTAGGCCAATAGGTCTCTGTAATGTATGTTATAAAATTATATCAAAAATTCTGTGTCAACGGCTAAAGGTTTGCCTACCGGCTCTGATTTCGGAGACACAGTCGGCTTTTGCGGCCGGGAGACTGATTTCAGACAATATCTTAATTGCACAAGAGATGTTTCACGGGTTGAGGAAAAATAAGGCTTGCCAAAAAAATTTTATGGCTATAAAAACGAATATGAGTAAGGCTTACGATAGGATCGAAAGAAATTTCATTCAAGCATTACTCCGGAAAATGAGGTTATATCACCACTGGGTTTAGTTTATGATGGAATGTATAACTTCAGACAAATTTTCTCAAATAGAGGTTTAAGCCAGGGTGATCCATTATCTCCTTATTTGTTCATTATGTGCATTGAAGTCCTAATAGCAAATATCAAAAGGGCTGAAAATGAAAAAAAAATGTTGACGGGGATAAAAGTGGCAAGGACATGTCTTTCAATATCTCATTTGCTTTTTGCCGATGATAGTATTTTTTTTTGTAAAACGCAGAAAGAGGAGTGCCAGACTATTTTGGTAATTCTTCAAGAATATGAAAAGGTTTCGGGACTGCAGATAAACTTTCAGAGATCGTCGATTCAGTTTGGCCATACGGTTGATGAGGCTACCCGCCAAAAACTTAGGAACAATTTGGGAATTCAAAATATGGGAGAAATGGGGACATATTTGGGGATTCCATAAAGTTTGGGAGGTCCCAAGGTACAAGTATTTGGATTTGTTTAGGAGAGGTTAAACAACATAATCAATGGATGGACTTTATTTTTTTTTTCTAAAGGAGGAAATGAAATAATTATAAAATCGGTGGTAACGACTCTGCCCAATCATATTATGTTCTGTTACCAGATTCCAAAGACGGTGGCGAAAAAACTTCCCAATGCAGTAGCACAATTCTGGTGGAGTCCTAGTGGTAACACAAAAAAATTACACTGCAAATCATGAGAATAAGGTTTGTGTACACAAGGATGATGGAGGGCTCGGGTTTAGAGATTTTACGGACCTCAACACAGTTATGCTTAGAAAGCAGCTATGGAGATTAATAGAGAAACCAACTACTCTATTTTCTCGTGTCTTTAAAGATCGATATTTCAGGAATGCTTCATCCCTGGAACCGATTAGATCGTACTCGTCTTTCTATGGTTGGTGCAGTATAATCTCTGCCAGATCTCTTGTTAGCAAAGGACTAATCAAAAAGGTTGGATCAGGAACATCCATATCAGTATGGAATGATCACTGTCTCCCAACCAACCGCCCGAAACCACCAAATAAAAAACAAAATATTTTTTTACCAGATCTTACGATTGACTCCCTCATCAATGACTCCTCGCGGACATGGAACTTACTGGCTTTACAGGAAATTTTGGACCCCGTGGATGTTAAAATTGTTGAGAGTATAGCTTTAAGCAGGATACAGACAATTGATTGGGATGGCTGGCATTTTACAAAAAAATGGGAAATATACGGTTAAATCAGGATATCAAGTGGAACGAGCATATCCAGACATATGAAGAGGGACAGTTGAGTTTGGACCCACGGTTACTGATTTTGAAGCTAACTGTTGGAAAGTGCGTTGTCCACCAAAGATGAAGTATTTTCTATGGCAACTGTTGTCGGGATGTATAGCAGTAAAGAAAAATCTAAAAGCAAGGGGTATTCAAGGGCCATTCGTTGTGACAGATGTGGAGCAACAAATGAATCTATAAATCATGTTTTCTTCGAATGCCCACCAGCAGTCCAGGTTTGGGCTCTATCAAGGATCCCAACGCACCCAAATCACTTTCCAGGACAATCTTTATTTGTGAATATGGATTGTTTATTCTGGAGGGTTAAGCCAGCAATGGAAGATCATCATTTCGCGTGGATACTTTGGTACATATGGAAAGGACGAAATAATAAAGTATTTAGTAATTTGGATATGGATCCGACTCTTCAAAGGGCTATGACTGAGTCTTTACTTTGGACGGAAGCTCAACAGAAAATAGTTCAGAAGCAGAATCAGGTTACACCCACGGCTGATACAATATTGCCGATTAGACAGAGACGATGGTGCTTCACGGATAAATCATGGAAAGCAGAGGATACTCTTTCAGGACAAGGATGAGATAGTACCTTAGAAGGCTTTGAAGGTATATTGGGAGCAAGAAATACAAGGGCTGCTCAATCCCGTTACATACAGAAGTCGAAGCTCTCATATGGGCGATGAAATGCATGAGTAATTTAAGGCAATATAACGTTATATTTGCAACATATTGTTCTCAATTGGTGAAGATGGTTTCGGAACCAGAAGAATGGCCGGCTTTCGCAAGTTACTTAGAAGAAATCAATAGTCTGAAGAGAACTTTTCATAGCTCTGAGATTATTCATATATCACGGACGTATACCAAAATGTCGGATAGCTTAGCACGTAGTGTGAGGCAACAGACGTCGTTTACTGTTCATATGGATACAGAGCACCCAATTTGGTTTACAGAGTCCACATGAGTCTGTAATGCGGTCGACAAAAAAAAATAATACATGCGATTTAGTAAATATTCGTACAATATTAATAAAGGTCAATATATGAATATCGATTTGGTTAGATAAACTTTGAAAATGTAATTAATTAATTTATATTAATTATAAGTGTAACGGCAGAATCTGTAAATAAAAAAAATATAAAAGGTACTTAATTTATTTTAAATGCAATAGCTAAATGTGTAAATAAAAAGAAATATCAAAAATGTTGCTAACTAAGTTACCAAAAAATCCGCATTTAAATTGTTATTCATGTTTCTAAACAGTACTAAAATGTACTTCAATTTTAATAATATAGATATTTTAATTAAATATAGCGAGATATAGATACATAGTTTGTTTAATTATTCTTTCTCAGTGAAAAAAATTTGGTTCTTAACAAAATTATTAATCAGTATTATGCAAATTTCGATTAATTCAAATATTTCTGAAATATTTAAGAGATTATATATATTAAGGAAACTGAAGATTATTTTGGAATTAAATATAGGCACCAAATTTGCAATATGGGAAAATTTGATATGCAAAGCAAAATTACAAATACTATGAATAAAAATACAATAACATAATAACGTAGTTGGAAAATAACTAGATTGAAACAGAGTCTATATCTTGAGTCTCACCTTTTCGGGTATTAGTGTATATAAGTATATAATCTGTTCGGATATTTTTATATTTAGGGTTGGGTTTAGATATTTTAAATTCGGGTTCGATTCATAACTTTTTAGTTCTTCATTTTTTAATTTTTTTTTGTATTTAAAAATATACTTCTGACTTAACTGGCATTCTAAATTTTAATAGATTTAACTATTGATAGTTTTATTGATAAAACTTTTAAAATATAAAGACACTATTTTAATTGTTGTTTTGAAATTTTTGGATGTAACTTTTGTTAATGAAAGAAGCAAGAGCTTGAAATGTATTTTAAGGTGGGAGATTGACTTGTAAAGATTATAAGAATTCTAAGATTGATGTTATTGGTAATATGATTCATAAAGTTCTAAAAACTCTTTTGTTATTCGTGTGGTGATTTTATAATTCCACATTTTTTTTTGTTATCTGGTAATGATTTTGTAAATCCTTTTAAAATCCTATGTTATTTAGAAAGTCAAGTATTTTGTCATTATGTAATTCAACTAAACTATAGTGTTATTGGTACAGTAATCCTTTACATTTTGACTCATTAATCATGATTTTTAAAATACTTGAGTTAGTGCTTGTATTCTCAAAGTTAAGATGACAAAACCAATATCTTTTAATCAGATGAGCAGAATGACAAGTGAGAGACAATTTCAGTTTGACTATTACAAAGACAGTCAACAAAATACGAAGTCATTATTTTTTCAGTTGCCAAGAATTTTATTTTTCATAGATAAACTATGAAAGATATTCCAGAATCACAAAATTCGCAGAAAAAAATTAAATAACAAAACCGAACGTAACTTCAAAGCAACAAATGATTTTTTTGTGTATATTATCTTATTTTGAACTATGTGCAACATCATTGTAACTATTTTGATTAAAATGAGAGAAATAAACAAAAAATATAGGATTAAGTACACATATATATATGTTCGACTATCTTCAGATAACTATTCAGATTTGGATATATATGTTCAGATTAAATGTCTCATATCTCCTAATTTAATATCCAGTTGGATATTTTGCTATTTTGATTCAGATTTGACTAAGGTATTTCTGATCGAATTCAGATACGAATTCATGTATTGGATAAAATTCAAATACAGATTCATGTACTAAAAAGAGATTATTTCTTGTTTTTATTAGATGTCTCTAATCAAAATGAGAAGAGCATGTTGCATGTAGGGGATGGGCGTTCGGGTATCCGTTTGGACACAGATCGGGTATTTCAAATTTTTAAGTATTTCAGTAAATTTAAATAATATCCTTTCGGGTATTACATTGATGTTCAATTAGCTAACAACGATAGATTGAGAGTTTTTCTAATCATAATTACATTGATGTGCAATTAGCCTTAGGTTTAAAAATCAGATTCAATTTTGCATCCATACCTCCAATAATACACGTTGACCAATTTAATAAGCAACCAAATATTTCTTTAGTTTATTCCAATTTTAATAACCACAAAATTTTAAAATATAGACAAAAAAATTAAGAAAAAAAACTAGACTAACAAGTATAATTTATTTATTAATTTCTCAACCCGTTTGCAAAATTTCAAAACCTCAAATTTAGGTTTGATCCAAATATCTTTATTTTCCAATATAAACAAAGTTTAGAATCTTAAATATATGGATTTTTAACTGTGGTCCATTAATTAAGTTTCAAATTTATTATGATTTTTTTTCATATATTCCAGTTAGGAAATATTTTATTAGATTAGGAAAAGATAAACATACTTAAATTATTGATTACTTCAGTGGTATTAATTTATAAATAAGTATTTTTAAGGATGTATTTATATTTGTACTTATATTTTAATAAAAAATGGTGATATAATTAAAATTTTAATATGAATACTAGCACAGTTTTTGGTTTTTTTATTTTCTATTATTATTTAGTTATAGTTTCTTATGAACTAGTCAAACATTCAAACTCAAAGCGTTCTTTGCATAAATTTTAATTACAGAAAGTCAGAATATCTTATTAAATGAAAATATATCAAGGGACATGTCCCATAATCAATGGTAGTTGTTTTTTTAGTCATCAAACGAAAATAAACTTTAAGAAGATTCTTCAAATCACATTGGTACTTTTCCGGTTTGGCTCTCTGAACCGAAATGATCTGCTACTTAGTTGAGTTTATGTTATAAAAAACTGGTAATTTTGCATTCATATAAACAACGAAAGATGACTGTCTACCTATGTATTTCAGCGTTTAGGGGATATGAATGATCTCAGAATGACTAAAGTTTCCTTGAAGAATCTTGATGTCGTTCAAATTGTTCGCAAAGGCTGCTCACTCCTCTGTTGCAGAAACCATCTTCACCAATTGAATACAATCTGTAGCAAAAGTAACATTGTATTGACGTAAGTTCATCATACTTCCATTGCCCATCTGAGGGTTTCCATCTCAGAGTGTAATAGCGAAAGAATTGGTCTTGTATTCCTTTCTCCCACAAGCCTTTTAAGCCTTGTAATGTGATGTACCAGCCATGTCCCGAGAACCTCTTTTGATTTTTCCATGATCCATCCATAAAACATCAACCACCCGGAATTGAGGGTAAGCTAACTCATATATCTGTCGCAGTTGGGTAGTTTCTTTTGTGGTTGAGGCCTGAGTCTCTGCCTAAAGTAAAATTCAGTCTCTGCCAATTTCAGAGCATAACATCAATATTATTGAAAACTTTATTATTGTGATCCTTCTAAATTTACCATAAAATCCATGCAAATTGATAATCGTCTATATACAAGGATGCCCTCTAATATAGATTATCCATGTTGGTGAACATTGTCTGAGAAGAAAAAATTTCTGGATTTGATGAGATTTTAGAGGGGGGTCCAAACTTGGACACCAGAGGACATTAAAAAAACACATGATTAATTGATTACTCGCTGGCTCCACATCTCACACACTGACCATCACCTTGCATACCCATGGTCCACAAATTTTTCTTAACTGATATATAACCCGATAGTATATACCAGAGAAAATATATGTCTGGTGGACAACGAAACTTTCAAGAATAAGCTTTTAAAAGGGTGATCGTGAGTCCATACACCGGCATTGATTTTTCTCTGTCTGGATACATTCATTCTACCTAATAACCTGATTTTAGGGTATATTTTGTATTAGTGGTAAAGTGCCAACCATTTTGATCAACCAACCGATGCCTACTTAATGGTATGCTTTTTATGATCTTTGCATCCTCTGGTTTCACCAATGACTGACTTACCTGAGAATTCCATGTGCGTGATATTGAATTGATAAGAGAATCCACAGTGATATTTGGATAGATTTTGTTGGTTAATGTTTGCTTGTCTCGGGCGAGAAGTTGAGAACCAATGATCATTTCATGCTGATATAGATAATCATGATTTCCCCCTCTTGATTATTTTTTTGCTAATCAGAGATCTATCGGATCAATGGTAGTTTTTTTAAAAAATTTTGTAAATCATATATATATATATATACATATATATAATTTTACCTTAAATAATTCATAAGTCAAATAATTGATTTTATTGGTATATCAGTTAAAGTTAGATTTTAGTCCGCGTTTGAAAGTGCAAGATTATATTTTCTTTACAAAAATGGTTTACTGAAAATTTCAATTTAAAAAAAAAAATATTTATTTTAAAAATTAGTTATTGTTATATCAAAATATGTATTTTTACTAAATTGTCACATGTTATATCAAAGATTTGGTTGAATTGAAAATGAAATACTAATTAAAAGAAAAATGTTTGAATTTTTTTAATAGATTTGGCCTAAAATATAAGGAGATGAACATTTTAGGATAAGCTATCATTTTTTTTAAAAAAAAAAGCTATAATGAAGTGTCAAATTCATTAGAACTTTATGTACAGGTAACTCGAAATTTTTAGAGTCGATTATTTCGGGGGACACATTTTTCACTTTTTTGACACCATAAGGCACATCCCACTTGAGGGACACATTGTGCTTCTTCTCTCCTTAGTGTTATTACTCATATAGTCCTCTGCTTGAGTTAAAGATTTTGATCGATGAGTTTGATATATTGATATAATAATATTACTCAACTATTGTATTTCCACACTTTATCTTCTTCCACTTTGTTCTCTTTATTCTATCTAATCTTTTAATTTTCCTTTTTCTTATAATTTAAAATACATAAGACAAAATATAATTGTTACAACAATTTGTAATTTTCTTTTCTCTACATTTTAAGATCCACTTTTATATATATATTTTAAATATTTTAACAAGATTATGTAAAAATGTATGGACATAAAAATGTGGACAGAAAAATATTATAAGAAAATGCGTGGATAGTATGTTCATATACATATAGAAACCATGAGTAAAAAATTGTGGACATGAATGTTTTAAAAAAGTGAAAATTCTTATATACAAGTAAAAGATGTGGATGAGACACATGTGGACACGGGTGAGTGAACAAGTGTAGTTTTCTGTATTAAAAAAACAGATAAACAAAAATTATTCTGGATTAAGTGTTCATGAACAAATAAAATATGGATATATATATAGAAGAAAATGTGGATATAGACACAATAAATGTATACAAAAAATTATTCATAGCTTAGTGTTGATTTGAGAAATATGGTTTCATATTAACTAAATTAACTAAGATCGTATTTTAGTGTTGGTGTCAGTGGATTGATATCTATTTTTTCAAATGATTGGTTATTTATTTTATTATTTTTATACCACCTAATGTTTTCAGCTGATTTTATTTCAAAATTTAAGTTATAAAATAAATATAATTGCTACAGTAATATATATATATATATATATTTTTTTTTAACATCCATGATATATATAAATAAATATATATCAACATTAACAAAAAACTATGTGGACGTGGACATGAACCAAATCTGTGGACGTGGACGACACATGTAGATAACAATTTGCAGACGAAAACATTTTCATTATTTGAAAGAGAAAACAAAGGTTTGGAGACAACTACTCAAACCAAAATAAAAGACAAAACATGAAATACGAAGACCACTAGGTGTCAACAGCATCAACTCTTGAGCTTTATGAACTTGTTAGACTCTCTTCGACGATCCTATCATGTAGCCAACAAAAACTTTCAGAAGCTATATAATTGGTAACTGTGTTGGTTGGTGACAGATCTGTAATTTCTTTGCCACACTAAATATGCAACAAGACACCAACATACAAAAAACAAACACAATGAATTAGTACATGTCCGTGTCCACATTTTTCATACAAATTTATTAAGTAATGAAAATGCATAGCTTACAATAACTTGATTCAGCCATGTTTACGGTGACACGAAAACACAAAGACGTGTTGATTTGAGAAATCAAAGAAAAATTCAGGAAAAAAAATCCAGAAAAAAACCCAGAAAAAATCCAATCTGTTCTTCTAACATTGGAATCGTATAAACCCAGAAAAAATTCCTCAAACTGAAAATAAAAAATCCCTAAAATTGAGAATAGAAATCACAGGGGACTGGCTTAAAAAGACAAAAGATCAAGACTTTATATAAGTACAAGACAAAATTCGACTTGAGAAGAAACATAATTCTAACCAGATGAACACGACGGAAGGTTTGATTGCTGAGACGGCGGACGGTCATATGCAGTTTCAAGAGAGATGAAATAAAGGTTTGAAAAAGGGAAAGTAAAAGGGAACCAGATGTGGATCTGATTTTGAATAAAATAGAGAAGACAAAATGTGTTTTGATTTGTCTGACAAATAATAAAAAAAGATTGAACCATGGTTACTTGGTGTATGGTTAGCTAAGTAAGGGATGATCTAAAACGAGGGCAATGATGACTTTCTACAGCTATAATGTGTTTCTCAAGTGGAAACTGTCTAAAAGAGAAATTGAAAAGACAAAATGTGTCTTACAATGTAAAAAAATCAAATTTTTATTTGTCTTTTCAAATTTATTATTTGATCATAATTTTTACCTCTGCTCATCCAAGTGCTGTTGAAGTGGCTGTCCAAATATAAGATAAGAGGCTCTGCTCATCCAAGTGCTGTTGAAGTGGCTGCCCAAATATAAGATAAGAGGATGAGTGTTTGACCAAATTGTATGGCTTGAACCTGTCTCCCTAGCACTTTAATATTGACTGCTGGTTTAATATATGAACATAAGAAGATTCCTTTTTCTTTTACGTCAAAAGGCCATTAAGTTTTTTTATTTTTTAAATTTGAGTTACTTTGATAATCCGAACCTGAATAAAACAACTAGGAGAATATTATTTTGGTTTATTTAATTCGAGATGTCTACCATTACACTAATCGTATGTGGTTATTTTATTTTGGTTATGATTTCATATGAACTTGTCAAACATTCAAAGTATTCTTTGCATAAATTTCAATTACAAAAGCTCAGAATGTCTTATTAAATGAATATATATCAAATGACATATTCCATGATCGTTGGTAGTTATTATTTTTTAATATTTTTTTTTTTAATTTGTAAACCATGTATAACTTCTTAGCTTAAGTAATTCATAAGTCAATAACTGATTTTATTGGTATGTCAGATAAAGTTATGAAGTTAGATTTTAGTCTGCATGCTTCGAAAACACAAGAGAGCGACTTCATTATGCCGGATGGTTGGCCATAAGTGGGACGTTCGTTTACTGGAAAATGATGTTAGGCCGGATGATATACTTTTTATAAGGGGTTTGACTATAAGCTCAATTCATCGTAGGGATATATTTTGTTGAACTACATTGAGAATGAACAGTACACAGTTAAGTCTGGATATTGGATAGCTCAGACCTTATTAAAGTCTGAAGAAGAAAAAGAGGTGTTGAAGTCAAGTATCACTAAGTTTCAAGCCTTTGTTTAAAAGATAAAGACTACTAAAAAGATATGTCATCTTATATGGCAACTGATAACATGTCATGAACCTGTAACGAGAAACTTAGTTCCCTGTAGTATGAAGTGCGATAATTATTGTCCAAAATGTGGAGAATCAGAAGAATCTGTGACTCGTGCCATATTCGAATTCCCCCAATTTTACAAGTATGGTCATTATCAGCGACTCAAACAAATCCTGACATCTTTCGGGTGTCGAACATTTACACCAATATGGACTATCTTTTCTGGAGAAAAAACAGCATTGTTGAACCAAAATTAGATATGGATCTTATCCCTGGATAATCTAGTATTTAGAAAGCCAAGAATGACAAATATTTCAGGAGAATAGACAGAGATCCATTGGAGCTAGTTCGTTGTGGAGAGAGCGAATGCTAAGTCTGGTTCAATTCAAACGAGATGGTGCCACCAACGGTGCAAGCACATGGTATTGAGGAACCTCAAGTCATAAGCTAGGGCAATATATGTATGATAGATGGGTCATGGACGACCTACCCAGTTCAATGGAAGTGGATGAGTGTGGATGGATAGCTTTGGGAATGTCCAACTTATGGAGACATGAAATTGCATTAGTAGCAAATCAGCATTACATTCAAAGTGAGAAGCACTGCGATGGGCAATGAAGTATATGCTACAACATTCGTCATGTCAGAGCTTTGAGACAGATTATAAGGAGCTAACAGACATGATAAAGGCACCTCATGCTTGGCCAAGCTTTTCAACGAAACTAGAGAGGATAAAGACTCCTACAGATTTGCTTCTCGGACTGCAAGATCACTCGAGCTGAGCGCATAATCAGATTTCATATTTTTTAGCTAAGACAGCTAAATCTTTCCATAGATCGTTATGTTTTATTGGTTGTTCTATTCCGATCGGGTTACATAGAGCACCTCAAATTTGAGTAATAAAATGATTTTTCGTTGTCAAAAAGATAAAAAAAAATACAATACAATATCGTTTTGAGCTAAAATTCCACCAAAATTAACCGTTGATTAACATCGGATTAGTTAAGACTTAAGATAGGTTTTAGTACTACGGTTCAAATTACTTTTAATTTGATTTTTTTTGGGACTTATCTCTTATGCGGGTATGAAAAAACACTACATAAAAGTTGAGTCGAAAAGGCTTTTTCCCGCATACTTGATAACCAGAAAGACCCATTCATTAAAGCTCACATTTTCCGACATATTAGCACTACAGAAAAAGACTTTATTCGTTGGATGTGTTTTAGATGATTATCGAGACGGCTGCATTGACTTAGCTCACCTATTCCTTTCATTCATCTTATTGACTTAGCTTCATGGATCTCAACGTAAAACTTAGAATCTGAACGAAGTGGCTGATTCAAATTCGAAAAAGGATGCTATCAAGCGGAAAGACCGATCCACTTGCAGTAAGTTTGTACTCTAGTGATTTGTCAATCTCCGAGTTTTCCTCAAGATTTTCAAAAGACGTGGCTTCGTTTTTTTTTTGCAAGTTCTTAAAGGGTTAAATATGCCACTAAGAACAGTGCTCTAATAACATAAGGCATGCTATTTTATTGTTTTTGCAATATGTTCCACTGATTGTATTCAATAAGATCAATGTTAGAAACGTAAAATAATTTCGATTTTTTTTGTTTGTTCACAAGGAGTTGTTTGTAATTTCCATAGCCTTTAAAGTTGCTTTTTCATTTGATTCAAGTTTGGGTTTACTTTTGCATTTCAAATCAAGTTGTGATTTATAATTGACAATTTTCTCTTCCCGCATACTTGATAACCAGAAAGACCCATTAATTAAAGCTCACATTTTCCGACATATTACCGTTACAGAAAAAGACATGATTCGTGGGATGTGTTTTGGATGATTATCGAGATTTGAGACGGCTGCATCCGGATTCAAGCTCACTGATTCCTTTCATTCATCTTATTTACTTAGCTTCATACGGATCTCAAAGTAAAACCTAAAATCTGAACGAAGTGGCTGATTCAAATTCGAAAAAAGGATGCTATCAAGCGGAGTGACCGATCCACTCGCAGTAAGTTTGTTCTCTAGTGGTTTGTCAATCTCCGAGTTTTCCTCAAGATTTTCAAACAACGTGGCTTCGTTTTTTTTTTCGCAAGTCCTTGGAGGGTTAAAGATGCCACTAAGAACAGTGCTCTAATAACATAAGGCATGCTATTTTATTGTTTTTGCAATATGTTCCACTGATTGTAGCAGTTCTACAAGGAAGATATTTGTTGTTGTCCACGTCCCGCTTCAAGTTCGAAGAGTGCAACAAATATTTCAGCAATCAGCTGCTTTCTCAAGATTTGAAATGGAACATACAGTGGGAAGGCATGAACTCTTTGTCATTTGACACCGTTGAAAGAACAAGGTGTGTGGGACAGACAAGTTATTGCAGCATATTAGAATTAATGAGTGGCGGTTGAAGAAGCAAAAGTTTCTCATGATATGCTTTCTGGTGAATCTTCTGTTCAACACAAGAGAGAGCCTTTTAAAATGCATTGTGGGCAGAGCCGTGCGAGCATAGGAGAATTTGAAGCCTTGGCTTCTGCTGAAATTTTTTTACAAAAAATTATAGGGCATACATGTATATATTTTATTTAATACATTATACATACATAGACAAACTTTGTTGATATTGCTTCTAAATTAACTAGATTATATAGATCAACAATCACAAACAATATTTTTTCACGTATTTTCTTTAATTACAATTTAGATATTTCTATAACCACTTTATACCATATGTTTTTAAATTCATTTTTATTGTTTAGTTTACAAATCTAAAAGAAACTATGTAACTAAGAGACTAATTGGTATGTTTCAGTTTTATATTTACATAAACAGAACATGATAATAAAACACTTTTGTATTCTCTATCAAAACTTCTTTATATATATATATATATATATATATATATATATATATATATATATATATATATATATATATATATATATATTAGTTTGTGATAAGACAATATTGTTAAAAAAGTGTATTCTTTTTTTTGCTTATCGCATCAAAAAACGTTCGCCCGGCTCTGATTGTGGGGTCTGTAGTTGTGGGATATGTTCAAGATGGAAGTAATAAATATGCTGTAACTCAAGTAATGCTACAATGGAAGGTGATCAAATTTCTAAAGCCATGGAAGTTCCAGTACAAATAAATTGGAATTGAATATGAGGTTGTACCGGACAGAAAAACCATGCAATTTCTTCATCTCTCTGGACTATCATTTCTTATGACTGGCATTGTTGGAAAAATAAGCCACTGAAGAAGGCTTGAATGAGGCAGCGTTGGTTCGTCATTAGCGTTGGCAGCGTTGGTTCGTCATTAGCGTTGGCAGCGTTGTTACAATTTTTCATTCCCCACTTTAAATAGTCTGGTTAGATTTTCCATGAGTACAAAGGCATTGGTTGATACACCATGGTTTTGTTTATATTGTGTTTTTGGGATGATTCAAGACTGGTTAGTCATCAGTCTCAGTGCCGGCTTATCTGCAAAGGCAAGCAGTGCGACTGCTCCAGGGCCATGATATTAAGGGTCTAATTTTTTTTTTAAGTATTTTTTTTTTGAGAAAAAAACTAAATTTTATTAAGAACAAAAATAAATATACATTTATTTCTATTTTTTTATTTTATATATTTTTATATCTAAACTTTCAAAAATTTTAAATAAATATTTTTTTTTTGTAAATCATGCTAAAATTGTATTTTTAACAATTAAAAGGTGTGAAAATAATTTCTGCCCAAGGGCCCTGAACAAACCATGAGCCACCCCTGATCAGTCTATGGTTGTTGGATCTGGAATACTGAGAATGCAGATGATAGCACGAGTTGTTCTTGTTTCAACTACCGAGGTATGAGAGTACTTTGGGGGTGGGGGGGGGGGGGGGTTGTGTTGACTACATTTCTGAGACTAAAAATTCTCTGGATTCTAAAAGAGTTTCAAACAACCTTAATTGCTTGCGGACGCTTATTGATGTTACGAGTCCAATATATGTGGAAAGGAATTCTGAACATGGTTCATTCGACACATGTAACCTTGAACAACGCCTGACAACGACGAGATACAGCTTCTGGTTACCTACAAATCTGTTGTAACAAATATCCGTGGATTATAAAGTCGTTAAAAAAAGAATGAAGAATTTTATTTGGTTTGGCATGCTAGAAAACAGGGAGTGCGTGTCCTGATCAAGTCAAATTGTCTTTCACTATCGACTGGACATACGCAACATGGAAACTCTGGTGCTCACAGTCCAATGACCATCAAAGTAACATGAGAGTTGGGGTTGGTCCTTGCGGCCGCGTTTCACTTTTTTTTCATGCTCGAGTACAAGCTGCATTTTAAAGCAGTAGGTATTGATACGTACATAAGTAGCTTGTATTCTACTTTTAAACCAGAAAAATCAATTCTTTGATTAACTTAAACTGATGTGGCTAAGCAAAGAAAGAGAAGAAGTAAAAACACGAATCTTGAGAGAGTCTTCGTCGTTCAGCTCATCTCCCTTGCCCTTTTTTTGTCAAATGCCACAATGGCTTGTTTTTCAGTCTTTATGCTGAATATGTTGAATCTTCGCTCTGTCACCATTAGACATTCAGTGCGATCGCTATTCGTTTAGCATATCTTTTCTGTCGCATATCTTTGCGTCTTTTTTTTTGGTAATTGTTATCGGAGTGAGGATTCAATAAGATCAGTGTTCAGCTATCTCGCTTGTGGGTCTTGAGTGTGTTTGAGATACAGAGGGATCATGACGTGTAGGGAAGGGAGTTCGAGTTACAATCTTCTCACTTTGCTAAATGGTTTCGTCTTTTAAACGTTAGCAAATTCATTTCAAATTTTAAACTTTTACTTATCAAATTGTTTGCGCATTCTTTCTGGTTACTTATTATTGGTTGATAATACCGGTTCAATGTCGGTTTAATGTTTATTTAGATTAGCTGGTTAACAACAATTGTATAGCTGGTTTATTCTCAAGTGTATATAGACGTGTAAATGTTCACTTTAATAAAATGAGAAAACATTTTCATAATTATCTTCTTCTTCTCCCTCAAGGAAGCTTTACGTAATATGGTATCAGAGCTTTCATTGAGCTCAATCTTTGCTTGATTTACATCGATCGAGCTCCGATTACGTTCATCCCCAAGCTCCGATGGTTTCTGTGAAGAAGTTTCCCCGTCGATCGAACCGTATCGCGTCCCGTACAACTCCAACTGCTTCTCCGGCGATTCCTGGTCCGGATCTTCAGGCGTCGCGAGCTCTTATCGGCGTCGATTACAATGATTCGATCCATTCTCCCTACTTCATGCACACCTCCGACCATCCTGGTTTGTTACTCATCTCCATTAAACTTGATGGTGCAAACTTTGATGATTGGGAAGCCGCGATGAAGATAGCACTCGATGCGAAGAACAAGATCGGTTTTGTAGATGGATCTCTCCCTCGTCCTCCAGAATCAGATCCAAGCTTTCGCATCTGGTCACGCTGTAACAGCCTTGTTAAGTCTTGGATTCTTAACTCGGTAACGACTCAGATCTATCGTAGTATACTACGTTTGAGTGATGCTACAGATGTGTGGAATGATTTGCATAGCAGGTTTCATATGACGAACTTGCCGAGAACTTACAACCTCACGCAGGAGATTCAAGACCTCCGTCAAGGCTCTCTCACACTCTCTGATTACTACACAAAACTCAAGACATTGTGGAGTAATTTAGAGAATTGTGAAGAGCCAGATGAACCCTGTGTGTGTGGGAAAGCAGTCCAGCTTCAACAAAAGGCGGACCGTGCTAAGATTGTTAAGTTTTTGGCTGGTTTGAACGAATCATATGCTGTGATTCGTCGTCAGATCATTATGAAGAAGACTTTGCCATCCCTCACTGAAGTGTATAACATCTTAGATCAAGATGACAGTCAGAAGAGTTTTGCTACTGCAATCTCGCCTGCTGCTTTCCAAGTTTCTGAGGTCAATCCTGTGCCTCAACAAAGCCCTGCCATTTGCTATGTGCAGTCTGGTGCTCACAAAGGGAAGCCTATCTGTTCCTTCTGTAACAAGATTGGGCATATTGCTGAGCGTTGCTACAAGAAGCATGGCTTTCCTCCGGGTTATACTCCACGAGGCAAAACTCCTGAAAAGATTCAGAAAACTCAATCTGCTTCTGCTTCAGTAGCTGTGTCTGCTAAACCTGAGACGAAGTCACCTTCTCTTGACAACCTCATTGGCAACCTCTCCAAAGATCAAATCCAGCAGTTCATTGCTCTGTTCAGTTCACAACTTCAGAGTAATGTCACCAGCAATGATCATGGTGCAGGCGAGGCATCCACATCTCAGAACATTAATGAAATCTCGGGTATCAATCTTTCTCCATCCACCTTTTGTTTCATTGGTATTCTCACAGTATCTCAAAACACTCTCAATAAAGATTCTTGGATACTTGATTCTGGTGCTACGCATCATGTATCCCATGATAGAGAGTTATTTGAGTCTTTGAATACTAGTATCATCAGTTCAGTAAACCTCCCTAATGGCTCTGTGATAAGAATCAGTGGTGTTGGAAGTATTCAGCTCAATGAACACATTCTTCTTCGGAATGTCTTGTTCATTCCAGAGTTTCGCTTGAACCTCATCAGTATAAGCTCACTGACATCTGCTCTTGATTCCAGAGTCATATTTGATCCCTCTACTTGTGAAATACAGGATCGTACCAAGGTCTCGATGATTGGTCAGGGTAGACGGATTGGGAATCTGTATGTGCTAGATATCAGAGAAGCATCTGTGAGAGTGAACGCAGTGGTGGACATTGGTACCTGGCACAACAGAATGGGTCATGCATCTTACTCAAGACTT
Organism: Hirschfeldia incana; assembly: GCA_026261945.1. Lineage (NCBI taxonomy): Eukaryota > Viridiplantae > Streptophyta > Magnoliopsida > Brassicales > Brassicaceae > Hirschfeldia > Hirschfeldia incana. The sequence continues at coordinate 1,534,349 of JABCMI010000064.1, forward strand.
GACCTGATAGCAAGTGAATTGGGAACTACGAAGCAGAAGAATAAAGGGAATGCTTTTTGCCATATCTGTCATTTGGCGAAGCAGAAGAAGCTTTCATTTCCTTCTCCAAACAACTTATGTAATTCAAACTTTGAGCTTTTACATATAGATGTTTGGGGACCTTTTTCAGTTGAGACAGTGGATGGATACAAGTATTTCTTGACTATAGTTGATGATCATTCAAGAGCTACTTGGGTTTATTTAATGAGATCAAAGGATGAAGTTCTTAAGGTGTTTCCTGCTTTTGTTGCTCAAGTTGAAAACCAATACAATGTGAGAATTAGAGGCGTTAGATCAGACAATGCACCTGAGCTTAAATTCTCTGCATTATTTCAAGAAAAAGGCATCAAATCTTTTCATTCTTGCCCTGAGACACCAGAGCAGAACTCTGTAGTTGAACGGAAGCATCAACACCTGCTGAATGTGGCTCGCGCCTTCATGTTCCAGTCTCAGCTCCCACTTGAGTACTGGGGAAACAGTATCTTGACTGCAGTTTTTGTGATCAACCGAACACCATCTCCTGTAATCGGTAACAAAACTCCATTTGAGGTATTGACTGGGAAAGCGCCTGTTTATGATCAACTACGAACGTTTGGTTGCTTATGTTATGCGACTACTTCACCTAAACAAAGACACAAGTTTCAGCCACGTTCTAAAGCTTGTGTTTTGTTGGGATATCCTTCTGGTGTTAAAGGCTACAAGTTATTGGAATTGGAAACGCATAAGATCACGGTTTCGAGGAATGTCATATTTCATGAGGATATGTTTCCGCTGGCCTCTGCTCAACCTTCTGATGACATTTCGAAGCTGTTCACACCTTCTTCCACTCCTTTGTCCTCAGGTAACACACAATCCCAAACACCACCAGAAATTTCTCCATCTTCTTGTCTTCCCCCACAAATTTCTTCTCGTACACGTAAACAACCTGCTCACTTGCAGGATTACCATTGTTACAACATAAATTCTCTCATCACTTACCCCATTTCCTCTTCTCTTTCTTATTCCAAAATATCTCCCTCTTATCTGTCTTACATTAATTCTATCATGAAAATCCCAATTCCTCAATGTTACTCTGAGGCAAAGGATTCAGTGGAATGGTGTGAAGCAGTTGATAAGGAGTTTGGAGCAATGGAATCAACAGGAACGTGGGAGTTGACTACTTTACCGGCTGGAAAGAAAGCAGTTGGGTGTAAGGTTTTGTATTCTTTAAAGTTTCATGCTGATGGCACTTTAGAGAGGAGGAAGGTACGAGTTGTTGCTAAAGGATTTACACAAAAGGAGGGATTGGATTACACTGAAACTTTCTCTCCAGTGGCTAAGCTTACAACTGTACGTTTCTTGTTGAAAGTTGCAGCATCGAGGAACTGGTTTCTTCATCAATTGGACATATCCAATGCATTCTTGAATGGTGATTTAGATGAAGAGATATACATGAAGATACCAGATGGTTATGCTGAACGTAAAGGATTAACCTTGTCTAAGACTGATGTATTTCGTTTGAAGAAATCTATCTATGGGTTGAAGCAAGCGTCTAGACAATGGTTTCTGAAATTTTCTGCAGCTTTGTTACGTCTGGAGTTCAGAACTGGCACAAGTGATCATACATTGTTTCTGAAAACGTTTGCTGATGGTCACTTCCTTGCTGTGTTGGTGTATGTAGACGACATTATCATCGCTGGGACAAGTGAGGTACATTCTAAGCAGTTAATACATGATCTCTCTCGACAATTCAAACTCAGGGATCTTGGTGTTTTGAAGTATTTTTTGGGTTTGGAGATTGCTCGTACAAGTAAAGGTATTTCATTGTGTCAACGCAAGTATGCACTTGAAATTCTTACTTCTACGGGTATGTTGGGTAGTAAACCTGTTTCTACTCCTATGGTTCCGAACCTGCATCTTGCTTTGAAGGATGGTGATCTCATTGACAAACCTGAAAGATATCGGAGTTTAGTTGGAAGGTTAATGTATTTAACCATAACTCGACCTGACATCACATTTGCAGTCAACAAATTGTGTCAGTTCTCTTCTGCTCCTCGTGCTCCTCACATGAATGCTGCTTACAGAGTATTACAGTACATCAAAGGTACTGTTGGGCAAGGCCTTTTCTACTCAGCTTCACCTGATTTAACCTTAAAAGGTTTTGCTGATGCGGATTGGTCTTCTTGTCGAGATAGTAGGCGTTCTACTACAGGTCTATCAATGTTTCTTGGTGATTCTCTGATTTCTTGGCGCTCAAAGAAGCAAGATACAGTCTCTTGTTCTTCAGCAGAGGCAGAGTATAGAGCGTTAAACAGTGCTTCAAAGGAAATGATCTGGCTTATCAAACTGATGAATGATCTGAAGGTTCCTCGTATTCAGACTCCTATCATCTTCTCCGACAGTACTGCTGCTATATACATCGCCACGAACCCTATTTTCCACGAGCGGACCAAGCATATCGAGAATGATTGTCACTTTGTTCGACAATGGCTTGATCGGAAAGTTCTTAAGAGCCTTCATGTTCGAACTACGGATCAAGTTGCTGACATCCTGACTAAACCTCTATTCCCTCATCAGTTCAATCATCTTATGTCCAAGATGAGCTTACTCAACATTTTCGGAAGCACATCTTGAGAGGGCCTATTGGTTGATAATACCGGTTCAATGTCGGTTTAATGTTTATTTAGATTAGCTGGTTAACAACAATTGTATAGCTGGTTTATTCTCAAGTGTATATAGACGTGTAAATGTTCACTTTAATAAAATGAGAAAACATTTTCATAATTATCTTCTTAGAAGAAAGCCGTAATACTTATCGTTTCATTTAATGTAACTAAAAAAATCAAAACATGTTGCAGTACTGATTGTGTCAGTTTGGCTCCCGTAGAAACAAAGGATGCTTCATCGAACAAAGTCCAACTAAACTCGCAGATGTCACGCTAACATTGCACATTTATAGATTCATTTCTAAATTTATATGTGATAACCAAGAAGTTTTGAGTCATGAACCCACTAGACCTATTAGACCAAGTCCAGGGATGTTTCTAGATCACCGCCTTTGTATTAAAAAGGGATTTTCAGTTTTGTTGATTACAGGAATACATCCAACGAAGAAATATACGACCAGCCATCACTCGTATGAGTCAAGTGAATCAACCAGAACAAACCCATTTCCTTTCTGAATTTGACAAACGTATGCGAGATACGATGTCGGTTAAAAATACAAACAAAAAACGTTCTTACTTATTTCACCAAGATGAGAGAATAGAAATTAGATGTGCACCAAAACGACACCAAATACGGCATCGTTTTGAATTATTTAACATGTTTGCCCCTGAGTTTAACACCTAGAACCTTCTCCATCTTGGCAAGCACGGCTTGGTTAGGAACAGCTTTCCCGTTCTCGTATTCTTGAACCACTTGAGTCCGCTCGTTGATCTGTTTCGCTACATCCGCTTGTGACATCTTCTTCTCCAACCGAGCTTTCTGTATCGCTAGCCTCACCTCCGCCTTCACACGATCCATCGCCGCCGGTTCCGTCTCCTCCTCCAGCTTCTTCGTGTTGATCACCGGCACCGCCGTCGATTTCCCCTTCTTGTTCGAACCGGCGTCGAATTTCTTCACCGTCTGAACCGCTAAGCCGCTTCTGAGCGCCGCGTTAACCGCCTTGGGATCACGTAGGTCTTGGCTCTTTGGCTTGGTTTTGTGGAGCACCACTGGCTCCCAGTCTTGCGTCACGGCTCCTGGGTATCTGCTCGGCATCGTCGCTGTTGTTTAGAACTTGATAACTCGGAGATGGTGATGAGTTTCTGATAATGAGAACGATGAAGGCGTGGCTTAGAGGAGATGTGTTTATATAGGGAGATGAGTTTCTGGAGAGTTCGATCATCTTTTTGACTCCATTTTTTTTGTTTCTGGACAGTTCTTAGGATGGTGACGTGGCGTTACTATAAATGTTATCATAATGAACTCGTCTTATATCCAACGGTAGACAGCAATAGAAGAAAATCGGACGGTCCTTAGGGCCTGAGTCGAAAAATGCAACGCCCAGATCGATTTTGTATGTTGATTTAGAAGAAGATAAAGAGTAATGTACTGTTGAGATTCTGATGACTGCCATGTATCATTTTTTCAGGAGCCAAGACAATGTTGCTTCTAATAATGGTCAATCTCAAGAAAGTAACTATATTCAGTCGGACAGATTATTTATATACAATACAAGATGACAATGTTAATGGCCAAGTTTACAAAAAAAAATGTTAATGGCCCAGTGATGCGTCGAAGTGTAGGATAGGATGGCACTCAAGGTCTCTCTATTTGATTCCAAAAAAGGCTGGATGTACTGTTGAACCCCCTTAAAACTAATGCTGAGAACAAAGAAGTAAACAAAAGCTAGGGACCAAATTTGAAGAAGGCCGATGATCCCCTTTACAACACAAATACTCTGTACAGTATGTAAAATACATACCATCTAATGCTTTTCTTTTAATTTCTGTCATAAACAATAATGGAGTGAAGATATGATTGTGGTGCTTTTCTTTAAATTGGTTAGTAAAATATCAGTCTAATGTTCAATACTTTTTCTTAATTTGATTAGTTCATTTACATCTATGTCTATTATGATTTTCTCAGGGAAAGTTTTATGGTGGAGCTTGACAGGAGAATGACCATGAGAGGTGTGGGAAAATGCTGACATTTAACCTAGTTGAAACAATTAGCCTAGCCTGCTTGATTTATTGCATTGTACAGATTTGAGGTCGTCATGTTGATATCTCTGTCCTCTGGATATGGTGCAGTGCAAAAGCTATTGGGTTGGTCCTTGCCAGTTATAAACCCTACAAACCTCGGCATCACGATAATCTCTACCTTGTTCTTTCTCATAGAACCCAGGAAATCTGATTAGATCAACATGATGATCTCGAGAGCATTAACACGAAGGAGTCTTTTCACTTATTTATAAATGCGTTATATGTTGCGTACGTGCATATTGTGAAGTCTGCCTCTAATAAGATCATAAGATTCACTCCCAACAAGATTCATGGCTGGTCCATAGGACAAGTTATCCAAACAATAGTTTAAGGCATATAGTACAAAAGTCATAATAATTTATTCATAAAATCTATATAACCAATACTAACCTTTTAATGAATATTATGATTATCAAATTTCTTATATAGTAAATGAGAAGCATTGTCATTCAATGTTTTCACATTGTTTTGAATACGTGTCAGTCTCACATCGATTTTTATTATATAATAAAAAATAAGCATTATCATTTAACCTTTTTCACACTGTATTAGACACGTGATAGCTTCACACCGACTTCAATTTGAGTATTATGATATGTTGACCTCACAATCATTTGAAAATTAATAAATTCACATTCTAATCTTTTTAACTCAACCGCAAAGAATTGAATGTGTCTACACTAATTTGTTTTAGTCAGCTTATTTTTAGTTCTTGCATTTTTAACCTTTGTATTAGTGTACCAAAATTCTCTCGGTACAAATACTAAATAATATCATTTTTGAAAGAAATAAATTACAAAATCATTAAGATTCACATCAACTAAAATACTCGAATGAGAATGTTTTTAGAAATTAAAAGTTTCATATATTGCTGATCTTTTCAATAAATAATAATGATTGGTTATGAATTAAGAAAACAGAGTAAAAAATAACCACACACATAAAGTCAGATCCTTAGTTCAGCCAAATATTGCTTTTCTTTACAGAATTTTCACATTGACCAAAAATTAAAAACATAATCAAATTACTAGAAAAAAAAGAAAAGCTTCCAAAAAAAAAGATTTGTGAGATTGATAGAACATCATAATTCATGTGCTGAGTGAAAAGATCACATTATTAGCCATGCATCTATAACACTTTTCGCTCAATGGTATCGCGTTTTATTATATTTACTGAGAACTCTTTTATAAGAAAATACACGTTAGTGGTTGTTGATCACGTCTATTTCACAATATGGCAAACAATATTGACATAATGTCCAACCATTTTATTGGTATTATTAAATTATAGTCCAATAATTCTGTATGTTAAGATCTTTGTTTTAAATTTATTTATTTTTTTATATAGTCGCCGAAAGTAAATATGGATAAAATATCTGGATCTGAAGAATCAAACCGAACTAGTTTTCAAAATAGTATTAAACACAAACTCAAATTGATTAAATAGCCAGATGATCTATAAGGTCAAGTTCCAGATAAAATATTTTGGATACCATAAATATCTTAAATTGCAGTTATATATTTAAATATGTTAATTCATTAAATTTAGATCAATTAGATATTCAAGATATGAAAATGTCTAAAAATTATCAATATAGTCATAAGTAAATATCTAGAAGTAACAGAAAAATGTTAAAAATACTGAAATACTGAAAATATTTGTTTCTTCTCCATCCAAATATTAAAATTCAGCTAGTTGTATGTAATTTTAAATATTTAGTCTTACACTATTCAAATTTATATTTTATATTATATTAATTTTAATTTTGAGGATTTAAGTATATTTGAATTTTTTTTAAATACATAATTAAAATGGATATCTAAATTCGAATGCGAAACGAATCCGCAATGATTTGAATGAAATCAAAACCAAAATTTGTAAATATCCAAATACAATTTAAATTTCTAACTTTAAAGGTCTGAACTCCGAATAAATCAATCGAATCCGAACATATATACGAATGATCATCTCCATTAAAATCTATACAACAAATTCGTTAGAACAACAACATATAATAAGTAATCTAAGAAACTATTTCACTCCACACATTAGGCAGATTACTACCTAGTAAATAGAATTTATGTTTACATATAAATTTTAATAAAATTATATTAAAATATAAGTAAACATTTATAAAATATAAGTAAAATATTTTTTTTTAAATGTAAAATCCGCAGCTGATGGCTATGTAAGTGGGATTGGATGTTAAAAGTTGAGCGAGTGGTGTCGCTTCCCTGATCAGCGAGTGGTGTTCTCTCCCATTGTCTCTCAATGTAGTTAAGAGACGAGAATTATAAGTATATGAGAAGGATCAAAGAGTTAACTTATTTATAGGTTCGTTCATTTGTGAATTGTATTTTCAAATGATGGTTACATACTTCTCTACCAAACAACCTAAATAATCATAAGATTCGCTGTCAAGAAGACTCATGGACCGTATGTTATTAAACAAAGTAGTTAGGCTTACATTTGTAGTTTAGTAGAAATAAGGTTCTATCGTAGTGAAGAATAGTGGTCAAAAATGGCTAAATCAACTCGTATTTAGTAACCACTATAATGGTTGTTTGAGTATACAGATGGCTTTTTTTTTCTTTTTGAATTATACAGGGTATATGGTAAATACGTTTAAGCAAATTAGCTAGGATTATTTGTATAACTTAGTAGAAAATTGTGATGAATACAAGAGAGTATAACTATGTGGGTATATGGCTCTAATGGAGTTTCAACTTAGTGATATTTTCATCCTTGAATAGTAATGTAGATACCAAGTAAACTAAGGAAATTTATTCGTATAATGATACATAAAATTTACTCATGTCTTTGTGGTGTTATTCGATATACAATACTATGTCGTTTACTTAATCACACTTTCATTGTATAATTAATTAGTTTTTTTTTGACAAAATATGATTAATAAGTTTCACTATCAAGACCCATGATGACTCATAAACGATCTTTTAAAAGCAAATGTAGTACGATTAAATTTTGTTGTGTAGTTGTAGAAATTAAGTAGATGAGGTGAAGACAAACGAGTAGTAAACACATGGCTCCATAGTCTTAAGCACTTGACTAGTTGTTTTTTTTCTCTTTTTGCTAAGTATTTGACTAATAGTTCTATCGTCTACATAACAGCTAGAGATATATATCACCTTATGCTCAGCTCTCAACAAAGTCTCAACCTTTAACTACTTTAGAAAACCAATTTAATTTTCTAACCGTTAACTATAATTAACTTTTATATTCTTTTTTTTTCTGATGCTAGGATGGGTTCGAACCTTCGACCTAGTCTCCCATAGACCTGGTACCAGTCGCGTCTATACCCGTGCAATGAGACCTAAGTCATACCATAGCCAGTCGAGTCGAACCCGGAACCGTACTTGCAGCTGCAAGCTGTTCATTACCAGACTAACTCGTCTGGTTTTAACTTTTTATTCTGCTATCTATATATACTTTAAAGTAACCTTTATATCTCAGTTGTTTGCCATGACTATATTTCAGAAACGCGACAGTCTACAATAGACATCATAAGTTGATTATCAACGTCAACTGAAACATATATTTATTGTTACTATTTTTCTATAGTCAAATAATTTGATAAGGAGATTGTCAATAATGCTCCAATTGGATGAAATTGTAGTGCATGAACATTTTTATCTACGGAAGATCATTGCTGTACATAAGCATAAGCATAAGCTTAATCAAATCATATATGTGGAATGTTTCGTAATAAGTTTTCTAACTGTCAAAACCGAAAAGAACTACAAATGGATGCACGTGTGCATGTGTAATGTATCTTATTTATGGAATTACAAAAAACAGCCACATATGTTGACATTTTCTTATATTGTCTTTAAAATAGACTATTTGAAAATAAATGGCTATATATAAAATCATATTATTCAATGAATATCAGATGTTTAGTGCTCAACTAATCAGAAAAATAGATTTTTTTTGTTGGTAATGAAAATTTTACAAAACTAACATCTATTAAATCATGATCATTCATGTTTTTTTCCTTTGATGAAAAACTCAACTCCACCCAAAAAATCTTTACCTTTTTGTTGTCAACTGTGCTTTTTATTAAACATAAAGAGCATAAAGCCCAAAGACAAACAGATTCAACCCCTCACGTACAAGAGTTTAGCCCATTCCAAACCCATCAAAAGAAAAACACGTGATATCTAAAGAAAAGAAAAGAAAAGAAGCAGCTCGACACGTGTCCCTTATGTGGTCGGATCTTTCTGGATTCAGAAAAAGCATCGACGGTGACGCCGTATCTCTGCCGGATCGAGCACCGTAAATCACTTTCTCCGATTAGTTGAAGCCGCTTGACCGCTCTACTTTTCCAGTTCGCCGATTGATCTCTTTAGATTTTTCATCCTTCGCAAGTGATATAACGCAGTGACAAGCATTTAGAAGACGAATCACGGAGTCTTGCTAGAACGTTTCCTAAAAGAAATCTCCAGCCAATCTGAAACCGCATCCACTTCTTTCGCTTAATCAAACTTCTCGATTTGTTATCAGTTTTGGATACTCCGCTCATATATTTGGAGGGGAAGATTGATTCCTTTTCTGGAAAAACAAATCAAGCATAACTTTTGAAAAGATTAAAATCCTCAACAATCAATTGGGATAAAAAGAAAGATCAGGAAAGGAGGAAACAGATTTTAAAAACACAACAAAAAAAAAACCTAATGAATGAAAGTCTGATAAAATTAAATTTACAATCGAAAAAGCCGAAACTAGAAACGCCGAAGCTTGATCCGAAACTAAGTCGGAAGCTAAAAACCAAAAAGAAGATGGTGACCGATGGCATAGATGCACACCAGCCATGGAACGCGAACTATTGAGTAGAAGAAACCATATAGAACTTGGAGTTTCTAGAGAGGATATAAACGGTTCCTATCTAAATTCAAAAACTCTTTACCTTTTCAAATAAATTATAGTTCTAATTAATGATATTTTAGTAGTTTGGATTTTGGGTTAGGTCATAATAAATAATAATCAATATTATTAATTAATTAAATACCTAAATTTAAAACCCCTTTATTATCATTTGAAAAAACATTTTATCTTACACAAATGAAACTACCATAGCCCATCATGATTGTATCAAATTTGACCAAACGATATATCATTTTCTAAGAAATCAGATTCAAGTACTTGAAGCTATTTGTGTTTTTTTTTTTCTGCTAGATTCGAATCATTTTTATAAAGACTATCTCCAGACGTTTAATAGTGGATTTTAGTTTTCTTATCGTGAAAGTTCAATTAATAAATTTTATTAAATAAAAATAATATTATATTCACGGTGCAAAGTCTATTGGTTTGACCAAAGATCTGAATCTGAATCGGATATAAAACACTGCTTGAAACTTAAACATTATAATAAAACAACTTAAAATTATTATAATAAAACAACTTTAAATTATTTATTTCTTATAAAAAGTTAAAATCATGCAAATTTTATCAAAATGGTAAATAATAAAGATTTCCGCACTTTTAAAGTTTTTGTGTGTTTTGGACATATTTTAGAGTTCTTGGTTTTTTTATTGTATTATATTTTTTTGATATTTATAGGTAGTTGACCAACATAATTTCAAAATAGATTCAACTTAAATTTAATGGGGATAGTTTATTTGAAATAAAATGGTACCTAAGATGAAATAGGGTATAACAAAGTTCAAAAAAGAAAATTGAGGTTAAAATTGACATTTTTTTTCATTTTTATGTCGGCTTTTGAAACACTGGAGGTCCAAATGGTGACATTAAGAATTATGATAAATAATTAATTCCTATTCATTCTTTAAAAATATACCATTTATGAAGAATTTTTGTTTGTCATTCTTTAAATTTAAAAAAACTACAGAAAAAACATTGTTTATCAAAATCGATATGAAACAAAAGAAATAAATATTTATTTTCATGCTATTTATTTTTTTCCTATTCATTTCTTTCCTATTCATTCATATTCCCATTTTGATGATCACCAGCTAGAATCTGAGATAAACCAGATGGGAATGGAAAGAGACCAGTTTACTATCCATAAATACCAAAACATAAACAAAACAAAAGAGTTATCATTCTTCTTTATCCCTCAAAACTTCACCAAGAGGTCTGTCTCTAACAAATTAACAATAAAAAAACGGCACAACTTAGAGCTCATCGTGAGACTCATCCTCCTCCTCGGTCGCTGATTCTCCTCCAGCACCTGGTGCACCACCTGTCCTCTGATACACGGCTGTGATGATTGGGTTACACACTGCCTCTACTTCCTTCAACTTCTCGTCATACTCTTCCTTCTCTGAGTTTTGGTTCTCGTCAAGCCACTCCAAGGCTTCTTTGGTCGCTGCTTCAATCTTCTCCTTCTCATCCGCCTCTAGTTTGTCTGCAAGCTTGTCCTTGTCGCTTACTTGGTTCTTCATGTTGTACACGTATGTCTCGAGGCTGTTCCTTGCGTCGATTCTCTCCTTCACCTTCTTGTCTTCCTCTGCAAACTCCTCTGCCTCCTTAACCATCCGGTCAATCTCTTCCTGGCTCAGACGTCCCTTCTCGTTTGTGATTGTGATCTTCTCTGATTTGCCAGAAGCCTTGTCCTCTGCCTTCACGTTCAGGATACCGTTGGCGTCCACTTCAAACGTTACCTCGATTTGAGGTGTTCCTCTGCCAAAACAAACAAAGTGTGTTACTATGATTGATCATAATGATTCATTTTAATCAGAGAAGATGATGACAAACCTTGGGGCTGGTGGGATTCCGGTGAGGTCGAACTTCCCGAGCAGCCTGCAGTCCTTGGTAAGACTTCGCTCACCTTCAAAGACCTGAATGGATACGGTGGTCTGCTGGTCTTGGTACGTCGTGAAAACCTGAGACTTCTTTGTCGGAATAACAGTGTTTCTCGGGATCAGTTTCGTCATCACTCCTCCCACAGTCTCAATCCCCAAAGTGAGTGGCGCAACGTCAAGAAGAAGGATATCTTTGGTCTCATCACCGCCTTCTCCGCTCAAAATACCTCCCTGAACAGCCGCACCATAAGCAACAGCTTCGTCAGGGTTTACACCCTTGTTGGGCTCTTTCCCTTCGAAGAAATCCTTCAACAGCTGCTGAACCTTGGGGATCCTGGTGCTTCCACCAACAAGGACAATCTCATCGATCTGACTCTTCTGTAGACCAGCGTCATCCATGGCCTTCTTCACGGGTCCCATGGTCTTCCTGAACAAGTCATTGTTAAGCTCCTCGAAACGAGCTCTTGTGAGAGGCTCCGAGAAATCAAGACCGTCAAAGAGAGACTCAATCTCCACACGGACTTGGTGCTGGCTACTAAGAGCTCTCTTGGCCCTCTCACATTCCCTGCGGAGCTTTCCAAGAGCCTTGTTGTCTTTGCTGATGTCCTTCTGGTGCTTCTTCTTGATCAACTTGATAAAGTAGTCCATGATCCTGTGGTCAAAGTCCTCACCTCCCAAGTGAGTGTCACCATTTGTGGAAAGAACCTCAAACACTCCGTTGTCAATGGTCAAAACACTAACATCAAAGGTACCACCACCAAGGTCAAAGACAAGGATGTTCTTCTCACCACCCTTCTTGTCAAGACCGTAGGCAATAGCAGCAGCAGTGGGCTCGTTGATGATTCTGGCGACATTGAGACCAGCAATAACACCAGCGTCCTTTGTAGCCTGCCTCTGGGCATCGTTGAAGTAAGCTGCACAATAAAAACAAAAGAATCAATAAACAGTGTTGTATATATATTTATATTAATCAAAAGAAATCAAGCCAAACCTGGAACAGTGACAACAGCATCCTTGATTTTCTTGCCAAGGTAAGCTTCAGCAGTCTCCTTCATCTTAGTCAAGATCATGGCACTGACCTCCTCAGGAGAGAAGACCTTGGTCTCACCATCCTTGATCTTGACTTGAATGTAAGGCTTACCATCCTTGTTCACAATCTGGTAAGGCACAAGCTTCCTGTCCTTCTGGACCTCTTTGTCATCAAACCTGCCATTACAAAGCAATAATTTAAGCAATTGCAAATGAATCAAAGCAAAAAAAAGAAGGGGAATGCATTTACTTACTTTCTTCCGATCAGTCTCTTGACGTCGAAGACGGTCCTCTCGGGATTAAGAGGAGCTTGGTTCTTAGCAGCCTCACCAATGAGCCTCTCGGAGTCGGTGAAAGCAACCCAAGAAGGAGTAATACGGTTACCTTGGTCATTGGCAATGATTTCAACATGACCATTCTTGTAAACACCGACACAAGAGTAGGTTGTACCAAGATCTATCCCTATCACTGTCCCCAACTTCGTAGTGGCCTCTTCTTTAGCCGTTGAAAACGTAAATAAACATCCTGAAAATACATTCCAACCTCTCAATAATCAGTAAATGCAAATCTCCGTATTCAGTAAATGAATCACTATCCTACATATATCTTAAGATCAAACATGAGGCCAATGTGTTCTCGATTTGAACAAAACAAAAAAAAAAGATATTAAAATGGAAGAGAAGAAGATACTTACCGAAGAAGATGATTGCGAGCACAACCGTGCCGTTTGCTCCTAGTGAGCGAGCCATATCGAATACTCTCCTCTTTTCTCTTTAGATCTCTCTCGCTCTGTTTGTTTCTTATTTAATTTGAGTTACTCTTCTTCTGTTGGGAGCTTTTTAAAACAGAGCTTGCTTTTAGTCCCCGTAGGCCAGGAAATGTAAACTTCATGTCATCGAAGATGACGTGGACCAATGATCTTAGGGCGATCTACCGCATGAAATGTAAACTTATGTCATCGCGATGATGTGGACCAATGATATTGCGACGATCTACAGCATCAGCCAATGAGATCGGGTCTTGTGTTGGACTAATCCTGGCCGTTGGTTACTTACTTCTTTAATCTCGATAATGGGCCTTCTTTCCTTTTCCGTTTAGGCCTAGGGTCTTGAGTCTTATTCTATTGCTGTCACGTCAAGCCCATATTGTGAAATAAATGCTCGTGTTAATCATCATGAACTAACGACGAATGAATTTCATTAATCAGCTTAAAATCAATACTATCAATACTATTAAAACATGAGCGATATTTATCGACTACTTTTTGAACTATAAAAACAGTTGTTACAAGCTAACTATATTAAAATATATCCCCTATAAAATCGATCATACTAAAGTATCTAATCATGACAATATCAACGATTACACTTATCGACAATATATACATTACACATTTCAACTATATTCACTTATCACCTAAGTTCTATGTTGATGTATTTACATCGTCATCTTCATCAGTCATGTTTCTTTTACACCGATCCAGTTTGTATGTTTTAACCAGATGTTGTATATTTATACTATTACTATTAAGCATACAACCAACCATAGTTTGTATTTAAAGTGAACGATGTATTGATATGGAACAAGTATTCCATTAAACCAGAGCTTTGAGCTATTACTTATTGTTCAATGGCATTTTGAATTCATCCAAGTATTGCTCTGCCAATTTTCATTTGAACGACAACTTTTTTTGAATGTACGATTTTATAAAAACATTAGATATGAGCCCGTTGCGTTGCAACGGTTTTTTTTTATATTTTAATTTAATAAAAACATAAATTGATAAACTATTTTATTATAATTTTATGATTGTTTTTTACATAAGTTGTGAAGATTTATTTTATAGTTAAAAACAGTTGTTCTACATAAGTTCAAGTTAATACATGTATTTTATATTCATAGATGAATTGCTATCAAATTTGTACTTAGATTAGAGAAAAGCTATACACTTTCTTATGAAAAAAAAATTAAAAGTCAAATAACACCAATTGAGTCAATTACATATGTAAAAAAGGCTTCTTAAATGCATTGTACACAACAACAACAACGCAGCAGTCAAGTACCCAAACTTCACTGATGTTGGTGTCAAACATATCACCATTGGTAAAAAGCTAACGATTATATCGTTCAGATTCAGCATTATAATAAAACCAGTCTAATGAGTAAAATCCTTTTTTTGGCGAACATAAAAAGGATTTCACGATAGTTCTTGGATTTTTCATTATATTGATGACTTATTTTAAGAATAGAAATATGTTGTCTTCCATAAATTTTGATTCATATTTTTGTTTCAATAATCACCGTGTTTTAAACAGTTTATTAGTTTTCTTTGTTTTTTTAACAAATACTTCACTATAATTATTTATCAAAAAAAATATCAGTTATAGTTAATTAAAACATATAAAACTGTGAACTCTCTCTATATTGTTTAAGACTAATGTTACACAACATCAATCAATATGTATTATTGATAGTAAGTTAAATATCAAATATATTGGTAGATAAAATATCAAATTTGATTGATTTAGCATCGATAGTGTGATTTTAACTTATTTTTCTATATATCATATATTACTTAAAACTTCTTATATATAATATTTTGTAGAAAACCATTGTCGTTATGTTTTAAAAATCTAATGCTTTGTAGTTATAGTGATTTTTGATAGTGCGGCCTATAACTGTAAAACATGACTTGACAAATATAGACAACCTCTTTTAAGTTTTAACCTTTACTCTTGTTGACATTAGATAGCTAACTCATACAGGGAATATATATTTTCAGTTTGAAATACCATCTTGCATATGTTGTTCTAGGAATAAAAATTCATTTTCGCACATAACTTTCAATTAGGATTTATGTTTCAATTACCTAGGTCTTCTTTGATTTAAATTCTTTAATAGTTGACCTACAATAATATAACCATTTTTCTTAGTAGCATGGAGAAATCTATTTTTCCATGTATCTTTCGGTTAAGATTTATGCTTCAATAATTAGTAATCTTATATATATAAGTAATCTTATATTTGATGTGAATAATTGTAGTTTCTTTTGGGTTTATGATTTCTTAAAAAAGACATTAACTATTTAAATAAGAAAATTGACTATTTATAAAAATTATTTGAAATTATTATTCTACAAATATTTTTTGATTAGGATTTGAAAAAATAAAAACTACTATTAAACAATATTTTACAGTTTTCTTCTGTTCAAGATTACAGAGAATAACAACTAATATCAAATATTTTTTACAATTTTATTTTCTTATTGTAGATTATTTTGGTTTGTAGTTTTCTTAAAAGGAAATTAACTATTTAAATAAGAAATTTTATTATTTATAAAAATCTATTTGAAATAATTATTCTACAAATATTTCTATTGATTAGGATTTGAAGAAAGTAAAACTACTATTAAACACTCTTTTACAATTTTCTTCTGTTCAAGATTATAGAGAAGGACAACTACTATCAAATATTTTTTACAATTATATTTTCTTTAGAAATTAAGAATATTAAAATTAGTATTAAATAAATTATTTGACAATTTTTTTAGTTTCAAATTAAAATAAAAAGTGAAAAATAGTATTAAACAATTTTAAAATTACTTTAAATATCCTCTCTTATCAAATACAATTTTCCTTATTAAATTTCTATGGTAATTTTCCTTTTTAAAAGAATCTGGTGATAAACATGATATTATAATTTATTTAATTAAAAAATACGAAATTTTCCTTATATTTTTTCAGATATTTTCCTTATTTACGTTTTGTTGGTAATGAACATGATATTATAACTTATTTAAGTAAAATGGTGTCGATACAAATAATATGAAAATTATTAAAATTATCCAAAATAAATGATTATAATTATAATAAAAGCAAAACATATTTGTAAAAGTTCAAATAAATGATTATATAGTAATTTTCTTTTTGTATTATAACCAAAAAATGAAAAAAACAATTATATGCTAATTTTTGTTTTTCATAATTCTTTTTTATTATCTAAATATATATTTTTAATCATTATATATTTAAATACATGTAAAACTATTTGAAGAAAAATTACTATCAAATAATATTTTGTTTAGGAATTTAAAAACGGAAATATTACTATTAATGATATTTATAGTTACTTTTTAACAAAAATTGTTTTTGTTATTATCTTAATATATATGTTTTAATTATGAGATGGATTAACACATGTCATAATCTTAGATATATAATCGACATGTGTCGCAATCATGTTAATTAGTAACTTTGAAAACTAAGATTTATATAATAAGAAATAAAAACAGTTGAGTCAATTTTATACGGAGAGGATATTTTAAAAAAGATTTGAATGATAACCACCTATGATTTTGTCAATCTATTTATATTTACTTTTTTCAAAAATAAACATAACTCCTTATTGTTTGCATGACATTTTTGTTTTAAAGTAAAAAAAAAAACAGTAACTCCTATTTATTCGATTATATTTCGTTTCTTTTCCAAAGCAGTCATGAGAGGAGCGAATGTGATTAGGAAATTTAGTATCCACATATTGATTCCAAAATCAACACTAAACTACACTAAAACTGTTTTTCGCCTCAGAAAAAAAAGTAAAACTGTTTTTTTTTTGCATTTTGATAGTTTTTACACGAGCATAATAATAATAATAATAATAAAATATATAGTTTATATTAAAATATTTAATATAAGATCATTAAAAAAAATAATTTCTAAAAGTATGTAAAACAAAAGTAAAAATATATAGTTTACATTTTTAAATGGCGGGTCAGAATAACTTACCGATTATAATTTATAACTAAAAGTCAATAAGTTAATAATTAAAAGTTATGCAGTGGTTCAACTAATAGTTCAATTGATAACTGGATTTAGAGTTTTAACGGGTTTTGGTGAGTTTTGCTGGATGATTAAATAATGATTAAAAAAAAATCTAAACCGGATTACATACTGGATCACCGGATTACATACTGGTTCAACAGCAGGTTTTGATCGGATTTCAAAACATTGAGTACAATTTTATAGTTATGCAACATCACAAATTCAATACAATTATCAAAAAAAAATATAATCATTTAAAAAAAAAGATATTGTACACAAAATTGATTACAAAAAAATTAAAATATGATTACAAAAAACTCAAGTATAAAATTTGTAATTCTAAGAAAAAACACAAACAAAAAATATACCCGCCTTTTCAAAAGGCGGGTCAAAATCTAGTTTTTGACATTAATTTACTGCTTCTATTTGAATGTTTGTTTGACTAATTTAGTAATTTTATTCTTAACTAGTGGTTGGCCCGCCCTACGGGCGGGTGAGTTTACACTAAAACTATAACACGATTGATCTATGCATCTAAATCGAAAGTATCATAATGAATTTGGGCTTTGAAGATTCAATTAGAAACCAAAAAGTCCAATATTAATAAATACGTTTAGAGATACGGTAGACGTCTAAGGTTAAACTTAGACTTTGATATTCATAAGAAGACAAAGAGGAGACTGTAAGAAGAATGTTCTCGTAATTTGAGCCACAAATAAGGAATGAGAGATTCAGAAGTGGAGATTGCATGGAGATTTTTTTCGAAGGTCAAGCAATGGGAGTATCGATTACGGCGATGATTTATATTTTTGATGCCTCCATCTCTCATGGTAGTCTTGAGCTATCTCAACACCCGTTTAATTTTCTGGGTTTGGATCATTGAATCTCATTTATATTAGTTTTGTTACAGGTCTCATTTTACTTTACAGTATTTATGTTAGCATAAAAACGTGTAGTTACAATATTTATATTAAGCATAAAAATATCATGTAGTTTCTAGGTTAAAAAAGCAGAAAAACAATGTTAGATGTTAAGTTTCAATAGTGGACATGACCCCCCCCCCCCCCTTCCACTTCCCCCGCTAGGTGGCAGGAGAAAAGATAAAAGTTTACTTTATATATATATATATTTGAATTACTTGAACATTAATTTTTAAGATGTTTTGTGTCCTTTCTCCATATTTTGACATTCAGTCGTCACCATCTATGTATTTCGTTTTTTCTGGTGTGCTTTGCTTCTCATCCTCGCCAAAAAAATATTCACCTTTGTGTGTTTGTTCTTCCTCAAATTGTCTGATATTTTGTTATGGATTGGGTTTATAAGTTTCATGTTGTGTGGTTGTTTCTCACAGCGTTATAGGTTGTTCTAGTCAATATTGGATGCTCATTTTCTTACTTAGATTTTTGTTGATGTTAGAAAGTGCATCTCCTTGGGTTGGTCAGAGTTTAGTCGTTTTTGATGTTGTTTTATTTTTGTTAGTTTACAGTCGATAATCCATACTCGGTTTGGTTTTCAAGATCTGGGTTTTCATCATCTGACTTCTGTGTTATCTTTCATAGTTTGAGGATGGCTCCACGGTCTGCTGATTTCATTTCGTCTACCCTTCCATATATTCTGTCATCTCGTTGCAGATTTCATGACTGCTTGAGTCTCTAGTGTATCTCTATTTCACCAAATTTGTGACTCGAGGGTTTGATAGTGTTTTCTTCTGTGTATGCTTTGTAGATTTATAATATACATACTTTCTGGTCTCAAGCGTGGGCTCATATTCTTTGTGGTTAACTTTCATTCTTCCTCTTTCATGTTGTATGTTTCTTCCCCTGTTTTTTTAGTATAAGTGCAAAATTAGTTTCTTGGAATTTTGGTCTTTTCTATCTAGAGTTTTGTGGTTATCCGTTGGTATGAGCGTCTTTTTGTGCTTGTTTAGTTTGTGAGGTGCTTCTTACCTTTTAACTGATGGTTATACTTATGGTGTGTTAAGTATTTGTTTTCTTTTTGCGTGCCAGTTTTTGACTTCTGTTGAATATTTTTGCTCTAATACGCTTTCTTGGTTATATGTGTTGGTCCTTAATCGTGTTTTTATCGTGTTTCTTTGTATTCGAGAGATGCTTTGTTTCAGTGTTTATTTTCTACTCTTTTCTGACATCTCTTTGTTATGGCCAAAATATTCTATGATAAAGTGATCAAAGTTAATTTTTGTTCCTGATCTCGCTTCAGCTTTAAACCTTTACTTAGTTAGTGTTTTTGGCATTTTACTTTTCTCTATGATTATAGAGATTTTATGTTTCGATTATGAGTTGTGCTCTAGTTTATTTTTCTTGGTTTGGTCAATATTAAAATAAATATATAATTTGTAAATTAAATAATAGAAAATAGTAAAAACTAATAAAATAATGTTTATGTTATTTTTAGTTGTGAATAAATTAAAAAAATATATATTGATATTATTTTTTACTCATTTGTATTTTGTAATCAATAAAATGGATAATCAAATTTTAAAATGGTTAGTATAAAAAAAATTACAAAGTGAACAATTATAAAGTGGTGAATCAAATTGTAATAATATAAAAGAAAATGATCTAAAATATAAAAAGATGAAAAATAGAGACACATGTCAACAAACCCCCCCTTCCACATGTCACAAGAAGAGAAAAAAATCTCTTTTATGTATATAGATGATTCTATGCAAAAAGCGAAAGATCACATTCTTTTTTCTGAACATTTAAACAATATTAAAATGAAGATCGCAAATATGTTTACGAATACAAACCAACTCACATAGAAGTTACTAATTCAACTTTTTCTTATCTAGCTTTCCTCAACCTATATCTCCAACTTTTTCCACTATACTGAGTCAAATATTCTTGAGTACCCAATTATCGTTCTCAACCTTCGTCTCCAGAGTTGCTAATTCATGTGGAGTGTGTCTAAATTTGTACCAGCTGTGAATCTCAAAAACGATAAGTGAGAGTATTCTGAAACATCACCTAAAGTCGGAGGAAAAATTTAGACACCATCCACAACATCTTCACGAATCGAGAAGAAATGGGTCGAATTCATTGCCACTTCTAATCCTAAGAACCTCGTGAATCTGCACAAAGAAACCAAGCTACACACACATGACAAGTGAGCAAGTGTGGAGCTGGAAAGTGGGCCAAGGACAAGCAGGACACCTTGACAATCAACGACGGAGCAGAGAACTGCCACAAATGCTTGCAATCACCGAGAAATGAAGAAAAATACTTGTGCTGCTACAAAATCGTCACCGCCGTGAGAGACCAAACACTGAAAAACCGAGCGACACTCCAAAGCAAAAGTCTTTGCCTTTGAACTCGGACGAACAGGAAAATAAGTTATGAAGAGAAGATATGAAGAGTGATGACACCAGGAGAAACTGCATGAATGCCCTAGACAACACCTTACAACCACAGTCAGCAGAGACCACTGTGTAGCCTTAGGTCGAGCACAAGCCCCATTTCTCCTCACAAACAGTAAAACCCAAAAATGACCAAAGAGAGAAAATCAATCTGCTATCTGAATCCAAAAAGCTGACTGTACCGTGTCTCACCAAACGACCACCTCACCGCAAAGCGAGAGGAAGAAGAGCCACCCCCGGATTTGAAACTCCTTGTGCGGGGGGAACTTTCCGGAGCAGAAACAAAACCCAGAACCACAAATATTTAGAGGGAATGCGGGAACAAAAGCAACAAGAAAAAGGGAAGATTAAGGGAAAGATAGGCCGGCTCCGACGTTAGCACGCGCCCAGACGTGCTGCCAGATGCCATTAACTAGATGAGAGAATTGTAGAACAAACAAGAGAAAGAGCAGATTTCCAAAAAAAATAGATTTCAAGAGAGATCAATTTTTGTCATATATATATATAATCGATTTATAACAATCAAAATCAAAAACTTGCTTGTAATGCTGTGACAATATATAACGCAAATAAGAAGATTATATAACAAAAATGAATAAAATATATTGAACCATAAGCACTCTTTATCTACTTACAAATAATGTAGGTTGGACTATTACATTTATTTCATCAATTCCTATTATTTCTTTTACATAGTTATTATTACATACATATATATATTATTTGAAATAAATTATTTTAATATTTTAAAATAAGATCTCTAAAAGAGAATATCTTTTTATACCTTTTTATTTAAAACATAAATATACATTTCGTTTTAATATTTACTTTTAAACAGTAAAATTCATAATTAATAATAACTATAATTATAAACGAATATTAATTCATTTTTTACTTATAGATTAAGAAATAAGATTTCTATTATATATATATATATATAAATTACAACAGTAATTAATAAATGTAAAGTAAGTTAATCCATTTATTATCTATGTTGTAAATTATAAAAGTTGATAACATTTATTCATGAATTTTACAACATATTTCAACTTTTTAAAATAATATTAAAGTAAGGTATATAAATTAATAAATAATTTCATATTTTAATATACATGTTTAAATTATAATATTAAAATTAATTCAATATATTTATCAAGTATGATATGGATTGAATAACATTTAGTTAATTTATATAGTAATAAATTTGACCAATATAAGAAAATAAAAAATAATAAATTTTTTATTTTAATTTGAAGCTTTAAAATATAATTAAAATTAATATGGGGCTGGTTATGTAAATGAATATATTATTTTCATAAAATTATATTCATGTAAATTTTAATTATATAGCATTAAATTTGTTTTTAATGAAAATTCATATGCATAAAAACTTCTAATTTTTAGTAAAAGAAATTTGAAAAAAAATTATTTAAATCTAGAGGTAAATGATATGATGGAATATTTTATACTGATAATTTTATGTGTATAGTTTTATGGGTTATTCCAACAAACCGGTAAGATGTTTATGAAAGACTAATTGAACAGATAATAAACACACTTTAAATTAGGCTTAAGCGATCATATATCATTGGGATACATTTTTGGTATTTTTAATTTCTATTTTAATTTATATCATCCTAGGTATTTTTTTAAGTACAGACAGAGTTCGCATATTACACACTGATTTTTTTTTCTAATTTGGATCACATCATAAAACCCATAAAATAGTAACTTATCGTTCAGATTCGGATTACATTTTTTTGGCTCAGATATATCTGAAGTGAATCAAAATTTAAAAACTTATCTTTAGATATATGTCAAAATAAATATAGAATTGAATATTTTAAATACATATTTATGTTTCAAATATTTGCATTTGTGATTAATTTAGCATTCAAATCATTTTTTCAGATTTTCAGCTTTTCGGTTTACCCAATAACGCTTTTGGTTCGGTTATGTTTTGTTCCATACTACAAGACCGTTCTGGTATTTCTTATGTTTCATACCGGATAAGGATCAGATTTTTTGTTTTGATTTGGTTTGAACCACGAGTTACGTATTTTATGTCCACGCCTACTTTAAATAAAGAGAAAATGTGATTATATAAAAGTTTCACCAAAAAACTATTCCGTACTTTGAAATAGCGGATCAAAATCTAGTTAACCATTAAGGTGGAATTTTCTGTTCTAATGTTTACGCCAAATAATAATTCATTTTCTTTTTGTGTTAACAAAGTTCTGTTTTTTTTGGGAATTGATCGTGCTTGATTAAGTCCATAACTTGAGTTACTAATAAGTATTAATAGTTTAATACACTTGTACTACAAAAAGTGTAAATATTTAAAAACAATTTTGAAATTTTGAAAGAAGTTTGAAATGTTTTTAAAACTTAACAGACTCAAAACTTTCGTAAATTTCAAGTAAAAGATAAATTATTGTAAAATTCTTCCAGATGAATGGTACAAAGTCTAAGTAGAGTTTATCAATGTGGTAGCTTGTTAATCTGACATATTTTAGTCTTTTTACTGAAGCATGATGAAAAGCGGTGTAAGTATATGATCTTCTGGATTTTATTACGAGCTTACAGCCTTACACTTTGACAAAAAAATTGTAGGATATGCGGTTCGACTACATTTGTGACCAATTAATTAATTATCGTATTAGGTGGACCGCCCACACACATGTGCAGATATTAATATTATAATTAAGTTGATAATTACATATCTAACAATCTATCGTGCGTATATCACATGTATATGGTTAAAATGAAAGATTCGTTGTAATTATAAATCTTAGGTTCTAAACAGACAATATAATTAGTTTGGATTCGAAAGATAAATAAATAAATGACATTTCAGTATAATAAAACAAAAATACTGACTTAATAGTTTCACAGTACTTAAAATTAAAGTTTATATATATCACCGGTGTGATTTGTATTAGTCGGATTCATTTCCGTAGAAGAACCTAAGTATAAAGATATAACTATTATTATAAAATTTGATTTTTATATGCATGACTTTTGTATATAACATATCTTGCTCGTAGAGTGGTAGGTCATTGATTTCGGGCACGTCAAGATTCCAAAGAATTTAGTTGTATTCGTTGAACCATGTAAGAAAAACTGATTTTGGAGGTAATTAAAATAATAGTATGATTTTATTGGGTAATAATTGTTATTATTTGAAAAATACAAATCAAAATACTATCGGGGAACTGATTAATATGCCAAAAACGTAATAGACATATTTCCGGTTCTCCATTCAGTCGAGCACGAACTAAAGTCATATGTATTTATTAAGATTAAAAGATTAAAAAATATTATTGTTACACATTCTCTGTATATTCATATTCAACTATGTAGGAATATAAAACTACTATATCAATTATATAAATTAATTTTGAAATAGATTATATATTTTATAAATACGTGAGTAATAAAAGGATTTTATGAACATTAAATCACATATTTAATTACCATAAATAATTTTATGAAATATATTTATAAAAATTGGTTCTAGAAATTATTTTTACTCATAAAATAAATAAAATAAAAAAATCTATTATGAATCAAATTGTAATAGTGTTTCTAAAACTCAAAACACCTAAGAAAAAAATAATTAAGTGAGTTCTCATTTAATATAAAATAAATTTTCAAAATAAATTTTATAAATTAATATATATGCTTCTATAAATGACTTAGAACCTCGTATAATAATTTAAAACATCTGATAAGCAAATGTAAATAATTTTATAAATGATTTATAAAACCTGCATGGAATTTATTAGACATTAATCAGTATTTTGATACTTTATATACAAATATAACGATTTCGATACGAATACAAAATCATTATATCAATTCAAATAAACATTTATGTTTAATATTTTATATAATTTAGAAATATATAAAAAAATGATCACATTATTACTCTTTCATAGTTTCAACAATTAGTTCCTATAAATAATTATTTCTAAAATTATGCAGATTATTTGGAAAGTGGTAATTGAAATATCCTTTCTACTTAAATATAATTATAATAAATAAAATTAAATATCATTGGCCAATCAATTATAATAATTTGAAGAGTATATTTATGACTGACACGTAATAAAAAATCACTTATGTGACTTCTCAATCAATATATATATATATAGTAGGTTTATATTTTTATAAATAATTTATAACATTTTATAAATTATTTTTAAAATTATGATAATTTTTTTCTTTAAAAAACGATAAATATTTTAAAAAATAATATTAATAAAAAAGTCTGGATTTTTTAATATTTAAAATATTTATTATATAATTATATTCGAATACAATTCATCAATTAGAGTATAAAAATATTATAATTATCTTATATAAAATATTGTTCATTATATTTTATAGTTTATAAATATAAAATTAATAAAAAAACATTATTAATCTTTCTATAATTTTGAGAAATAGTTTTCATAAATTGTTAGTTGTAATATTCTTTAGATTATATGGAAATTGATGTTAAATTATTTAGACTTACCTTAAATTTTCAGATCTAAATTTAATAAATAAAAATTAAGAACAATCAACCAATCAAATGATAACAATTTCTTGAAACTTCACCTATGAACGACAAATCACCATAAATCAATAAATTGACTTCTCATTTAATATATAGGGGGATACTTGTTATTCAAAATAACCATGAAACAAAAATCAAGTCTACTTATAGAGGACGAAGGAATAAAATATGTTGAGATTGCTTTGTGTTGTAAATCAGTGAAACAAAACTTCTTATTAATGATTAGGCCCAGAGATTCCTTATATACAAGTTTTGTCATAGTAACATGGAAATATCATATTTCCTAATCCATAAGATAAATGGAAAACTACTAAAGATAAATGTTAACAACAAGCCGCCTCTGGTACAATCTGGTCGGACCGGTTTTGGCTGTTCGGTATCGAAACCGGTAAGGTCCGGTTATTGTCAGTCCACTTCGTAGATTTTAACACTTTGTAAGCTATGTCATTGTCAACTTCCTTTATTAGTTGAATCTATCTTGAAAATTCGTATAATTGGAAACAAAATGTATGTATCATGTTCCCACGCACAATAGGTAGCCTTGATCTACGTTCGTTTATTCTTTTAAATGTTTATGCATGATTTTTTTGTATCATTTCTTTTTTTTTGTAAGTTCATATCATTTCTTCAAAAAATGCTTTTCTTTTTCATATCAGCGACGATGTTGAGTATGTCCATACTGTTTTGCATGTTAACATTATCTCCATATGATCAGATCTGAACACACCCTAGTGATACTGAACTCAAGCATGTGTTTCTAGAACAATTTTTCATAAAATAATTCATGGTAATTAAATATTTTATTTACATAAAATATATGCAATGCTCACAAAATCATTTATCACTCAAGTATTTATAAACTATATAATATATTTCAAAAGTAATTTATATAATTGATATAGTAGTTTTCTCTTCCTATGTAGTTGAATATGAATATACAGAGACTGTGTAACAATCATATTGTTTTATCTTTTAAATCTTAATAAAGACATATGAGCCAAGATATAAATTATTTACAAATCAAATGTTTCAATACTACATCTTTGTCAAAACTCATTTTTATTAAAAACTAAATTATTAATATTACATATAAGTAATTTTAGTATAAAAATAAATACAAAATATCAACAGATATTTAGAATACGCATAATCATTTTTTTCAAAAATAATTATTCTTTAAAAATATTTAACAATAAACACATATAAAATTTTTGATGATGAATAAATATTTTAATTTGACAAACTATAATAAATATATTGTTACGAATCAATATATATTTTAATTTGACAGCAAGGTGATTACCGTCTTTTTGTATCCCGATGATAATAGGCGGTGTAATTGTATGATTCGTTTGTTGTGGGATATGTTGTGGTGATGGGTTTATCAAAGACTCTCCAGATGGATAGTTATTGTAAGTTTGATTCTCGTCATCTTCATTTTCACTTTCAGACTCACAAAATTATATTCATATTGATTATTGTAAGCTGCGTGAAAAATTGCATGACATAGCCGAAACATATGATTCATGAATATAATTTTGCTCATGTATATAGATGGAAAATACATTTTACCTTCAGGATGGTCCTCGACGATGAACCTTGGTAAAGGAACGAATTCATTTGTTATGGTTTGCTGGAATGGACTTTGAATAGCTGAAAAATATTAATTTAAACCTATTAACAAAAGTCTAGCGCAGACGAGCTCAATAATAACAGATATACATTTACAGCTACAAATTCCTAATAACTGGTATGATATAAGTATTTACCTTTAGTGAGTCATAATATTACTACAATTAAAACATAGGATAAAAATACCTTCAGGATTTGCATCTGTTACAAACAATCTTGGAAGAGTCGAATTTGATTGTCATGTCATGTGGAACCTTGCCTTGCTGTTAATATTTGCTTAAGTTTAGTCGCACTTCATTGAACAGCAGCATAGCATAGTTATACGGATTCATTATTTAAGAATCGTTGTTACTTTTCGTTTGTCTTGTCTTTGAATTCACCGATGGAGGTGATCCAAGAGTCTTTCGTTCCTGGCTGAAATGTTGGTACTCCGTTGAATACCTTTTTTGTTACCAATTCTACCTAAAAAGATGACATTATTTTTTTATACGTAACTTGTGATTGCGCAAAAGCCTAATTATTAGTCTTTACTATTTCTATATGATTCCTAATACAAAGTGATACTTATATAATATGATGTTATTACTTACCTATGCTATTACTCGCAGGGTGCGGGTCATTTCCAGAACCACTCAAATTTGCACGGCTATGTGAACTTTGCGTTTCAGTATGGGGGCCGGAAGACATAAGTAAAATGAACAGATAAATAAGCAAGCTAATTGTGAAAAGGGTTCTTCCAGTAATGCTTCCTAAATTCTTGAATCTGTTGATTGTAATGAAACTTTTACTCGAATTTGGTACAAGTGATGGCTTTGTTTGCTTGAAAATCCTTATAACTGTGGAATATAATGAAAATAATTTGGTCAGTTAAGATCTTATTGTCAAGAGATTAATAAGAATCAACATGGAGAAAATGAAAGTTCTAAGGAGACTTACCTCTATTTGAGGTAGTAAGCCATATTGTTCTTCTGTTATCCAGTATTTTCTTTCTTGCAACTCTTGCTCTTTGTGTCGCATGTTTAAAACTTTGAAAAACACAATGTGTCGATAAATTTTCAACGAAGTTTGACGAATTAGACTCTGATGGGCGTGGAATAATGGATCGAAATACTTGATTCGTAACATTCTGTAAGGGCATCCTAAAAGGATTTTTGATACTTGGTGAAGGTGAAACATCTATGATAGATGAGTTTGTGTTATGTTCCCCCACAGCCGTATTCTCTTTGTCATTAGTACCTGCATTTACATATTAAAGAACACATTAACGCATATCATTATAACGTAATATGATCATTCATTGTTTTCAGTGCAACGAACCCTTTAAAACCCTATTCGATATTATGTTTATTTTCAGTAGAACATACCCTATTTGGCTTTCTTATGTGATTTATTCCCAGTGTTTGTGGACACTGGATTGCTTCTCTTCATGCTTTCGAATCCAGCTGAAAGCTTGTGTTTTCAGTAAGAACAAAACACTATCTGTATATTGAATCGTATGTAGTTAGAAATACAGATTGAATAAATTAAGTATGTTTTATAGAAAATCGAAGAAATCGAGTGCAGAAGCCGACCCCTGTTTTGAAAATATAATATAGAGAATACAGATTCATTATGTATCGAAATTTAATAATAGAGAAATAACCTAATTCATTAGGTGATAGCCACTTAAAATATATGTACAATCCTTAAAGATTTATTATATTTCCTTATCAAATGTTGTCTTATTCTACAATCTATTACTTGGGCAAGAAAATATATGATATATTTTGGAAAACACTTTATGAAAATATAATTCTTACTATCTTCTTTTACAGTGTTTCTTTAATGATTATGATTTTTTTACTATCTCCTTTTCTTACCACGGATTGATTCTGTTTTCAAAATTAAAATAGAGAAATAACTTCATTGCGTGATAGCCACTTAAAATATATGTGCAATCCTCAAAGATTTATAATATTTCCTTATCAAAGTGTTGCCTTATTCTACAATTTATTACTTGTGCAAGTAACTATATGCTCTATATTGAAAACCACTTTATGAAAATATAATTCTTCCTATCTTCTTTTACATTGTTTCTTTGATGATTATGATTTTTTTTTTAAGATTGTTTTCTAATGTAAACCTTATTTTATCACGTTAGATTCTCCGTCTCGATATGGAAATTTTAATATATTTGGTTGATATGTATTCTTACGCCAGATTTGTCTCAATATATAATAGAGACATACATACTAGATACTATTTGCTAAATAAAAATTTATTTCAATCAATACAATTTCGTATTTTCATATCAAAATCATCATTACAAAGCCTTATTATAAAATCTCCACTATTAAATTAGACAATTGTTATAAATAAATAATTGTAATCTATTAATTTTTTTTACTATTTATTTCAATCAATACAATTTTGCATTGTCATATCAAAATCATCATTACAAACATACAAAGCCTAAATAACTTGTCATATATTTAAATTAAGGGCTTTTCTTTATTTTCTCAGTTTTTCTGTTTTTGGTAATATCTTTAAGGAAATATTATAAATCTTTAAGGATAATCGTATACTAGGTGGCCGACCGGCACCCTGTGCGGGTATTAAAATATAGTATAATATCGATTGAGTTCAAATGTGGGAGAAATTGGAACAAGTGAGAGTTCTAATGCTGAGACATGATTTGCGCAAATCTCCAGGATGCAGTAGGGGTGGAATTCGTTACTTTTTCGGTTTGGTTGGTTTGTTTAGTTTGATTTTTAATATATTTTTTTCAACTAAAGTAAACCATATGTCCATTTCAGTTTATATTCGGTTCGGTTACTTTTGGATCGGTTTAATTAGGTTCTTTGTCCCTTAATATTTTAAAAGAAAAATTATGTTTTTAATACATAAATTATGTACAAATAAACTATGTGAACTAAATTCAATATAAAACTGAAACAAAAACTAAAAAAAATCACAAAAGTATATAAGAATAAAACAAATGAAAGCTAACTAAAGTAAAAAAAATCAACATCATTAGTATGTTTTTCATAAAAGTTAACTATTTTAAAAACAAATGTAAGAAAATATACAGGAGAAAGTGACGTATTAAAAGAAAATGTGATAAAAATCTCATAGGTATCGAAATTCCATAGAAACCTGCAAAGAAAATGTGATAAAAATTTAAATATAATCCATAAGTAATATAAAATAAGTAGAACAATTATGAATTAAGAAAATCCCATAAAAACCTGCAAAAAATAGGCAAATTTTGTTAGCAATTGTATAATATAAAATAATTTAATAGATTTCTAAATTTTATTGAGACTTATCTTACTATTAAATTTGCATATCGCTATTGAAACAGACTGAAAATGGTTTGTAGTCAACTACAATCGGTCTTTCGTCTGTGTTATTTATCTGTTGATAGAAAAAACAAAAAAAATATAAGAATTTATAAATTTAAATTTTTTTATCGATTAAAAATAGACTAATAAGTTAGTACTGACTGTACCTTTTTTTTCTTGTCTTATTATTTTCATAATAAATGATGTTTAGAAATATAAAATAATGAAACAGTTCAAAGAAATATATTAAAGTTATATTGTATTAAATGATTTACAATAAATATGATATAAACTTGTGCAATTAAATCATATTCAAAATAAGGTAAGTTTTTAAAAACGAATTAACAAATTAGAAACACTAAGGTAAATTGCATTAAAATAATGTAATAAATATGATTACTTGCACAAGTAAAATGTGTTCAAAATAAGGTAGGTTACTAATAAACTAAAACATTAAATAATAATTATTAATTAATAATCATATTTTATAAAGACATTTTATCATTAAGTCTTATTTTTCATGAAAATATTTTTTATAAAAATTTAGAATATATATATAATAAAAATATTTAGAATATTTCAAATTTAAAGAATAATTAGGAATTAATAATCATATTTTATAAAGATATTTTACCATTAAGTCTTATGGTTCCTGTAATATTTGTTATAAAAATTCTTGTAAAGACATTTTTGAGATATATAAAGTCTTATGGTTCTTGTAATATTTGTTTCCCTTTAATAAACCATGAAGCAATTTAAAGAAAGATATTAAAAATTGACTGTTATAAATTTGTAATAATTAACATATCATTTAAGACAAATAATTGAACCCAAAATAAGGTAATCATCATATCAACTTGTGCAAGTAATTGATAACAAAATAAGGTAAGTTATTAACAAACGAATTAACTAATTAAAAGCCTTTACCAATAAGATATATCTTTCCTAATACCATAATATTAATATAAAATTAAAGAATAATAATTAGTTTTGATTTTGATATATTGTAAAAAAGAATTATCAGTTTTAAAAAAAGGTTGAAATATAATACAAAAGAAAGACCACATAGTTTGGGTTCTTCAGTCAACTATTCCCTTTTATCAAATTGATTATGTTGAAATATGCAACAAATATTTTACAGCATAAACAAAATCAATGGCTTCGTTTCAATTCATAATGTCTCGTTTATTAAAAATTGATATATATATATATATATATATATATAATAAAGATAATAGTTTTGGGTTTTTCTAAATCTAAAATCACCATTATATATGTGGTTTTCTAAATAGATAATAGTTTTGGGCTTTTCTAAATCAAATCACCATTATCATATAAATTTGTACAAGTAATTGATAGCAAAATAAGGTAAGTTGCTAATAAACGAATTAACTAATTAGGAAATAAAGAACATTTAAAAGTCGAATTAATGTGATACCCTATTGTGTAATAAAGTAGATTATATTATTTGAAAATAAAGAGCATTATATTATTTGAAAATAAAGAAGAATTAAAAGTCGAATTAATGTGATACTCCACTGTGCAAGAATAACAGATTCTGAATAAATGTGATCAAAATTTTTGCAAAAATTATTTCAATTAAATAAGGTAACTTACATTTATAGTAGATTCATAAGAGATCACATTAATTGTGCAAGAAAAGAATTAATAATCGATGCATGTTCTATCAAAAATGTGCAGATATGTGTTCCCATATAACCGTACATTTTCTCAAACCGTATGGACTACATGTATCTACACTGCTCTCTTTGGAAGAGAATAGACATCACACAATATTCATATTCACAATCTAATTTCAGTGAAAAATAATTAAACCATATATTAAGTTACTCAAAACTGAAGTTCAAACCGTATTATGAGTATTTTTCTTTCTTTGAACTAATATTATGAGTATACATTTATTTCACAATAACTAATTTGCTTAACTGCAATGATTAGAAAAGTTATCTCCAAGTATGAGTTCTTGTGAATATTACTAACCTCTACGGAGATGATGTCGAAGAATAGAGACAATGTCGATTTAACTCAATAAAGATGTGCCATATTTCTAGTTTTCCTGTCAAGAAAATGGTTGTGATAAATTAGAACAATGGAAATTTCAAATTGTATCAGACTCAAAAGTAAGCGTAAGACAGCTTCATATTATTCAAATTCACATAATGCAACAATACGAAAAATGATACACGGAAATAAATAAAAAATATGCAAACTCAATGTCCATTTTATTATATTGTCTTTAGAATAAAACCAAACTAATTCAGTGACATCTCAAAAATTCACTTACGGTAGAAAGAATAATTATGTAATGATTAAGATGTTATATGAAACAATATAAAAATATCAAATACCATCTATTACATTTAGCTATACGGATGTATAATAGATTCTAGTTTCTAAATCATTTGCAAATAACAAAATAATATAAATTAATAAGAACAAGAACCGAATCTTATAGCATGTCTCATCAAATTATATCAATCAAACGATAACAAATTCCAAAATACTAATTAATCATATCGATAAAATAAAATTTGCCAAGAGTAGTATAAGTAGATCAAACATGCTTTCTTAAAAGGTAGATCAGTGACGAAACAATACTCGATGTATCAAAAAATAAAGCATGACATAATAGCTTATCTCGGTCAAAACCAGATTGAAGAACAAAGATGTTATCGAAATGATATACGCATCAATGTCAATCGTATCAGAATCAAAGAAGTTTTGATTAACGGTTATAAGTGTACAATCAAATCATATATAGCTTCAGTGGAAAATCGTCATAATAGAGTATCTGCATATAAACCAAAAGAAAAATCAGCTCTCATGAAATATAAAAGCTTAATGGTCTAAAATAATAAGAAGAAAAAAATTCAGAACATTATTAACATAAAAAATTCAGAATACAAAGTTCAATGATTTCGTTTCTTCTACTGCGACTTCTTATTTACAGTAAATTGGTAGACGTTTGTCAATGATTTAGCTTGCATGATAAGCTAAGAAGTAGAATATTCTCTAATAAATTCTCAATCAATCAATATTAGCAAGGTAAGTTAATATTAGTAAGGTAAGTTAATAATAACAAATTACCTAATTAGATATTATTCGATAAATCACACCAAGCAATGTAATAAATATGATATCAAAAGTGAATTGTTTTCCGTATTTGTAATAAGGTAAATTATTAATACATGTACTAATTAATATTCTTGCGCAAGTAATATCTAACAAGGAAAATTATGAATAATTAGTAATAAATTAGTAAATAATTAGTGATCGACCAATCAATTAAGAGTATTGATTTCCTTTTTAGTTTGTATTAAGTGTTACTTTCCATTTTAATATTGTCGAAGATTAAAATACATTTACATTTCAATCGAGAAAACACAAAAGATATGTAATTAATGTTCATTTCCTAATAAATATGCTCGTGAAAAAAATAAATTAAAAATGAATTTCTAAAAAATCAACCAATAGAATCGCTAGTTTTCTTCTCAGAAGAGCTGTGTGAGTGCCACATGTCAAATGTACTTCTCTTTTAATATATAGAGGGATAACATGATTTCATTTTTAACATGATTTTATTTCATTATGACTTACAATGATTTACATCAATGAATTATAATAATTATTATGGTTTCATTTTTTACACATATTATGATTTCATTATGATTTTAATGCCAATTTTTTACTATTCAAATATTAATAATTAACATGATTTTATTTCATTATGAATTACAATGATTTACATCAAGGAATTATAATAATTATTATGGTTTCATATTTTACACATATTATGATTTCATTATGATTTTTGTGCCATTTTTTTTGCTTTAATAATTATGATTTCGTGATTGACAGAGAAATTATAGTTTCTGAGACCTTTTTTTTTTAAATTGTCAATACTCTAATATGATTGTCTTCCTACTTAAATATGTCATCATTAAATTACCATAATTGTACCTATATAATATATATATATCGATTAATTAAGACAGTATTAATTACATGGTATGTGTTTTTGGTAAGGTTTGGCCGATGGAAAAAAAATTCAAAAAGAAATTATAAAAAACCGACCAATAAGATTATAAGAATTAATTCGAGAGTGGCTTGTATGAGTGACACGCAAGCAGAAATCACTAAAGTGACTTCTCTTTTAATGTATAGGGGGATTGCCTTGGAGTGTTTGGAAACGTAATCAAAGTTGTTCTCAAATAACTCTTGGACGCTGAATAAAAAACAAGAAAAAGAAATTACCAAAAAATCAACCAATAAGATTAAGAGAATTAATTATAGAAGCTCTCTATGAGTGCCACCTATTGAGAAATCACTAAAGTGACTTCTCTTTTAATGTATAGGAGGATTATAATAAATAAAATTAAAAATCATCGGCCAATAAAATTATAATAATTAAGAGTTCATTTATGATCGACACGTAATAAAAAAATACTTATGTGACTTATCAATTAATATATAGTAAATTTATTTTTCATAAATAATTTATAACATTCAGTAAAATATTTTAAAATTATGATAAATTTATTCTTTATACAATGATAAATAATTAAAAAATAATATTAATAAACATGTTTGGATTTTTCAATATTTAAAATAATTATTATATAATTATATTCGAATATAATTCATAAAGTAGAGTATAAAAATATTATAATTATCTTATAAAAAATTACATTCATTATATTTTATAGTTCATAAATATTAAAATAATAAATAAAACATAATTAATCTTTCTATAATTTCGAGAATAATTTTCCATAAATTTTTATTCTGTAGATTATATGGCAAGTGATGTTAAATGATTTTAGACTTACCTTAATTTTTTAGATCTAAATTAAATAAATAAAAAATAAAAATCATCGACCAATCAAATTATAACAATTTTCTTGAAACATCACTTATGAACGACACATCACCAGAAATCACTAAAGTGACTTCTCTTTTAATATACATGGGGACTAGGGGTTGGCCCGCCCTTCGGTCGGGTAAGCTCTTGTATAAAAATTATTTTATATTGATGATGGAGTGATGGAGTGAACATTTGGTGTAAATCATAATAAAATCAATAACATTGTATTTAGGTATGTGTTTTTAATAAAATTAAATATTTTAGCGTCAAACTGTATTCTATTTTTTAATATTTTTGAAAATTATTCTTTTAAGATATTTTTTGTCCTCTCCCCATATTTTGACACTGAGTCGTCACTATATATGTACATTGTTTACCTTTTTGTGTGTAGTGTTTTCACCATCACTGTCACCTCTGTGCTCTTGTTCTTCCTCGCATTCTTCTCCTCAATGATATTTGTTGTAAATCGAATATATGATTTCCAAGTTGTGAGATTGTTTCTCACAACATTATAGGCCGGTCGAGTCTTCTTCTTCTTCTTAAGACTTCAGCTGATGTTCCTTGGGTTGGGTCCGAGTTAAGTCGTCTTTCATGTTGTCTTCTTCGTCTTTGGCTTGCCATCGATAGTCCATGTTCGTCTTGGTTTTCAAGATCTGTTTTTTTTATCTGACTTCTATGCTCTCTTTCATAACTCGAGGATGGCTCCATAGTTTGATGATGCCGTTTTGTCTCCCCTTCTCTTTTTAATTTCTAATCTCGTTGTAGCTATCATCGCTGCTTGCGTCTCTGGGGGTTTTCCCTTTCACCAGGTTTACCACTTCAGGTTCAGATAGTATTTCCCTCTATATATGCTTTGTGGGTTTTGAAAATTATTTCTGGTCTCAAGATTGAACTCTAGTTTTTCGGTGGCTTCCATTTTTCCTCCCTCTGACTGTTTTCTTCTTTCTCCGCTTCCCTCGATATACTTGTGCAGAGTTAGTCTCTTGAGACTTTGGTCCCTTCTATCTAGAGCTTTATGGTTCTTCGTTGGCATGGGTGCCTTGTGCTTGTTTAGTTTGTGAAGTACTTCTTACCTCTTAGCTAATGGTTGTGCTTCCGGTACTTAAGGCATTGTCTTCATGTTTCCTGGTGACTTTGACTTTCCGGTGATTATTCTTCCTTTGAACTTCTTTCTTAGTTCTTTGTTTTAGTTCTTGATCGCGCTATTTTGTGTTCAGAGGATTAATTGATTAATTGATCTCAAACTTTACATTCTTACTCTTTTCTGACCTATGCTTATTCTGGCCAAAACACTATAAGATAATGTGTGGTAAGTAGTCTTTGTTCCTCATTACCTTTCAGGTTCGCACTTTTATTGAATTAATGCTATTATGATATTTTTTTTCTCTATAATTGTGGAGGTTTTAGGTTCAGATTTGTGTTGTGCTTTAGTTTCTCCTTTTAAATTTGATTATTTTATAATTTTAATAGTAAAATAAATGTATAATTTGTAAATAAAATAATAATTAAAATAATAAAAGTGTATGCTATTTTAGTTGTGAAGAAATTAAATTTAAAAAATATTTTATATTATTTTATTTATTTTTTATTCATCTTGAATTTTAGTGATGATGGCTAATGTGATGATGATGGCTAAAATAATAAAATAGATTATCAAACTTCATATGATGATGGCTAATGTGACAAATATTAAATATTATGAGTTGGATATAGGAGTCATTTGTGTACATTAGAGATTAAAATCACGATTAGAAATTTTGGGGTCAATCCATGAAGAAAATGAACAATTAGAAATTGATTGATCAAATTATAAAAATCTTAAAGAAAAAGATTTAAAATGTAAAAAAACATGAAGACACGTGTCGTAAGACCTCTCTGCCACATGGAAGAAGAAGAGAAAAAAGTCAATTTATATATATATGATCATTAGTATAAGGTATGTAAAAATTATATGAACTTAAATAAACGAATTGTTAATGGTTTAACCTAGAATATTTCTAAGTAGATAAAAAATACTTTTGTTTTAATATCATTGACTAGATTATGACCCGCCTTTTAAAAGGGAAATGGCGGGTATATTTTTTGTTTAAAATTAAAAGGGAGATATATTTTTATTTAAAATTATATAATTTGTCAATTCTTTATTTGAGATTTTGTATGCACATTCCTATCTCACAACATCAATATTATATTTTATGTGTTTTATAAGAGTTAAATTTGTTGAATTAGTGAGACATAAGATTTATTTGGCATATTTTAGACTAATTTAATAATATATATTTACAGGGGTTTTAATAGTTTTTACCAATGTTTTTGTATTCGATTCAGATTCGCGGTCGAACCAGTAAATCCGATAACATGTGTGTAGTATGGTTCAGATTAGTTAAAATCTGATATTTAAAAACCAGATAAATCCGTAAACATCTTAAGTTCTATCACTAACTTTCGATCCGACACTGGTTGACCTAATAAAAATCTATATAAATTCGATTGTATTTGCTTTAAAATGATTCAACTTATGAAATATATTTAATAGTACATGATTTGAATAAAATATATGATTTGTGATCTTTTAAATTTTGATATTGCTTTTACTATATCG
The DNA here is from genome assembly GCA_026261945.1 of Hirschfeldia incana. Taxonomy (NCBI): domain Eukaryota; kingdom Viridiplantae; phylum Streptophyta; class Magnoliopsida; order Brassicales; family Brassicaceae; genus Hirschfeldia; species Hirschfeldia incana. The sequence goes on from JABCMI010000064.1 coordinate 1,572,131, forward strand.
TTTATAAAACTTAAATATATTCTTTAAATATTGTTAATTCAAATAAGGAAGTTCTAAAAATAAGGAAAGACACAATCTTGTAAATATGATGAAAACTTAAGGGCATAATCCAAAATTTTAAAAGTATGATTCTGCTTTAATAGTATAGAATAGATTCTGACTCTCTCTTTAAAAGAACATGTATTTTTTTTGTTAAAAACTGAAGGGGCGGTATATTTTCTTGTTTAAAATTGAAGGGGGGATATATATTTTTTATTTAAAATTATATAATTTGTCAAATATTTACTTGAGATTTTGTATGGACATTCTTATCTCACAATATCATTTTATACTTTATTCTTTTTATAAGAGTTAAATTTGTTGAATTGGGGAGAAAAAAAAATTATTTGGCATATTTTAGACTAATTTAATAATACATATTTTATGGGATTTTAATAGTTTTATCAATATTTTTGTATTCGATCCAGATCCGCGGTCGAACCGGTAACATGTATGTAGTATGGTTTAGATTAGTTAAAACATAATATTTAAACTCGTAGACATATTAAATTATATCACTAACCTAGGATCCGACATTGGTTGACCCGCTGAAAATCTATATAAATTTGATTGTATTTGATTTAAAATGATTCAACTTTTAATAATTATTTTAGTAGTACATGATTTGAATAAAATTTATGATTTGTGATTCTTTAAATTTTGATAATGCTTTTACTATATCGTTTACTAAACTTAAATATATTCTTTAAATATTAGTTAACTAAAATACGGAAGTTCTAAAAATAAGAAAATGTACTATTTTATAAACATGATGAAAACTTAAGGGCATAATCCAAATTTTTTAAAATATGATCATGCTTTAATAGTATAGATTGTTAGCCGAAAGAAAAGAAAACTCCTCAAACTAAGCTTTAAACATATGTGTTCGTTCGCATGATTATGTGTAATCTTGGCAAATAAACCACTACTCAAACTAAAAAAGAAAAATATAACCACCACCCAAACTAGATGTTTTATAGAAATGCAATTCGCATCATATAAGCGCATGAGATTCGGTACCATGGAGTGGTAAAAAGAGAGTTTTTAAAAAAGTAATCTCAAACATAAACACAAATAATAAGCACGCGAATCTTACTGCTTTTTGACTCTATACAAACTCATCATCATAACCTTTTAGCACGTTCCATCACTATTCATTAGTAGGATTATCATTGAATTGTCGTGTTAATAAACGATGAATTAATAAGCAATTGACGTTACAAATATGACTTGTGTGTAGTGGCACAATGTGCTGGTTCGATTTCACTGTGAGTAAACTCTACGTGTGGACCACTTAGATTCTGCTCGGATATTTTCCTGTTGGTGGCCTTACATGAAAGCATTTGTACTAAATAGCGATTGTTTTTTTTTTTATTAACATCTATGTGAGATATTGTTTTTTAACCTTTTTGAGATAGTGTTTTAACATCTTTGTGAGATAAGGGGCCTGCTCGTCTCCAAGTTAGTCGGGCGTTACGGGTGGAACCCGGATTTCCAGTAATAAAAGAAAAGAAAAAATCATATCCAGTGAATAACTGAATATTGCTTCAAAGGTAGGAAAACGAACTCCACAAAATATTTATCTTTAGTTTAAAGAACACAACAAACTGAAAAATTTCCCCACCAGTAGATGAAGATTCGCTGTGACTACAACAAAAAATATAATGATCACAAAAAAGACCCTAGTTTACTTTTAGTTGGGTTTTAAAATTGTGGGAGTAGCCATCTAAGATCAATATCTATCCATCCATACTTGAACAAGAATATTTTTCTTTAATTATTTTGTTTTAGTTATTATGGACCGTTCAAGAAGAACCTTGTCTTTAAGACTTGAGAAGGACTTACGTGGACGCCAATGCATGCTGAAACCTTTATTTTTTTGCATCACGCAATTTTGTTAAATCTAAAATAAACAGACTATTTTAGTATAGAAAAATAAACTTGGCAAACAAATTTACACGCTTTAAAAAATAAAATATTTAGAATACAAAATTAAGAACAAGTGGGTGATGCATAATGATCCCATCTTCTTAGTGTGGTAGAAAGAGAAGCACCCACAACTACACCATTAAGTTTTCTTGGCCGCTCGTTTTTTTTCTCTAAAAAAGATATGGACATTTTATCATTTATTTGAACATTTTAACTGAGTTTTTGGACCTCAAAGGCTAGTGATCTTTTATTAGTTTGTCTCTTCAGTGTTAGACTATAGATGATAGGTCATTTTAGGATAATATTATCTAGTTTTGTTGTCGTATTTATGAATTGTGTTTTTTGGGCAATATTACTTCATGTTGAAATGTACACTTTTTGATGAATATAATTTTCGATTTGTTTCAAAAAATAATTCCAACTACTTCATTATTGATTATGAGTATTTGTTATATAACTCGCTCCCTCTATTTTCTAAAAGAAAATTTTTAAGATTTTTAAATTTTTAAATTTTGTTAAAGATTGATTTTATATACTATGTATAATTATAAACACTATGTATAATTATAAACACTAATAATTATTAAAAAGTATAATAAAATTAAATAATCAATATAATTGTATATATTTATTATATTTTTAATAATCATGAATATTATAGAAAATATTTTTTTTCAGAAACATCGAGAATATAATTGTATATATGTGATTTAAAAAACATTTAAGTAGTTTTTGTCAAAACTTATTCATCGTTGGTGCAGTTGCAAAAAAAAACTTATTCATCGTTGGTGGTGAGACATTCAGTTAGCAGCCATACACGTTCGAAAATAATATATAGCACACCGTGACATATCTTCTTTCCACTTTACAAAGATAATATTTTAAAATTGTTCACAAATATTTAAACATAAATGAATTTTGTATCTTAAATGCATTATTTATGTGAATAAAATATCAATTTTCAATAGAGTTATAGTACGTTAGTGGATACAATTATTATTTTTTGAAAGTTACAATGTATTATTATTGAATAAATATAAATTTTATTAAAAATATATTTTTGTAAAGTAGTTTTTTCCCAAATTTTTTATAAATGTGGAACGGACAAACTAAACAAACCTAAGAGCATATTAAAACAACACTTCCCGTATGATTGTGGATAGTGCCATATTAAAAGAATCATTTAAGTGTATACTAAATTCTGATCCGTCTGCGGATATATTTTTGTTTTCAATTTTCTTTTTAGAAATTTAAAATTTATATTTATTTTTTTTGTAATCATATTTATGTATACTATTTTTGTAAGAAAATAGTAGTAAGAAGTTTTGATAACTGTAATAAATTTGTGATGTTGCATAACTATACATTTGTACTCAAATTTTTAAAATCTGATCCAAATCTGCGGTTAAACTATTAAATCCGGTAATTCGGTTTGAGTATTAGGAAAATTTATTATTTAATAATTTGGTATAACTCAAAATCCGATCACCAGTTGAACCACTGGTTGAACTAATATGCAACTTTTAATTATTAACTTTTTAGATTTTTAATTATATTATTAGAATCTGTTTGTATTATTAAGAAGTTAGACTTTTATTTTCTATAAAATAATATTATACGATTTTGTGGATTGTGAATCTATTGACAAAGTTAAATTGTTGTGATTTGATATTGGTTTATTTTGTTATCAATTATCTATTATAATATTATGTTTTATATTTATATTATTTTTGATTTAAAATTAATTTTTATTATTCACATTAGACATTTATAATACTTATATATTTTCAGTTTAAGATATAACTCGTAATTTCTTACAAAAAAATGTTAAATAATTTAGACTATTTTTATTTTTGACACTTTATATGGAACAAAAATAAAAATAAGGAACCTTAAGTTGCATATTTTTAAAATGTTTTTTGGAACAAAAAAATATTTATTGCATTTTGAATTGATAATATATTATTATATAAGAAAATTAGCAACCCGTAGTTCACAAGCGGTCAAACGATTAATCGAGTAACCCAGGAAATTATCCGGTTCAGTATTGGAGTCGGGTTTCAAAATATTGCCTGTACCATGACTATTTGACACGTTAATTTTGAAATTCATTCCTAAACAATTATTAATATTTTAAAAAAATAACAAAAAAATATTTATGTCACAGAAGTATAATGATTTTCTAGAATTAGTTCGAGCGCATGAGTCTTTTGTAGAAAACTTACCCATATACATATCCACTTTCTATATTTAATAAAATAGGAGGTTAGTGGGTTATTGAATTGCCATGTTATTTTATGTTATGTTATACATTAAGCATACGTTAAGTATATATAGCTTTTCTGTTTTTTAAAACAAATTGGACTAAACTTGTATTAACTGGTTATGATCCAATTTTAATAGTATTGATGTTAGTATAATCAAATGCCTGTGTTTTTTTGGAAAAAAAATCAAAATGGATGATCTAATCAGAAAATGATTATTTGTGCACCACAAATGGAATAAAATACGTAAATAGACATAGTGGTAATCTGTGTAGAAACAGTCAAAATTTCTAAACTAATGAATCTGTCGTCTGAGGAAGGTAGAAGCCATATGTGAATAGTATATATAACTAGTTTGCTCTGGTGGACGCAATTGGTACCGGTCAAGGCACTACACATGGAAAATTTCAACAATATGTACAATCGAGGTCTGTTGTAGGTTCTACGACGAGTAAGGTAAATTAAGAACTCGACCATATTATTATCAAGCACATGTCCTTTGGCAAACTCAAAAGAGATGGTATAACTGAATATTTTTTCCACATCAATGCACCATCATACTGCAACAAATGTGACAGTAGTGTTGGTGTAGTGTAGTTACTGTAAGCTCAGAGAAATTGAGCTGGTTGGTGATTGGACTGTCGTGGAGTAGAGGAAGTGAATATATGAAGAAGTTCGTGTTGCATTTTTAGTTATTGAAAACTGATATTGCCAAAATATGATATGTGAACACCTTTTATCGTATATTGATAATGACAAGAGTATTTATGATACAAGGGGTAACGAGGGTTTTCGTAAACCTAATGAGGAATGGAAACTTAACAATTACAATACTATAGGAATATATCTTTATCTTAATATAGCATAATATTCTTCTTAACACTCCCCTCAAATTGGAGCATGAAGATCTATAATGCCCAACTTGCCAAGTAAATAAGTGAATTGTTGTCTTCCAAGAGCCTTAGTAAGTATGTCTGCCAATTGTTCTGTTGTCCGAACATGCATAGTAGCAATGTTCCGTGACGTGATCTCATTACGTATAAAATGATACTCTCTCTCAATATGTTTTTTTTTCATGAAAAACGGAGTTGGCAGCAATGTGAAGAGCCGACTTACTATTACAAACCAGCTTCATTGGATCTGAGTGATCAATCCCGAGAGATTGAAGAAGTTCCTTCATCCATAGCAACTCTTTAGTCGCTAGTGTCATCGCGCGATACTCTGCTTTTGCTGATGAAAGTGAGACCCGTTTCTGTTTCTTCGTCTTCCATGAGATAGCTGAATCACCAAGAAGAACAACATAGCTACTCAGAGACTTTCGTGTCAAGGGACATTTGCTCCAATCAGCATCTGAATAAGCTGTGAGATGGAGATCATCATTCGCAGTAAGCAATATGCCTTGACCCGGTGAACCTTTTAGATACTTGACTACTCGTAATGCTGCATTCCAGTAGAGCTTGCCGTGGAGCTTTCATGAATTGAGCGAGAATATGGACGCAGTAGCTGAGCTCTGGTCGCGTTAGAGCAAGATAGACTAATCGGCCAATGAGTCAGCGATATTGTGAGACATCACCATACATCGGTCCATCATCAGTCATGAGTGTATGATTTTCTTCAGTTGGTGTAGCCACAGGACGTGATCCTGTCAAACCACACTCAGATACAATGTCCAGACAGTACTTCCTTTGAGATAAGTATATACCTTCTCCACTTCTAGCAACCTCGATTCCCAAAAAATATTTCAAAAGACCAAGATCTTTCATTCTAAAACACTGCCCGAGATACTTTTTAAACTGAGATATAACATCTGAATAATTTCCCATGATTACTAAATCATCAACGTATATCAGAATATGCAGAACTGTATTTCCCCGCACACGAGTAAACAGAGAGTGATCCTTGTGACATTGAATGAATCCATAATCAAGAAGAGCTTTTGAGAGCTTGGCGAACCAGCATCTTGGTGCTTGTTTCAGACCATACAAGGGCTTGTGAGCCTACATACAAGAGAGGGATCCGAAGGTACAAATCCAGGTGGAGGCTTCATATAAATTTCTTCTTCTAAGTCACCATGAAGAAAAGCGTTATGAACACCATTTGATGGATTTCCCTTTTCTTTGCAACAGCTACTTGATGAGTGTGTGAATCGTATTCATCTTAACAACATGAGCAAAAGTTTCTGAGTAATCCTCTCATTCTTTTTGATAATTTCCAATGACGATCAATCTTGCTTTGTAACGTTCTATAGTACCATCGACTCGAAACTTTATTTGATAAACCCATTTACATGCTAGTGCTTTCTTTCCTGGTGGGAGTTTCTGAAGCGTCCATGTCTTATTAATCTCAAGAGCATCTACTTCTGAGCCCATCGCTTGTCTCCAAGCTTTATATTTCTTTGCATCTTTAAAATATATAGGTTCTTCTTTGAGTGAAACCGCAGCAAGAAACGCTGCATGTGATTCAGAGAAACGATCATCCGTCACATAATCAGAGGATAGAGACACGTACCATAAGAGGCCAGATTGGAGTTGGTAGAGTCTTGAATGAGGTTTATATCACAAGTGGCTGAGTACAGCATATAGTGATTTAACCGTGTAGATGCTTTCTTATTTCTTAAACCACGGCCTAACTATTCCACAGGTGCTGGCTAAGGAGGATTAACTTCAGGTTGAGTCAAAGGATATGAGGACTCTTCTGGTGGTACAGGAGAAACTGATGCTATCAGAGAGACAGGAACTGGAGTTTTTGGGGACGATGCCGGTGTAGTATCTGGAGATGAAACATACACTGATTGAGCTTCGTCTAATTCACTCCCCCTGTCTCTAATGGGTGGAGTGACCACGAAATCAAAAATATCATCATCTGGAGTTATGACTGGAGGAGAGGGAGTGGTTGTATTTCCTTCTTTGCCTAGCGAGGAGTTCCTTAAAGCAAAAGGGAAAGATGTCTCCTGAAAAATGACATCTCTTGAGACGAAAATTGATCTAGTTTCAAGATCCAATACTTTCCAACCTTTTTGTCCTTGTGGGTAGCCAAGAAACACACATCGTCGACTACGAGGATCAAGTTTATATGTTCTCGCAACTTGGCGTTTTGCAAAACAGAGACTTCCAAAAACGCGAAGCTTTGATTTTGGAGGAGGAGAACCATAGAGAAGCTCATAGGGTCTTGTAACAATGGTGTGGGAGTATGGTTAATCAGATATGAAGAAGTCAAAACACACTAACTGTTGGGGTCAAAATCGGTTATGACGAAATCAATGTCTGAAAGTCCGCGGAAAGTATTTTCGGAATAAAAAGACTCATATAATTTGAAAAGAATTTCATACGACGTCCTCGAATCAGAATATCTGATCTATTCAACGAACAACTCTTGTTGGGGTCAAAAATGGTTATCTCGGAATCAACGGCTAAGATTATTTCTTATCTACAGATTTCCCGCGGAAAATCGTCGAAGATCGGAAATAAGCAAGCACACGCACGTCATGGCACCTGGCGCCCGGCGACAGCCTGCACGTCGTGGCGCCTGGCGCTTGGCGGCAGCCCACACGTCATGGTGCCTGGCGCCCGGCTACATGCTGCATGTCGTGACGCCTGGCGCCCGGCGACAGCCCACACGTCATGGCGCCTGGCGCCCGGCGACATGCTGCACGTCATGGCGCCTGGCACCCGGCGACAGGCTGCACGTCGTGGCGCCTGGCTCCCGGCGGCAGCCTGCACGTCATGTGCACGTCATGGCGCCTGGCGCCCGGCGACAGGCTGCACATTGTGGCGCCTGGCGCCCGGCGGCAGCCCGCACGTCATGGCGCCTAGCTCCTGGCGGCAGCCCGCACGTCATGGCGCCTGGCGCCCAGCGACAGGCTGCACGTCATGGCGCCTGGCGCCCGACGACAGGCTGCACGTCGTGGCGCCTGGCGCCCGGCGGCAGCCCGCACATCTTGGGGCATGGCGTCCGGGCAGCATGCACGTCATGACGCCTGGCGCCCGGCGACAGCCCGCACGTCTTGGGACCTGGCGCCCGGGCGGCAGCCTGCGCGTCATGACGCCTGGGGCCTGGCGCCTGGGCGGCAGCCTGCACGTCGTGACGCCTGGCGCCCGGCGGCAGCCCGCACGTCCTGGGGCTTGGCGCCCGGGCGGCATGTCTCGTGCTGCTATGCCTAATGCCCGATACAATTAATCAAGTCTCGACCTCTTTACCTCCGCACGTTTGTAAAGGTCATGTCCTTCGTGCTACAAACCCGATATCTTTTGCTTCGTTCCGGTCGGAGTTATCGTCGAAGTTTTACAAATGAAACTTAGAAGATTGTTTTTCGTGTAGAACATGTCGTGTAAAACGAGTGCGATCAACTCAAACATCGATTCTCTATACTATACGATTCATCCTACACAAAGGATAGTCTTCCCAAAGGCCTGAAACGTGCCTGCGGATCCACTTACGGTTTTACGGATTCAGGCCCAACAAAGCCATGACGGCTTATTCTACTTCCCGAAAATAGGATAAATGTCAAGTTTCCAAAGGATAAATGTAAATATGAAGATCGACGAGAAATGTAATATTCCCAAAAAGAGATACACTTGGGCCCAAAGGTGAACTGGTAAAAAGGCCGCCGACCTAGACATGTATATAAGGAGGGGAGGAGCAGCTGAAGAGAGGATCCAAAAATGGACAGACTTAGAGAACAGATCCGAGATCTTAGATTGAGAGAACTTAGAACTTAGGTGGTTAGACTAGCAAGGCAGGACCGAGATCTTAGATTGAGAGAACTTAGAACTTAGAACGTCTGGCCGCCTCTCGTTCTATTTTCATCTTGTCCGCAAACTTCTGTTCCTCTCAGAAGAATCTAACAACGCTTTTACTTAGAGTTCCGCACATAGAAACCCTAGGTACTATTCTCGACATGCCCGTTTCTATGACAAACGCTTGTACTAGACGAACTCCGCCAGGCAGTTCGATCTCTTGTTCAAATCTTTCTAACTGAACTACGTCCGACTTGATCCTCGAAAGGGGTACGTAGGCAGCCTTTCATAAGGTCCAGTCCCAAAACTTAACAACACCTTTTTCATTTGGTTTTCGTCTTTTGTTACCGAGCTGCGACTCAATTAGGTTTAATGTTTTGAGACAGCAAGAACTAGGGAAATCGTCGACAGTTATTGCGTTCAAAGCTTTTACGATCATTTGTAATAATCACAATGCTCTTACACGAATTCGAAATATAGATCTACTTTACGTAAAACTCGTTTTGTTATCTTTCTATATTTTCCACATTTGTCACTTGTCGTTGGCTATCGCAGAGAATTCGTACCTTCAGGGAAAGTCGGGTATACTTGACTTTCCTCTGTTTTTATTCATTAAAATCGACGGTGTGAATCTTGGTTCCCACACTCATCCCAATACTTCTTAGGCAAGTTGCTCTGGAAGAGAAGAGCTCTTGACATGTTCAGGATATGTCTATGCTTTCGCTCAGCCCTACCGTTTTGTTGTGGGGTTCCAACACACAATGTCTGATGCAATATTCCATTTGCAGAGAAAAATGATTTCATACATGTGAACTCGGTTCTATTATCACTTCTAACAATTTTAACTTTCTTTCCAAACTGACGCTCTGTCATTGAAAAGAAATTCTTTAGAACTGTTGCCACTTCACTCTTTGCAAGCAACAGATGGGTCCACACTGTCCTGAATAATCATCGACAATCGTAAGAAAGTAATAAGCACCACAGGAAGATCGAACACTATATGGTCCCCAAAAATCACAGTGAGTCATAGAAAAACACGCAGCGGCTTTATTATTACTTTCAACAAAAGAATCCCGAGCTTGTTTTGCTTGAATACAAACGTCACAAAACTCTGATAAATCTAACTTGTTCTCACTAAATCCCTCTAATTTAGATAAAAACAAAGATAAAACTTTATTGCTAGGATGCCGCATTCTTTGATGCCACAAAACTGCCTCACTTAACGTCGACATCTTGTTTGCTTGTACTGGAACTATCCCACGCAGATGATAAACCCCATTCTCCTCTTTACCTACTCCAATCGGCATCTTCGAAGAACGGTCCTGTATAACACAAATCTCATCAGTGAAAACAGCAAAGCAAGAAAGCTCTTTTAACAGACGAGCTAGGGAGATCAGTGTGCAAGATAAATCTGGGATGAAGAGAACATGACGAAGGGTCTTGCCCCCGCCAAGATGTAATGTTCCTTCTTTTGTAGCCAGAGAGTGTTTCCCATTTTCTAACACAACAATACATCGATGAATTTCTTTAAGGTCAGTGAGTATCTCTTCATCACCAGTCATGTGATGTGAGGCTCCTGAGTCTAGAAGGAAATCAACATTACCTCTGCTAGAGTAGAGTTTTCAGGTTTCAGTAGAGATATGATTGCATTCCAGGTTTCTTTACTGACACCTGGAGGAAGAGAAATTTCAGAAGAGGCTTCATTAACTTGAGCATTGTTAGCTCGTGGGGGTGCTGAACGTCCTCTGCCACGGCCTCGACCACGGCCTCAACCTCTCCCTTCATTGCTTCGTGAGTATCCATCGCTACTTGACTCAAACCAACCGTCTGGATATCCATGTTTTACAAAGCAATTATCCACTGTATGGTTCGTGCGTCCACAATGGCTGCATAACAAATTATAACGGCCTCTGTTGATGTTATTTATTGCATTTAGCCCAGACTGTACTGCAAGTCCCACAGTGTTAATGCGTTCATCTTTGCTTCTTGAAATAGAGAGATGCCGTTCTTCACTCACAAGCTCTGAGTAAATCTGATCGAGACTGAGATCTTTTTCCCGAGTAAGGCGACCCAGCAAGTTTGTTCTTGTTGTTCCAAATCGTGATGCATCCAGACCCATGAGAAATTGGTGTATGCGCTCATTGTCTCTTCTTTTAGAGTGAGAAACCAAGATTTTGCAGTTGAGTTTATTGCAGCAGCACCCAAGCGCAGGCTCATAGTCATCTAAGTCGTCCCACATCACCTTGAGCTTGCCAAAATAGCTTGCGATGTCTTGACCTTCTTGTCTGCAACCTACTATGTCCGATTTCAACTCATGTACTCTTGGGGCATTACCAGCCGAGAACCTGGTCTTCAGACTTTCCCACATCACTTGGGCGTTATCCACGACAGAGATTGTGTGGTGTATTTTGGGTTCGATACTCGCATATAACCACCCAATTAGCATTGAGTTCACAGTGACCCACTTGTTGTACTCAGTTGAGTAAGTTGCTGGTCGTTTAATAGTTCCATCAATAAAACCAAGTTTCTGCTTTTCTCTCAGATTGTTCTTGGATAGTTTTGCCCATCTTTCATAGTTTTACCCATTCAAGAGGATCGGAGTAAGCACATGGTGAGGATGGTCCGAGGGATGGAGATAGTAGGGTGATGAGGAGATCTCATATTTCCGTGTCTTGACTTCAGAGGAGGTCTATGTGTCTGATGTTTTAGTCTCGCCCATATTTTTAAAAGAGAGAGATTGACTTTACAAGAGAAGTTTTGAGAATAGGTTTTCAAGAAATTTTTTTGTTTATGTGGTGTTCGGATCGAGTTGAAGCTCTGATACCATGCCAAAATATGACATGAACACCTTTTATCATATATTCATAATGACAAGAGTATTTATGATACAAGGGGTAACGAGGGTTTTCGTAAACCTAATGAGGAATGGAAACTTAACAATTACAATACTATAGGAATATATCCTTATCTTGATATAGCATAATATTCTTTTTAACAGATGTATTGTTCTGTCACTGGTTATAAAAGTTTGTTTTACTGTCAAACAAAAAAAAAGGTGTTATCAGTATATTTAGAAATAGAGTATTGTGTTACACATTGATATATATTTGAACTCGAATTAGGTTTGAGGTGTGCTTTTGAGAGAAATAGAAACAAGTGCAAGGTTTTGTCTCCATTGCGTTTAATTTGGAATAGGTGAGTAACTTGAGAATTCAAGCTCACCTATTGTATTTTAGGTAGATTAAGGATTGGTCATTGTGTGTGACATTAATTAAATAAGACTAAACAAATCTAAGAAGATTGTTTAAACTATTTCTAATTTACAAGATAAATGTTTTTGAATTTACAAGTATTTGTTTAGTTTTTGGTGTTATGTGAACTTTCATTTGGTATTAGAGTGGGTCACCTCAGTAGATGCAAAAATCTACACTCAGCTCAATGAAGGTAACTTTGCAAAAATTCAGTTATGCTGGATGAAAGTAAATTCAGTCACTGGAAATTTAAGATGCGTCATATCATCAGAGGCATAGACAAGGATGTTTGGATGACTGTTGAGCAAGATGGACTGCTCATACGATGCTTATGGAAGACAAAAAAAATACGCACCTAAACCAAAGGAGAGGTGGACTGGCCTGATAAGGCTACTCTCAAAAATCAACTCAAATGCTTTCACAAATATTTTCTAAGCTGTAGATATCGACCAATTCAATATAATTCAAGGATACGATTCAGCGAAAAAGGCTTGGGATACCCTGGTCAATCACTTCGAAGGTGATACTAGTGTGAGACGACTACAATTGGTCATCTTTAATTTTCAGGAACACCGATTAAACTAAGTTCGATCAACTTTCTGACATTTAAAAATGTCATGATCTTGAGAGAATTGATGAGCTACCAAAAGTACATAAAGAGATAGTCTTCTCTGCTGAATAAAAAGAAGAGGACATCGTGAAACGAACTGAGGATAATTTGAGTCTCATGTCCAGTAGCTTCAAGCCTTCAACAAAATGCTCAACGAATAGAGAAAAAGACATAAACGTTCTAGTTATCTGTTTCAGAATAGAGACTATGATTGTTCCAACAATCAACAGTGCAGGTTCAACACAGCTAAGGGTTATCGTAAGAAAGATTTGCAGTGTCACGAGTGTGAGGGCTACATACACTTTCGAAATAAATGTCCTTTGACTAACATAAAATAGCTCAACTGCATCAAATGCAAAGGATTCATGCATACGAGGACCGAATGTCCAAATAACATGAATAAAGACAAATAAGCAAGCTGTCTACAGGGGGGGATGTAGTGTTATGGAAGTGAATTATAGAGGTATTTAAACCAAAGTTTAACACTCGACAGATGTGGTCTCTACTCATGAACTCATACCATTTGGGAGTTGGCATTCCAAAGTTTTGTTCACCTTGTATACATTAAAGTATGCTTTTATGGCATGGCTAAAAAGCACAACATAATATCTCCTGCGGATAGAATGCTGGAATTGATCCACGATGCATCATGTGTCAACATCAATCAAAAATCAGAGAACATCTCTTTTTGAATGTATTTACTCACAAGACGTTTGGTCGGACTTGACACAAGAACTCCAGCTCTCTTGATTCACTTGTACATGGCAAGATATCATGGTTCTCTTTGCAGATAACACTCAAAAGATGGTGAAGCTCTTTCTTTTGTGATATAGCTAGCTTCCAAGTGACTCTTCACTTCATTTTAGAAAAAGAACAACTGATGACATGGTGCTTAACCTGTTCTGGAAGCACAGCTGATTAAAATGATTGATAGGCAGGTTCAAAATCGATGTCTAACAATGGTTTCAAAGAGGACATGATTATTTTTTAAACAAGGAACTATGCTCTGTTTTTCTAAAAATAAACACTTTTGTTCTCAATAGCTCTGCATGTGAAAGCATGCTGAATATTAGACCTGTAACTAAATAATATCAAGAATTCACTACTAGAAGCAAACAACAAGCACATGCAAAATAATGAATATTCAAAACAAAATCAGAAATTCCTTTACACCAACAAGAATGAAAGATTTATAAAATCGCCAATAGAAACTTTGACACAAAGTTAAAACCGAAAGAGATGCACAAAATTTTGAGCAAAAGAAACGACTATGATATAGCCACCGCCGGCAAAACTCAACTCTATCAAATTAAAAAGATCTGAAGTAAGTAGATCTAGATCTACAATCAATATACTTAAAGCGTAAACAAAAGATATGAATTAGCTTAAGACTGAGTGATTGTGGTCGAGTGATAAGGAGATGAGGCTGGAACACCAACATGTTTCAGGTTCAATCCACATGCTGCACGAAACTAAGTCACAATTATCTTGGTCACCTAACACGGATATGAGCATATGCTTTAGAGTCCATTTGAATATCCGGAGAGGTGGTCTATCTGTGGACTGTACCTCTCCTTGGGGATTAGTTTGGGCTTCTCCATAGACATGAGATACCCTTGGGTTAATAAAAAAAATATGAAGCTTAAAATAATAGAGCATAAAAGTTAGACTGATTGTGATTATGTACGCCCACGCCATTGGCCGGTGATAAATATATAAGATAAAAAATCCATTAGAAAGGAAGCAGAGAGAAAGTGTATATAGGAGATGAGTGTTTTCTTGATTAGATCCAAATACTTTTTCTAAATAGAAGTGAAATTTATTGGTTAATGAAAATTATTATGTATCAAATAAGAAGAAATTTGGGAAGAAGAGAACATATCACAGGCTGAATCAGCGAGAAAATTAAAAATAACAGCCTAATGAACATGGAAAGCTAGTTGAAATCACAGATTCATAGAGCACGTTCACTTATACCAACAATAATGTAATTACATAATGAACAAATCTGAAGTCAGCCCTAATATTTTAATGGTTTTTGGGTAATTAATTACATAGTTAAGACTTTATTAACATACCATTGCTTATCGAGCTATAGTTTTCGTTTGTCACGAAATTATAGTACACCTTCGGAGTTGTGAATAACTTGGTTTAAATTTTCTATAAAATATTTTGTGCTTTACGACAAATCGTGCCCTTTATTTTCAGTTATATTTTTAAAGTATATATCAGGTTTTTTACTTTTCTTTGTATTTTTTTTTTTAATTACATCATTTTATGAGAGATATGAGAGGACGTAGCGGAAAGCAACAAAATAATAATAATAATAAAACTGAGCAAGAAAAGGAAAAAGAAACCAAAGCTGTGGTATGTAATGTATCTATACTGTAGGTTTGTAACTTTGTATATAAGTTATAAGTATTGTTTTCTTAAAGGAAAGAAACCTGAAACCATTCTCTTTTCGTTTTCACATTTCTCTCTTTTATCTTCTATTCTTCTTCGTCTTGTTACGTTTCACATTTAGAAGAAATCTTTTGGAGGAACAACACACACACCATTCTCCACATATCTCCAGATCTGATGCCCCTTCATAGATTCAAGAGCTTCTCTACGATACATCACAGGTTCGCTTTCTCTCTCTATCTCTGTTCCTCTTCATACATTTTTGGATCTCTGAGATTTAAAAACATGTGTGTGCTTGCTTGCTTGCTAATTGCAATGAATGAAAACACTATCTTTACTTATCATGATTTCTCGGGAAAATGAAAATGGTGTCGAACTCAGTTCGGTGCATCATAAAAATGAACTCCGAATTAGTTTCCCTCGTTTTCTCGGGAATTCAAAATTACTGAACGTCGTTTTTCAAAAGATGATCGGCCGAGACAGAGAGGGGCCACTTGTTCTTCACTTTTCCTTCTTTTTTTTTTTTTTTGCTTTCTGCTAATTATCTCACTTTGCCAAAAGAATTAGCAGTAACTCAAACACTGGTTATGAATTAATTTTAATTTTTGTTTTTGGAGAAAATAGATATTAAATTATTAATCAAACATAGTTTGTAGAAAGACACATATGAATACTAATACGACCAAGAGGCCGAGCTATTTGACGGATTTTGATTTTGTTTGTCAAAGTTGAGTCGTTAAGAAAAATTTTACGCTTACTAAATTTAAAATAGCGTTTGTATTGACGTTTGGTTTCTTCCTCTTTTTACCAACTTATAGCTCAATTTCTGCGGCTTAGTGATACTATAATTTATTATTTCTTAAGTCAAAAAAGAAACTCTGCCTATATTTAACTGTGTCGACTGTGGAGTCAATAAAAACAAATAAAATCTTGATTAAAATAGAAAACGTTATTCTATATTTTCTGGTAATTTATGCATTGACTCTACGATATTATATTTTCTGGTAACAGAACGTGACTATTTTTTTGGGTTTCAAGAGTTGCCTTATTTTGCACGAAATTTTTTGATGACCATAAGAAAAGGGAACTTAATTTTGCCTACATATAATGGTATAGCCTTATAATACATACACAAATATGATAAACATGTGTTTAACTTTTTTTTAAAGATAATAATATGTGGTTAAGAACGTTAGGACTTTTATCAGACTCATTCTCGTTTCCCTGAACACTGTAATATTACCAAAATATAATAATGTTACAAGTACTACACTACTTCAATGCGACCTCTGTTTATTCCCTCTCTGTTTCATAGTATTATTATGAATTTATTTATGGTGTCAATACCATTAATTCAGTCTATATGAACGTCAAAAGATGAGATGAGCCATAAATGATCACAAGATAATAAGATATACAAAATATTAAATAACTCGTTCCGTATCAGGCTAAAACTTCTTGTAGGTTTATGATGATAGATCGGTTCACCAAGGACTACGATATTAGAAAAATATCAGTCTTGACAGTTGTGTAAAGTTTTGCGCATTGGCCGTGGACTCGCTAAACTTTTGATTTTATCCTTTCCATTTGTTGAGTTATAAGAACATTAGTTTTTACTTTTTACGTAAAAAATATGATGGGAATTAGTTTTCTCAAAACTATTTACTAAACTAATACTTCAATAAAAGCACTATAAACGACACGAGCATGGTCAAGTGATACAAGGGTTTGAAAAACTGTTAAGTACTGCATGTTAGAAATCTATCGTTTCAGATGTATCTAACCGGTAGACACTCTTAGAAAACTAATTGGTTGGGACTTGCCATGCCAAATACCTCCAAATTATGAAAGGAAAAAAAGAACAGTATAAACATTGTTTCCGCAGATATAAAGTATTTTTTTTTTTTTTTTTGCTAAACATATATATATATATATATATATGTTTCCGCAGATATAAAGTATTTCATCGTCGTTTATGATGAACCTAATCCGTATAATTATTTGTTCAAATTTGTTTTACTTCTAAAATATTTGAAAAAAAAAGAAACTAAACCAAACAAGGAAAGAAAACAAACCCAAACTTTTTTTTTCTTCTGAAAATCTGCAAATATATTAGACTAAAATTTGAATCTGAACCACAACTAAAGCCGAATAGAAAGTAAAGAAATATCAATCTCGATAATATGACACTTTCAAGATTTGATAAATTATGTTATCCCATATTCTAAATAGTGAAGAGGACGTTGTTCTTTATTAGATTTTTTTTTTTGGTGGACAGTTGAAGTTGATCAATGATCCCACTCTTTCTTGAAATATGCTCTAGTGGAGGCATGTGTCTCCACTCCATTAAGTGGATCTGTGCAGCCCAAAAAGGGTATCTGATGTTGCTGCTTAATTAGCATGACTCATTCATATTCGTAAGAGGAAAAGATTCGTTTGCCCATATGTATCCGTACCAACACGTTTCTTTCCAAGTCCACATTCCATATATCTCTATCGGATCTGATTCCTTTTCGTTTTAGTCTTTTTATCTCCTAATCTTTTGTTTCATTATCAAACAAAGTTTCCTTGGGTGCTTCTTTGTTTATCCACGCCTCTCCTTTTGCAATAGGGATTACTATCGAAAAGGTTCTTTCTTTTCACACTGCTTTTAGTTTCTGCCAAATCTTTACTTTGGGAGTTTTAAGTCTTCAGAATCTTGAATGTCCTCATATTGTAGCCTAGCCAGCTTTTTAAGTTTGGTATATTTTTTGTCTCTTTTTTTGTCGTTTTGGGCTTTATAATTCACATGGTTAAGGTTTAAAGTTCCAATCTTGGACTAACATGAGCATCTAATGAGGCTTTTCGTTGACGCCTATAAAAGTTGCTTTCCAGTTTAGGTTAATAAGGAAAAAGGTTACTTGCACCATACGTATTCTCTGCAAGGTCCGCAGAACAAAAAAGATATGAGATGCTTTCTGTTGAGAAACGACTTCTGTGTGATATTTTTTGTGGATACACTTCAGATGTTTCTCATGTCAAACATGTTTTGTCTTAGATTTTTAAGTTCCTCATTATCGTTTTGATAATGGAACTGGATTCTCATCCTTTGCTTCATTCTTTTGTCTTCTTGTTTCCCTCTCTATTCCAGCAAGTGCTTATTGTTTTTTCTCCATAGGTTTTGATCTGAAGCAAGAAAATTCTCGGACCAGGACAAGAACAGGGCGAATTTCTCGTTCTTTTGTTGTCTTTCTCGTTCTTGATCCCGTCTTAAGAAACTGACTTCTGATGCAAAATCCTTCCCCATGGAATGATCTGTTTCTTGAAAGCTTCCGTTTTCTAATGTCTTGAAGTGGAGAGAGCCTGGTAAGTTTTAATTAAGGAGTTATGGAGACCGGTACAAGCACTAGCAACAGCAGAAACGATAGCTACGAAGCCATCAAGAATGGATCATGGTTTAATCAGTTCCGCAATGGATGTAACCCCTGGATGGCTAGATATGTATACGGTCTTATATTCCTCATCGCAAATCTACTAGCTTGGGCTGCTCGTGATTATGGTCGGCGTGCCTTAAATAAAGTAACAAGTATGTACCATCAGGTTCAATCTCGTTCCTTGTCTTACAAGTTATTAGATGCTGATATTTTTCTAAATTGCAGAATTCAAGAATTGTAAAGAAGGAGAAAACTGTTTAGGGACAGAAGGAGTCTTAAGGGTTAGCTTGGGATGTTTTGTATCCTTTTTGATCAGTCTTGAAATACTATATATGTTCATCTTACAACACTTTTGTCAGAAAATATTTTATGCTTTAACTCCAAATCTTCAGTTGTTCTATTTCGTAATGTTTCTATCAACAATTGGCACGTCAAAAACGCATTCATCAAGAGATAAATGGCATTCTGGATGGTGGTCTGCTAAGCTTATCATGTGGCCTGCTTTAACCATCATTCCTTTCTTGCTTCCTTCTACTATTATTCTCCTTTACGGTAAGGCTTGAGGAGCAAGATTCCTCTTCTAGTACTCTCTCTAATTCAGTTCACTAGTAATTAAAAACATGTATCTGTTTTCTTTGGTTTGATTTTCAGGAGAGCTTGCCCATTTTGGTGCAGGGTAAGAGACTGATCTAGTCTAGTTTTCACAATTTATATAATGATGTGAAAATCAAAAATCTTATTGTATGCTGTTTCTCTATAGGGTCTTTCTACTCATACAGCTAATTAGTGTGATTAGTTTCATTACATGGCTCAACGAGTGCTATCAGTCCCAAAAAGATGCAGAAAGATGGTTAGTTTTGATTTACAAAAAGTATTTAGTTTTTTTTCCTTCTTCAGTTTATTACTAATCAAGCAACACTCTTTATAAATTTTTGTAGTCGTGTCCGTGTAATGCTACTAGCAACAACTTCATACACAGTGTGTATAGTTGGGGTAATTATGATGTACATATGGTACGCGCCGGATTCTTCATGTCTTCTCAATATATTCTTCATAACTTGGACATTGTTCCTCATCCAGCTCATGACAAGCATCGCTCTCCATCCTAAAGTAAGTCTTTTGTACCCATTACTATCCGTAGTTGTGTCATGTGTGGCGTGTTTTGGATGTTTGAAGTTATGAAGATTTGTTTGTTGTTGCCAACACAAACAGGTCAATGCTGGATACTTGACTCCGGCTCTTATGGGACTCTATGTTGTGTTTATCTGCTGGTGCGCCATTCGAAGGTACGTTATGGTTTAAATTTCATTTTCCTGTGTTAATTAACGTTAACGTACCATATTAAATATAACATGTAAACGCTCTAAATTTACTTGGTCCAGTACTCCACTCCTAATTCAAAATCTGCATCTAACACCCTAAAAGGCATACAAGTTTATAAGACACTTTAACTAGTAAAGCTATATTCTTTATTGGCTTAAGAACTTTAATAGTAATTTGGTTTGCCCCTACATAATGTTGTCCAGTGAACCAGTGGGAGAAAACTGCAACAGAAAAGCAGCAGCTTCAAACAGAACGGACTGGCTTACAATCATTGTAACTTCTTTCAACCTCCCAACACTTTTTTTCTTTTGTTTCATCCAAGTTAATAATAAGCTGATTTTGAATAATATTTTGCAGAGCTTTGTGGTTGCGTTATTGGCAATGGTGATTGCCACATTTTCGACAGGAATAGACTCTCAATGTTTCCAATTCAAGAAAGATGTGTGTAGTGAAGGAGAAGAAGAAGAAGTAGAGGAAGATGGTGTTCCATATGGATATGGATTCTTCCATTTTGTGTTTGCGACAGGAGCAATGTACTTCGCTATGCTACTCATCGGTTGGAACACTCATCACCCCATGAAAAAGTAGGCTTTTTCAACATTCTTATTCTACTAGCGTCAGTACAATCTTGAGACACTAGGTATACTAACTTTGTTCTGGTTCAGGTGGACGATTGACGTGGGATGGACGAGTACTTGGGTGAGGATTGTGAATGAGTGGGTTGCGGTTTGCGTATACAGTAAGTACAAACAACTGAGAGACAATTAGAATGATCATCCTTCAAACTCCAAGATTGGGTGACAGTTTTTAATATTTTGTTGATGACATGATATAACAGTATGGATGCTGATGGCTCCCATCGTGCTGAAGAGTAGAAGACAAAGAGCAAGTGGGACATGAGACATTGATTCTGGGGGACACGACAAAGACTCTTGGTCGTTTTGATCTCTTCTCTCCTTATGTGGGATAGAATTAAACCGACTAAACCACCTACAATGGAAGGCAAGCACGTTTAATCTCATGGGTTTGGTAGGAAAATAGTATTAGACGATTTAAGATTTGATATTATTCGAATCGAATCTTTGTAAGTAGATTGTTATAGGTACTGAATACAGATTATAGTTATCTTTATCATTTTATAATTATATTTATGTCCTTCAAATTAGGATCACCACAACACATAACTTCTGCATCCCTTAGATAATATTTGAAAATTGATTTTCTTATAGGTTATCACTGTATTCATTTTCACCAAATAAAACGACATGCTTTTTAGAAATTGTGACATGACATCACATAATAATGACATGTATAATTTTCTATGTAAACATAAGATTTTTATATATAGTAATAACTAATAACTCCTACATTAACCAGCAAAATAAATTTTCTTTACAATGATTTAGTTTTGTCAAGATTCTTAAAACAGAGTAAGGATTAATTTTAATTTTATGTTTCTGAAAAATTTGGTATAAATATACATACTTAATCAAAATTGTTTGCAAGTATGCCTTACAAATATAAATTAAAAAAAAAATCAAATTTTTATTATTTTGTTGACAGTTAATTTCTTGAAATTTTATTTAAATTTATCGGATCATTAAGTAAATTAACAAGCTTGTTTTTATTATGTTAACAAGATGCAGAATGTTTGTGTTCCCACATGATAAATTTGAACATATAATGCATGGCCGGTTCGCTGGTTCACTAAAGGAGGAAAGAAGACTCTTATAAATTTGATAGCTTTAGCCTTACTCACATATGTCGTGTCGAGCTTTCTACTCCCATTGGACGATGTTTGCACACTGCACGATTCTGGTGGAGCTTGAACCCACCTAAACGAGGGCTGCATTGGGTAAAATGGGAGAATTGTACATCCCGAAAAAAGAAGGTGGCATCGGAGTTGTTTGATCCATTTAATATAACCTTGCTAGCAAAACAATTGTGGAAATTGGTCCAATTTCCAGATTCTATACTTCAAGAGTTTTTCGTGAAAAGTATTAGTTTGCCTTTCCGAGCAACAACTAGTGATAGCCCTTCTTACACTTGGGCAAGTTTAAGGGCTGCTAGACCTTTATTGATTTTGGGGATTTTCCAGAAAGTGCATTCATTTTTAAGACAAGAATATGGGAGTACCCATGGATTCCCCATGAAAGACCAACTCAACCTAATTCTCCAGTAGTACATTCAAAGATGACAGTGAGTGACTTCATACATGCGATCCTAAAGAGTGGAATGTGGATATGGTGGAGAAACTAGTTGCTCCATAGGATATACAGCTCATTCAAACTTTGGTTGTTAGCCTACCAAATTGAGATGACATATTTTACTGGAGTCACAAAAAAGCGGACAATATGCAATTAAATCTGGTTACTGGGTCGCAACGATTATCCTCTTCCGTGAACCTGAAAACCTGAAACTATGGTCAAAACCTAGTATCACAAAGCTGCAAGCGTTTCTCAGAGAATCAATGCCCCACAAAGATTTAATACCTTGTATGGTAGAAAGTAATACGATATTTAGCGGTAACGGGGAATCTAACACATCATGCGATGTGAAAATGATTGTCCAGATATGGATAACCTGATGAATATGTCAATCATGAAAGTTCTGAATGTCCACATGCCTTAACAGATGTGGGATCTCTCGTCAACTATTTCATGGCGAAATGATTTTTCCATAACTAGTGTGTGTTCCAATTTTGATTATTTGTTCTGGAAGAAGAATGACATATAATTTAGAGTTGGATAGATATCATTATCTATGAATAATCTGGTATCTCTGGATATCCGTAGTGATAAATTGATTAGAAGAATCACAAAAAAATTGTTAGAGTTTGTAAGACATGTTGAGGGTGAATGTTAACATTGTTTGATGTGAATACAAAGATCTCATAAGACGCTCACTCAGAACATCTCTAGCCTTATGTTTATTGAGTACTAGGGGTATTTCTGCGCTACGCGCCGGGTTCATATATTCTATTCTCTAATAAGTTAAAAAAATATTTGATTCATTTGATAGTAGTTAGTAATAATAGTGTATTATATTGTTTTGTAGTTGTTTAGGTTGAGGAATAGCATAAATTTTTTATAGATAAGTTAATGCAAAAAAAAGAAATAAATAATTGATAGTTGCACCAAAGTAAGTATAGTCTTAAAACATAAGTTACAGTCGATTTTCTAAAAGGAATAAGGAGGTATGCATTACGTTTTATCAGTTTTTGTGTGTTTGAAGTCTTCTTTAACATTTTTGTCTATGAATACGTTCGCCGAGTAAAGATCATATAATTATATATTTAACTGCACACTGGTCCTACCTTTGTAAAATCCGCTCTTGGCAAACTTAAATAGATTTCAACTAAAGAAAATAATATACCATATTCCTTTCAGTAGAAAGTATCGGAAGATTAATCCAGAAACATTATTAAATTTTCAGTTTCAGTAATACTTAAACGCAAGTTTCGTTGGCCTGAAATTTGTTTTGGGCTGAAGTTATTTTAATGTAATTTAAAAGACTTCTGTATGTTTTGTGTAATTCTTCTATAAACACACTGGAACCAAACTCATGGGCCCTGATCCACATGAGGTCATTTGATAAAAGACAACAGCGTAACACTATAGTCAGTTTTGACACATTTTCGACAGTTTAGTTAGAAGCTCGCAGAGAAAAAAAAAGAATCTATTTAGTTAATGTTAGAAGATAAATATGAAATAGATGATTATCCAAAAGAACACATGTTTCATTCTAATGTCATCTTGTCACATGCACATGTCTTGATTTCTGTAATGAAGAGATGACTAAGCAATATTTCTTGTACTATAAAAAGAATGTGTTTGTGCTGAGAAATAAAGTAATTAGTTTGCATATCTCTTTCTTCTCACACGTTCATAACAAGAAGCAAAAACATAACTATCCCATCTCATCTCTCCTCTCACTTACGTCCTCTTTTACTTTCTCATATAATCCCACTCACTAATATATATATTATTATATATTACACAACACGTTATCAGCACGAAGAAGCTCTAGCAAAAATCTACTGATCGTTCTTATACCAAATGAGGTGATGCTTAAATTTATCTTTTAATATATTTAATTTTATTGAAAAATTTATTTATTCCGGAGTAAGAGGCTAGGCCTTCTCCGTTTGTATTTCGGAATGATAGGCGCTGCCTTCCCCGACTGATCGTTATGGCAGGCTAGGCCTCCACGATCAGAGAAACACGTGGTAGGTTTTACCTCCGTGTATAAAAAGAAAAGATCAAAATAGAAGACTAAGTCTCCTCGGATCTTGAAAAAATGGTCAAAAATGGAAGGTTGAGCCTCCTGAACCTTAATAAAAGAAAAAGTCAACATGGTAGGATTGTCTCCTCTGACTTTAGAAAATGATCAATATGGTAGTCTTTGACTCCTCGGATCATGTGAAAGGCTAAGCCTTCAATTTTATTTATGCTATTTAAATTTCTGCAATTTAATTTCTGCAATTATTTTATGCTTTTATTTTCTGCATTTAAATTCCCGTCTATATTATATATTTATAAAATTATTTTATGAATACAGTTATCATGTCGAATTTAACAAAGCTAGAAATAAGTGCCCTGGATATTACGGGAAGTAATTATATGACCTGGGCAGTAGGTGCAAAAATGCACTTACGAGGTAGCGGGCTTTTGGAGACCATCGATAATACTAAAACGGTGTCGGATGCGAAAAAGGCTAAAGCCATGATCTTTTTACGACACCACATACATGATGGTTTAAAATATGAGTATATTACGAAAGAGGATCCTTGGGACCTCTGGCAATCTCTAAAAGAGAGGTTTGATCACCAGAAATATGTGATCTTACCAAAAGCCAAACACGAGTGGATCCATCTCCGGTTCCAGGATTACAAAAGTGTAAGTGAGTTTAATTCCGCTATGTTCGGAATTACATCGAGGATGATGTTATGTGGAGAGAAAATAAGCGATTATGATATGATCGAGAAAACTCTCTCCACCTTCCATCCTGGAAATGTAGTCCTGCAGCAGCAGTACCAGGCGAATGGATATACCCGTTACTCGGAGTTAATGCAAGTACTCCTTGTAGCGGAGCAGAATAACCAACTCGTGACTCTAAACCATCAGACTCGTCCCACTGGATCTGCACCATTCCCAGAAGCGAATGTTGCATCATCCAGTTATGATAATAGGAGAGGACGAGGACGTGAACGTGGTCGTGGTTATGGTCGTGGAAGAGGACGAGGAAGAAGATTCCGTCCATATGATGAAAAGAATGATAAGGACTTCCACGAGAATGAAAGGGGCCGGGATGATAAAAGGCAAACGGATAAGGTTTGCTACAGATGCGGCATGAAAAATCATTGGGTACGTACTTGTCGTACGCCAAAGCATTTAGTCGATCTGTATAAGAAATCCCTAAAAGAAAAAGAGAAGGGAAGTGAAACACACTTCATCTCTGATGAGCCCGGGCCATCCTTTCATGGTTTAAATGATGATACTCATCTCGACGTATCAGATTTTCTGGTTGAACCAGGAAATATCGATGTGTAATAAAGTTTCGATATGATGTGTTTTGTATTATAGTAGCTATATCTTTTTATTGTAAAATATAAGTTATGTTTTTAAGTTTAATGTTTAATAATATATATGTTTTATGAATATTTTATATTCAGAAAAAATGCAAGAGTTTGAGACTAAGGATGGAGATATGTGCTTGGCGGATAGTGCGTCAACGCACACGATTATTAAAGATAAGAAATATTTCTCCAGTCTCAAAATGAGAAATTACGCTGGAAGCGTAAGTACAATATCTGGTAATGCAAAGATTATTATGGGCTCTGGAAGAACGAAGTTCTCGATGCCAGGGGGAACAATATTTGAAATAAATAATGCATTATATTCCCCCAAGTCTCAAAGAAACTTATTAAGTTTTAAGGATATCCGAAGTAATGGATATCATATTGAGACTATGAATAAAGATGGCATTGAATTTCTTTGCATTAAGTCCAGGAGGAAACATATATTAGAAGAATTAAAGATGTTATCCTCTGGATTATATTGTACGAGAATAAACATGACTGAGTCCTATGCTGTGGTAAACATGAAGTTTACTGATACATTTAAAATCTGGCATGAGAGGCTAGGACATCCTGGTTCAGTCATGATGAGAAATATAGTGCAAAATTCGAATGGCCATCCGTTGAAAAACAGAAGAATTTTGCAAATGGGCGAGTTTACATGTAATGCATGTTCTCAAGGAAAACTTATAACTCGGCCATCACCAGCAAAGGTTGGCAATGAATCACCAATGTTTTTAGAAAGAATACATGGTGATATATGTGGGCCGATCCACCCACCATGCGGGCCGTTTAAGTATTTCATGGTAATGATTGACGCATCTACTAGATGGTCAAATGTGTGTCTTTTGACCACAAGAAATACGGCTTTCGAAAAGTTCATTGTCCAGATAATAAAGCTGAGAACGCAGTTTTCAGAGTATGCCATTAAGAAAGTAAGGCTTGATAATGCCGGTGAATTTACATCGCAAGCCTTTGATGATTATTGTATGTCAATGGGGATTGATGTGGAGCATCTGGTTCCCCATGTACATACACAGAATGGCATGGCTGAGTCATTAATAAAACGGTTGCAGTTGATTGCAAAACCGTTGGTATTGAGAACAAAGCTCCCAATTTCTGTATGGGGTCATGCTATATTGCATGCGGCTGCACTGATTCGGTTAAGACCGAGTGCATATCATAAGTACTCCCCATTACAATTGGCATCTGGGCAAGAGCCAGATCTATCCCATCTCCGTGTCTTTGGGTGTGCGGTCTATGTTCCTATAGCACCGCCACAAAGAACAAAAATGGGTCCACAAAGGAGATTGGAAATATATGTGGGTTATACGTCACCAAGTATAATAAGGTATCTGGAACCGTTAACTGGTGATATGTTTACGGCAAGATTTGCCGATTGCCATTTTAATGAGAATGAATTTTCAGCGTTACGGGGAGGAATTAGAGAAATTCCTAAAGAGATTACATGGTGTACACCGTCGTTGTTACACCTTGATCCCCCTAACAATCAAAGAGAGCTGGAAGTTCAGAAAATTGTGCATTTGCGTAATTTGGCAAACCAGTTACCTGATGCGTTCACAGATACGAGAAGGGTGACGAAATTATGTATACCTGCTGAAAATATTCCATCAAGAGTTGATGTTCCTAAGGAACAAAGTGATGGAAACAAAATTAACGAACCTAAGGTTCAGTTAAAGAGGGGGAGACCAACGGGTTCTAAAGATAAAAATCCCCGAAAGAAAAAGAAATTGGTTGAGCAAAGTGGAAAGGTTCCAGAAGAACCTGATATTGAAAAATGTCTGGAAAAAAGGCATGGATGAGGTTCAAGAAGAACCAAATAAAGATAGGGATCCAGATGACGAGGAGGGAACAGGAAAGTATGAGATTTCCATCAACTACGCCCATGATCAAAAATTATTGATCAGAAATAAGATAAAGGATGTTGATGGAATGTTCTCCTTTTCTGTGTCCGAAGAAATCAATCTTGAGATTGATGATCCCGATCCAAGGTCTATTTTAGAATGTCAGAAAAGACATGACTGGGAAGAGTGGAAAAAGGCCATTCAAATTGAGTTACTCTCCCTGAATAAAAGAAATGTCTTTGGACCTATAGTCATAACGCCTGAGAATATAAATCCTGTTGGGTATAAGTGGGTATTCGTGAGAAAAAAGAAATGAAAAAAATGAAGTAACACGATATAAAGCCCGATTAGTTGCCCAAGGTTTTTCTCAGAGACCGGGAATTGATTTTGAGGAAACGTATTCCCCGGTAATGGATGCAATTACGTTTAGATTTTTGATGAGCCTTGCGGCATCGAAAAATCTTGAAATGCATCTCATGGACGTTGTGACTGCTTATTTGTATGGATCGTTGGATAATGATATATACATGAGACTCCCTGAAGGATTGAAAATGCCTGAGGCATTGAAAGAAAAATCCAGGGAGATTTGTTCGGTCAAGTTACAGCGATCACTTTACGGATTAAAGCAATCCGGACGCATGTGGTACAATCGCTTAAGTGAATATCTTTTGAGTAAAGGATATGTGAATGATGTGATATGTCCATGCATTTTTATAAAAAAATCGTCATCTGGCTTTGTGATCATTGATGTATATGTAGATGACCTGAACATAATTGGAACTCGAAAGGAGGTTGATGATGCTCGAACTCATATGAAAGAAGAGTTCGAAATGAAAGATCTCGACAAGACAAATTTTTGTCTTAGGCTCCAGATAGAGCATCTCCGAGAAGGAATATTTGTGCATCAACTCAAACTATACGAAAAGATT